>CM075874.1:6192458-6584958 GCA_038021265.1 Cyprinella venusta
CCGCCTGGAGCGAAGACGGTCCTAAAACGGGCCTTCAGGGATGTATGGAAGAGGGCGAGTGTGGCGGTGTCAAACACAGAGGGCCCCCACACCAGCGATCAGACCGTCGTGAGTCCCACCCAGAGTCACTCTGGGTGGGCATATAAAATCCAGATTACCCCCCCCCCCCTGCTCCAGCGGTGGAGCTCTCGAAGTACGAGATCCTCCAGGATATGACAGGCTGGTTTTCCTAAAAGCGCACCCCAGGCAGGGTGCCTCTTTCCCGGTGGGCACGAGCCCCAGCGTGGGCGTGGATGGTGGGTCGGGCTATTATGGTGTCAAATTTGACTAAGTCCGAAAATGTGATGTGGGTTGAAAGCTCCATGCCCTCAAACCTCCCTGGCCAGCCCAGGGAGGGTGGCCCGTCCTTGGCCGGAGTCAGATTTCGCCACCACCCCTGGAGCTCCGCCTGGAGCGAAGACGGTCCTAAAACGGGCCTTCGGGATGTATGGAAGAGGGCGAGCATGGTGGTGGCGGCGGCAAAGACAGAGGACCCCTCATACCAGTGATCAGACCGTCGTAAGTCCCACTCAGAGTCACTCTCGGTGGGCATGTAAAATCCAGATTACGCCCCCAAGTTGGAGCTCTGGAAGTACGAGACCTCCAGGAAAATGACAGGCTGGTTTTCTGAAAAGTGCACCCCAGGCAGGGTGCTGCTTTCCTGTGCACTAGCCCAGCGCACATATGGCGGGGGGTCCGGCTGTGGTGCCAAATTTTGAAAAATTTGTCCAAGTCCGAGAAACGTGATGTTAGGGTTCAAAGCTGCAAGCCCTCGGACCTCCCCAGCCGGCCCAGGGAAGGTGGCCCGTCCAGGGCCAGAGTCAGATTTGCCCGCCAACCACCCTCGGACCTCCAGGGAAAAAAAAACAAAAACACCGAGCCTCGGCACCGAGCCCCCGTCGGTGCCGAGGCGGTCCTGAAACGGGCCTTCGGGGTTTTGTCGAGGAGGGGAGGTGGCGGACCAAAGAAAGCGGTGCTCGGAGTCGGGTCTCGGTATATGGCATCCCGGGGAGAATGCGTCATCTGGGGTCGGCAAGCGGTAACCAGGGCGCTCTAGAGGAAAAGGCCCCCCTCCGAAAAAAAGGGACAGAGTCCGTAAACGTGAAGTCGAAAGAGTCTCCCAGGACGGCCGGCATCTGCGGCCGGTGACCCGGAAGGGCGCCTCGTGCCCGGGTACGAGACAGAATCGGTGGGCGCGACGGAGCTCCCGTCGGTGCCAAGACGGTCCTAAAACGGGCCTTCGGGGTTTTGTCGAGGAGGGGACGAGCGCCCCGCTCGGACAAGGTGACAGACCAAAGAAAGCGGTGCTCCGTGTCGGGTCTCGGTATATGACTTCCCGGGGAGGATGCGTCATCTGGGGTCGGCAAGCGGTAACCAGGGCGCTCTGGAGGAAAAGGCCCCCCTCCGAAAAAAAAGGGACAGAGTCTGTAAACGTGAGGTCGTAAGAGTTTCCCAGGACGGCCGGCGTCCCCGGCCGGTGACCCGGGTGGGCGCTTCGTGCCCGGCGCGAGACGGAATCGGTGGGCGCGACGGAGCTCCCGTCGGTGCCAAGATGGTCCTAAAACGGGCCTTCGGGGTTTTGTCGAGGAGGGGACGAGCGCCCCGCTCGGACAAGGTCAACGGATCTCCGTGTGAGACGGGCGCCTCCGGGCTGCCCGGGGCCCGGGAGGAGCGCACCCCCTCCTCCTGGGCCGTCGATGCGAGGGGTTCGCCTGGTCGATTGGAACTTCGGACGCGCCTGGGGACGGCCCCTGCCCGGTCGAAAAGACCGCTATGGGCAGATTGCTCATCCCCGCTCTGCGCGTCGACTCTAGACGCGGCCTCCCTCCGGGGAAAGCAGGCTGCGTCGACCTCGGGAGACTCAGAAGACCCGTCTGAAACGAACGTCCACCACGGCGGCGGAGGACGGGGTCGCGTCGGTCGGATCGGACAGTGGATGGCGGGGGCCCGACAGCCCTCCCACCCTTCCAGTCTTCGAGCCGGCTCTTCGCGCCCGCAACTCCCCGCCCCGAAAAGCACCCTTTCCCGGTTACGGCCTCGACCCAGTGGCCACACAAAAACACCTTCCCCCCCACCTCAGAGAGAGGAGGAGGAGGGTTCCGCACGCACCCTATGAGTGGCCGCACCGTCCTCGAGCGTCCCTCCCCCCGGGGTGGGGGCGGCTCGAAGCGGAGCGAGACCCGTGTGTAGGAAGCCAGCGTGTTTGCGGTTCTCATTCCCCCACAGGGGCGGTCTACCTGGTTGATCCTGCCAGTAGCATATGCTTGTCTCAAAGATTAAGCCATGCAGGTCTAAGTGCACACGGTCGGTACAGTGAAACTGTGAATGGCTCATTAAATCAGTTATGGTTCCTTTGATCGCTCCACCCGCTACTTGGATAACTGTGGCAATTCCAGAGCTAATACATGCAAACGAGCGCCGACCCAGCTCCCCTCGGGGGGTTGGGGACGCGTGCATTTATCAGATCCAAAACCCATCCGGGTGCGGCTCCAGCCGCCCCGGCCGCTTTGGTGACTCTAGATAACCTCGGGCCGATCGCGCGCCCTCCACCGCGGCGACGACTCATTCGAATGTCTGCCCTATCAACTTTCGATGGTACATTCGGCGCCTACCATGGTGACCACGGGTAACGGGGAATCAGGGTTTGATTCCGGAGAGGGAGCCTGAGAAACGGCTACCACATCCAAGGAAGGCAGCAGGCGCGCAAATTACCCATTTCCGACACGGAGAGATAGTGACGAAAAATAACAATACAGGTCTCTTTCGAGGCCCTGTAATTGGAATGAGCGTATCCTAAACCCCTGGACGAGGACCCATTGGAGGGCAAGTCTGGTGCCAGCAGCCGCGGTAATTCCAGCTCCAATAGCGTATACTAAAGTTACTGCAGTTAAAAAGCTCGTAGTTGGATCTCGGGAGCGGGCCATCGGTCCGCCGCGAGGTGAGCCACCGCCTGTCCCGGACCCCTGCCTCACGGCGCCCCCCGGATGCCCTTAACTGGGTGTCCGGTCCTCGGGGCCCGAAGCGTTTACTTTGAAAAAATTACAGTGTTCAAAGCAGGCCGGACATCTAAGGGCATCACAGACCTGTTATTGCTCCATCTCGCGTGGTTGAACGCCACTTGTCCCTCTAAGAAGTTGGACGCCGACCGCTCGGGGCCGCGTAACTAGTTAGCATGCTGGAGTCTCGTTTGTTATCAGAATGAACCAGACAAATTGCTCCACCAACTAAGAATGGCCATGCACCACCACCCACAGAATCGTGAAAGAGCTATCAATCTGTCAATCCTTTCCGTGTCCGGGCCGGGTGAGCTTTGCATCAACCACATATGCAGGAAAGGGCATGCGCATATTTCTGCAGCACGTCGAGTGAGTTGTGTTAACCTTCCGGAAAACGTGAGCGACAGTTTAGCCAATCACAACACACCCGCCCAAACGAACCAATCTGAGCCCACGACATGTTTCTGAGGGAGTGGTTTCGTAGAATCAGGAAGTGAACCGCTCATTCAGGGGACAGAGGAGAGCGCGGCTGACAATGAAGGTGAAGTTTATGAAAAATAAGACTTTTTAAAAAAGAAAAAACACGAATATATGTTATATTGCACCCCATAAACACAATCACGCAAAGAAAAAAAGCAGTCAACCCCCCCCCTTTAAGTATAAAAACAAAATAACAAAAAGTAAAAAAAAAAGTTTTTTAAAAAAGTTACTATATATATATATATATATATATATATATATATATATATATATATAGTCACCAGCACGTTCAAAAGGGACCATCAAAATAAAGTTTTACCAGATATTCAAGCAACAAAATATTATGGGCACCATTAAAATGTTGTGCAAATGATTAAAAATGTTGGAGGTGACTGCGAACCAGGCCTTCTCTTCCAACATCTGTGCCTGACCTCACAAATGCGCTTCTAGAAGAATGGTAAAAGGACTGCATTTATATAGCACTTTCACGGACCCAATGGCCACCAAAGCACTTTACATTTTGCCTCTCATTCACCCATTTACTCATAGACCGACGGCGGTGTCAGCCATACAAGGCGCCGCCCAGCTCGCCGGGAGCAGCTGGGGTTAAGTGTCTTGCTCATGGACACCTCGAACCGGGTGGAACCGGCGTTTGAAGACAAACTACATGAGCCACTGCCCCCCAAGAATGGTCAAACATTTCCACAAACACACTCCTAAACCTTGTGGAAAGCCTTCCCAGAAGAGTTGAAGCTGTAACATCAGGTATGGGATGTAAAGGTAGGCATTCCAAAACTTTTGACAATATAGTGTATATGGCCATGAAAGCTTTGTGAAAATGGTCAAAAATGCTGTTGGGGAAATAGTTGGATATAGTTGTACATTGTCAGGTTGAATATGTTTACCCATCGCTTTATATAGCTGATGTGAGTTGAGAGTTAATTGACGTTGAGGAGTGTCTAAATGCAGCATTGGAGATCTGCCCTGTCCTCAGAGCGCTGCCTCTCTTCTGATTAGGGCGATGGCAGAGAATTTAAAATTTCAATCAGACGCTTGTTAATTATTGATGGGCTCCCCTTACCCACGAGAGAAAAGCCGGGGTCTCGTTTTCCTCCACGGCTGTGCTGGAGTTCAGCCAGGTCAAGAGGTCGGTCCCTCTGATGAGATGTGTCTACTTCAATGAGCTCCTCTGTGCTTAAAACCCCCACAATTCTGACATCATTTTTCAGGTTTAGACCTCATATAGAAAGAGATCTGAAAGTTGTATTCCAAATTATGCACGCTCTGTACTTCCAGGCCGTTTTAAAGGCAGTTTAAACGAGAACAGAGTTTAACAGGATCTCCAGTGATGAGAAAAATCTTCAGCTTTGTGAGGCATTAGTGAGAGTGACAGCCCTGATAAACGTACGAAGGGAACCTTCAGGCCACTGCGCTAACATCCACAGTGTTCAATATTCCTGGCAATAAAGCGGGATTAGAGATCTTTTATTGTTGAACTCAAGAGTTGAATTGCTTTTTCAATCAGAGTTTATAGACTTGGCAAGATCATTACATTTGTTCAAACCAACCCTACAAAGAAAGCGCTGTCCATGACACACAAAACAACATTAACTATGTGTTTACTATGTGGCTGCACTGTCCTAAAAAATCCATATAAGAACAAACAGCTCAGAGATATCATTTCCTCCAGGATATAGTACAGTGAGGCTATTCTTAATATATCCCTAAAACCATATTCTGGACAAATGTGGGCAAAATTGATTTATTTTTTTTAAAAAAAATACTTCCCTTGATCTGAGCGGTACAAGACTTGGCTACTTTTCCTAAGTTTTCCTCCTGAACACACATTTTTTTTTCAACTCAATTCTACAATGTTAAGTGGGTGAAAAAAAAACCTTCATCTCGTATTTGGGTCAAAAATGGGCACCAATAGAAATGAATGGGGGGAAAAAATGTCATTTAGATCATTCTAAAATAAATCAAAATAAGACACCAGGTGAAAGCAAAGTCACTTCATCTTTAGGTTTTAGCTCTAAAAACTTGATATTTTAATGTAGTTAAAAAATAAAACATCAAAATAAGTAAAATTTACTTAGAAAATATGGTACTTGTTGAAGTAAATAAATTCAAAAATACCCCCAAAATTAAAAAAAAAAAAACTAATTAGAGTCCTCTGTGCCCACATTTGTCCACAATTACAGGATTAAAGGACAACTCCGGCGCAAAATGAACCTTTGGTCTAATTACACATTGCTACCTAGTGAACCGTTATCTGAGATTTGTTTTCATGATTGCCGAATGTAAATAGTTTTATCTCTAAAAACAGTTTAGCCTATAACGCTAGTATAATGCTAGTATATAGGGCATAGAGTAATGACAAATAAAAATCGCTTGTTATTACCACTAACAAGGCTCAAAATAGCCCCACAGTAACACAACAGCATAATAAGTGTCCCTACATTCAAGCCGAAGCATTGAGAAATTTGTCATTGTCCATACAGTTTAATAAGAAGATATTTTATTCACACAGTCAATTTCACGAATACAGGAAGAAGCCATCTTTGAAAAATAGTCTCTACCAGTCGATCTACGAACGCCGATTCAAGTGCGCTGAACTGTCCAGAATCTCATATGGTCCGTTGTTTTCGGAAGAAACACAAACACGAACCATTTTCTTCTCTTCAATATGTACATGTAGCCTACTGTTCGCGCTCACCTTATCACCTTATGCACATCTCACCGACGCACATGGATCGGCGTTCGTAGATCGACTGGTAGAGACTATTTTCCAAGATGGCTTCTTCCTGTATTCGCAAAGTTGATTGTGTGTATAAAATATCTTCTTATTAAACTGTATGGACACTGACAAAGTTCTCAATGCTTCGGTTTGAATGTAGGGACCCTTATTATGCTGTCGTGTTACTGTGGGGCTATTTTGAACCGTGTTAGTGGTAATAACAAGCTATTTTTATTTGTCATTACTCTATGCCCTATATACTAGCATTATACTAGCGTTATAGGCTAAACTGTTTTTAGAGATAAAACTATTTACATTCGGCAATCATGAAAACAAATCTCAGATAACGGTTGACTAGGTAACAATGTGTAATTAGACCAAAGATTCAATTTCCGACGGAGTTGTCCTTTAAGGGCTATAAAGTGAATACGGTTTGAGGGATATTCAAACGATGAGATAAATGTTAAAACAGTCATTAAAAACCAGAAAGTGTTTTTGTTATGGTTATTGTGTTGGCATTTAGTCATTTGTTTTTATGATGGCATTCTTAATTCAGTATAATCCCCATTGCATAACTGTAATCCATTATATTACTAGCCTATATGTTTGGTTATAACTTATAACATATGATGTAACACATTTATAAATATGCAGGTGAAATTGTGGTTTCAGCAGTCGCATCATCTCCCAGCAACAAATGTCCACCATCTTGTTTCTTCCAAATATCCTGTTTTGCTTGCTTGCTTTTTGAAAAAAAAAAGGAAAAAGAAAAAAAAAGGATAAAAAAGGACACGGATAAGTTAAAGGTGAAAAACGATGGAAAACGAAAGGGTGAAAAAAAAGAGCGGCAGAGGAGAGGTAGTCCATCTCGCACAGGTCCAGGTGTCAAAGCTGATCATACTGTAAGAACATTTGGGGAGTCGCTCTACCTCTGCACTTAGCCCTTCTGCCAGACGGTTATTAAGACAGAATAAGCCGGTGACTTTTCAATTCCAACCATAATTTGTTTCTGTATTGCATTTTCCGACAGCAGCGAGTGATGGAATTTTTCCTCACCATAGTACCGCAGAGGGGTTATCCTGCGATGTCCCGTAATAGGTTATCACAAGCCATATCTTTTGCAAAAATAGAAACTTGGACATATGTACATCTGTGGTAGCGTGTCGCAGCCTTAAATATACTTCAGAAATGCATTCGGCGCACTGATTGGTATTCTCCGCCGCTCCTTTCTCTCAGCGCCGCGTATCTCTCTGACTTTTTGAATTACGAGGTGAAGTCGGTTTGCCTTGCATGAGACACTTCTGTACCATTGTTTCATTGAATAGAAACAGGAATGAGTGTGTGTACGAGTAAGAGAGTGTGTGTGGGGGAGAGAACCATGTAAAGGTTAGATAATATAAAACCGGGGGAATGAACATTCTTGTCATATGCACACACACACACAAATGCTTTTCAATACCTGGAGATAAATAAGAAGAAAACACAATCAAATCTGCTGCTACCAAGCCTGAGACAAACCTATTCGTTGGTTGAATCCCCATGTTTCCCACATTCAACTCACACCCAAGTTTGTTTTATTTTGTGGCTTTTTGCCATTTTAGAGAAGAGACAAGCTTAGATGTTGAATACGACTCGATTCAGGCGGGACTAACCCACAACAGCTTCAAGGCTCAACATATCTGAAACGCTATGCCACGAGTCCAAACCAAGAGTCACAGTTTCACTTAGCAAAAATATCTTTCCAAATTGGCAGTGTGTTTATTTATGTGTTTGTTACTTAACCCTCAGGTGGTCTTCGGTCTTTTCTGACCGAAAAATTTTCTGTTTTGAATTTCTAAAAATCACGGCTTCATCGGAATATTATGAAATTTGGTGACTTTTAAGGCATTATGTATGTGAATACAAAAAAAAAAAAATTGAGGTCATGATCCGAGCATGCTAACTGGTCGTAAAAAAAATAGTCACACTTGTGGTCTTCGGTCAAAAATGACCGACCCATAAGAAATGAATGGGAAATTGACAAAAAAAATTCCTCTGAATTTTGGTACGTGCAATCTACAAATCGGCCACAATTCTAAAAAAAAAGTACACCACAGGAAAGGGTTGACACTCTACAACATCTAGAGTGCAAAACAGACAAACCCACACACACACATACAAACACACTTTTATACACATACACACCAAAAATTTTGATTACAAAAAGTGTTTTGAATTTTTAAAAATCACAGCTTCATCTGAATGTTACGAAACTTGGTGACTTCTATGGCATTATGTATGTGAACACACAAAAAAAATGAGGTCATGATCTGAGCATGCTAAGTGGTCTTAAAAAAATAATCACACTTGTGGTCTTTGGTCAAAAATGACCCTATAGGAAATGAATGGGAAATTGACAAAAACAAAATATTCACACTTTTTTATTTATTTATTTTACATTTTTTTAAATAAAATATCGTTTTTGAGATTGTTTCACCTATATATTCAAATCCACCAAAAAAAAAAAAAAAAAAGAAATGTGTTCATAAGCATATGGGGAATTCACATGCTTCTCCATAGAGAGCTACATGTCATCTAGTAGTTACACCATGATTCTACGCTTTTTCTCTATACTGTA
Organism: Cyprinella venusta; assembly: GCA_038021265.1. NCBI lineage: Eukaryota > Metazoa > Chordata > Actinopteri > Cypriniformes > Leuciscidae > Cyprinella > Cyprinella venusta. The sequence continues at coordinate 6,201,328 of CM075874.1, forward strand.
ACCAGATGGTGCTAATTTTCTTCAAAAAATATTTTTTTCTGAAGGCCTAGACTCTATATTAAACTAAAATACTGCATTAATAATTTTTTTTTAAAAATAATATATATATATATATATATATATATATATATATATTTCCATGGCAAAATAGACCATAAATATTGCATAAATATTAATAAATTCAATCAAATTGTCTCAAAGTACTAAATTACAAAGAATAAATATTATAGAACAAAAATAAATTCTATTGGTTTTACTGGGATGGAGGAAATTTAATTTTAAGGTGTCCGGTCACTGTTGACCGGGAAGATAACAATTGTGACTACGAAACGAACAACACATGAGGGTTAATAGACAATGCACATCATTGAACATCAGTATACAAAATGTAAACATTCCAGCCAAATTGCGTGTTTACATCCACATTCCCTAGGCAGGTAATAATCTTTTCTACTGACAATATACGGTCCCACTTTATATTAAGTGGCTTTAAGTACTGTATACTTACATTGAAATTAATAATTTGATACAATGGACTTATTGTGTACATACATGTTTTTATATTGCACTTATATTTTAAAAATACCAGCATGTAATTACAGCTATAATTACTTTATGTAATTACATTTGTAATTACACAGTAGACCCTTTCCTCACAGCTTAACCTACCCTTAAACCGACCCATACCACCACACCTGTCCCTAACCTTACCCGTATCACACCTCAATAGCAGCAAAAGTGTTTTACAATACAACAGGAACACAATAATACATTGTCCTTAGTTAAAGCCACTTAATATAAAGTGGGACTCAATATACAAATACAAACATAAAAAACAAATTACAACATACTCAAAGGGACAACGCACCATGCACCATTTGAATATTGACATTCTGATTGATATGCATTAGGTCGTGTAAATATGACTGGTCTTAGAATAAAGCCTTGTGGGACTCCTATTTGTTTTCCTCACAAATCAAGACGTAAATACCAGTGTTCAGGATGTGTCTTCCTGTCTAACTTGTATTGTAATTCTGTGACACACCAGTCTCACTCAGTGAGAAAATTTAGCAGCTCCTCTCCCATAACTCCTACTGGTCAGGTGATTTTGAACTGTTGACGTCTAAACAAAGCCAGGTCACAAAACTCCATCGTTCAGAGCGCGCGAGGTCTTCATCATGTGTAAAGCTAAAGAAAAATCCATGTCAGAGGTGTCAGATATTGACCCGGGTGGCTGCGAGCACTTTGCCATGTTACTGTCTATAAATCGTGCTTTCGTCCAGTATTTCATCAGGCCTGGGCTGACGTGCCTTTTGGAATTGACGTCCCAGTTCATTTGTCTGCTCCATAATCCTTAACATATTTGCTCTCGCGAGCTCAGGCCCATCTCCCACTTGATTGTGTATTGACAACAAATCAAAGCGGAATAATATACGAGAGCGTGTCAGAGGGCCAAGGGCTCGACCAGATGGCCACAGATCTTGCCTAGCGAGTCTACACGTGTTTGCTGGAAGAACCGACGAGGACGCCATCGATCGCCCCGGGAGACGGGTGACGGACGAAGAGTGATTCGTCTGTAAGCGGGTCCTCACTTAACGGCGTCAGAAATGCAAACGGAGGGCCGTGCCTCCAAGCGCACGCGAGTACCCGGCGCCAGGTTAAGTAATAGACGACAAACCCAATAATCAGCTCAGACTTGGTCTCAGATGCCTTTGCTCGAAAGGTAATGTGTGTGGATCAGAGAAAGTTTGTTTTTTTCCCCTTCAGGGCTATTCAATAAATGAACGCAGGAGCGGGGGCCCGTCTCACCCCGACCGAGTGTCTTTGAAATGGGTTTTGTATTGATTTTTGTAACTACCCTGTTAGATGACGTTATGCCGTAACGTGTGATTTCTAGATGGGGCCAGCCCCGAGCAGGTTATTGAGGTGATAACTGTCATTTGGTGGGACAGAAAAGCAATCATAGCTTTTTCATTACTTACTGTTTTGTCCCCCTCGCTCGCTACCAGTGGGATCACTTGACATATTATGGCTTCTGTGATTTAACTGCACTCTTAAATTAAGTGCTGGAATATCAAGCTGTAGCTTTGGAAAAATAAACTCCGTGTCAAGGGATCAGACGCCCTGTAGGTCAAAGCCATGAACTTGTAGTGGTGCACTCATCAATTTCAAACTTGTACGCTTGTGTTCTTTGAGGGGGTACAGAGGAGTTTGATTATGGTTATAAGGGTCATAGCCGCCACTCGGCTCGGCCCATAACATCAGCACAACGCTGTCATTGTGCCCGACCAAAGGTCGTGCTTTGTTGTTTCTTTCCTCTTTGTTGGAACGTTCGCAAGAAGGTTGTCAGCGAGCGCTAACCATATTAGTTTAACTTAAATGCTGAGCATGTCAGAATGATTTAGCAATAACACACTGCATTATCAGTACAGTGTCAAAGTCAGGGCAACTTTGCCAGGGGGAAAATGAAAGTCTCTGTTTCCATTCGAACTGAACAAATCACGTTTTACATATTCTGCTCTGAGAAATGCGTGTTAACTACTACAATACGCACGTGTCATACCATTTTTGCATGACTGACTTTTTGTGGACCTCAGAAGAGCTGATTCTATAAGAATATTCAATGTATATAAATCGCTATAAGATGATTAGTTTTATTTCTGAGATGAAAAAAAATAAATCAATACTTTTTATTCAGCAATGATGACAAAATGTTTATTTCAAACAAATGCTATGCCTTTGAACTTTCTATTTGTCAAAGATAAAAAAATGATTATATTAAAGAGTACCTATTATGGATTTTTGAAAATTGCCCTTCATATAGTGTTTAACATAGATCTAAGTGAACGAAAACATCCTGCAAAGTTTTAAACATGAAAGTTCATCGTATACAAAGTTATTGTCTTTCAAAAGTAAGAGTCGACTCTGAGTCGCTGATATGAATCGTTGGAAGAACGATGCTTTTCCTTTGTCTAGTTGACGTCAACTTGACAAGTTATTTGAATAAGAAACGCCCACTTATTGCGCTCGGAGACGCCGAAACCGGAGCTCCAGGGGTGGCGGGCAAATCTGAAACTGGCCCAGGACGGGCCACCCTGCCTGGGCTGGCCAGGGAGGTCTGAGAGCATGGAGGTTTGGACCCACCGCACCTTTTTGGACTCTGTCGTTTTTCGAGATCTGGGCTTTGGAAAACAATCATGTCCACGAGACGTTGTGTTTTGAAGTGTGACGCAAAAGCGAACTTTTTTCACCTGCCAAGTGAGGAGTATTTGAAGACTAAGTGGCTGCAGTTCATATATACAAGTACTGCTATACCACACAAGTATAGCCCAAACCTTGTTCTGTGTTCGCGTCATTTTGAAGATGATTGCTTCACAAATGGATTCGCGAGCCGGTGTGTCGTGCCGAAAAGTGATGGTCTGCCGAAAATTGATGGCCGGCCGCGGGAGCGTACTGGGTGAGTAATAATCACCGGCATTATCCTAACGAGCTGAGGATCTGAGGTGTGTTAAATAAGGGAGACATACACAATATGCAGAGCAGTGGTCGCGAGGACTGGAGTTGAGAACCCCTTTAAGGTAATAAGAGTTCCGTTTTTCTGCACAGAGAATACCAATCACAACTGACTAGGTCATCCGACCAATCACCGCAGATTAGCGTCACGCAAAGGCGGGTTTTGGAAAAGGACTCGCTAAAACGATTCATATGGGAGTCGGTGGGCAAATCAGGTAAAAATAAATGCATATTATAAGACAACAAAAGTGTTTTTTGTCATTGCATGCTTGTAAAACTGTTGTTGGGGACTCCCAGAACAATATTAGGAACATTTTAAATGCCATAATAGGTACTCTTTAAGAAATGTCATGAGCAGCAAATCAGCATATTAGAATTATTTCTGAAGGATTATGTGACACTGAAGACTTGAGTAAATTGTAATATTTTTTCACAGTATTTTTAATCATATACTGCAAATGCAGTCTAGGTGAGCAGAAGAAACTCCTGTAGCCCTCAAACCGTATTCATTTCTTAATTCTGTAATTGTGGACAAATGTGGGCGCAGAGGACTCAGGTGTGTAATTTTTATTTATTATAAATATTATATCACTGTCTTCGATAAAGTTTTGTCTATCCATTTATGGTGGGTTTTTTTTATTTGGGGGGTATTTTTGAATTTATTTACTTCAAAAAGTACCATATTTTCAATGTAAATTATGCTTATTTTTATGTTTTACTTTTTATTTATTTTTTTTAACTACATTAAAATATCTTTCCAATAAGTTCTTAGAGTTAAAACCTAAAGATGAAGTGACTTTGCTGTCACCTGGTGTCTTATTTTGGCTTATTTTAAAATGCTCTAAATTACAGTTTTTTCCCATTCATTTCATGGGTGCCCATTTTTGACCCAAATACAAATAACATTGTAAAATTGAGTCAGAAAAATAAATAAATAAATAAATGTGTGTGTGTTCAGGAGGCAAACTTAGGAAAAGTAGCCAAGTCTTGTACAGCTCAGATCAAGGGAAGTAGTTTTTTAAAAATAAATCAAAACTATTTTGCCCACATTTGTCCAGAATATGGTTTTAGGGTTAAAAAAAATTAAAAAAATGTCATGACCCCAAACTTTTTCATGGAAGTTCAACAAAACAAGACATTTTCATGTTATAATGGTCTATCTCTTTGATTTACATTCTGATATGCATTCGGGTAAATATAACTGGTCTTAGAATAAAGCCTTGTGGGACTCCTATTTGTTTTTCTCACAAATCAAGACGTATAAGACTAGTGTTTAAGATGTGTCTTTCTGTCTGACTTGTATTGTAATTCTGTGGCTGTCCTGAAGAGACACCAGTGAGACACAACTCAATTCCCACTATTAACTACGACTTAAATAACTGGTTACTTTGGTAGCTGTTAAGTTTAGGTTTTGGGTAGGATTAAGGGATGTAATGGTCATGCATAATAAGGCTTTAATGTGTGCTTTATAAGTACAGCCAATACCCTAGTAATATGCATGCTAATAAGTAACTAGTTAATATATAGTGAGAATCGGTCCACAAACTAAAGTGTTATAGTTTGAACCTTTAAAACCTTAGATGTACATTTCTATCAAAGATGAGGGTTTAATGTTGTGCCGTATTTCTTGCACTTCCCGCCACAACCTGGGTCACCTTCCCGATTCATGTGCATGCCCATCACCAAACAAAGATGATCGGGCTGTTAGCTCTACCTTGAAAAAATATTGTTCTAGCGTAGAAAAAGAGAGATGGTGCCGTTAACTGGTAATGTCATTAACGAGTAGTCATAAGGTTAGGCCCCTTACATCAGCTGTTCAATGTGACCCCCATTATTCTCAATCAAGTCATCCATTGCGACGCCCCGCCGAGGGGCCTTCACCCCCCAAATCCCGCTGAACGCCTTCCAGGAACCCAGCGTCATCCTCCACAGCGGAGAGGGACACGCACGCCGCTCCCTCCAAAGGTGTTATGGACTGTTATCAGCAAGACCATTGCATGGATGGCTGCCCTAATTGAGAATAATGAGGGTCACATTGAACATATGGTCGCTGTTGTGTCCCCCTACCCCATCTCTCCTAAAAAAAAAAAAAAAAAAAAGCTTCAGTCGAAACTTGGCCAGAGTGGGAAAAAAAAGTCTGTGCGACATCACAAAGGACTTTTGCCGTCAACTTTGCCTTGGTTTTTTAATGAGCCGATGCCCACTGTTCGAGCGAAGGGCAATGCCTCGGTCAGCGACAGCGCGTCGTGCTCCTCAGAGAGTTGCGGAAACCGCGGGATAAGCACTGCTGATAGCAGCTGCGCTCAGATCACACGCGAGATGACCAGTCGCTCTTCATTAAAAAGACTTTGGTCCGTGTCATTGAGAGTGGAAGACGAGTTTCCAGCCAAAGCATCAGATGTTGCCTGCTGACCGGCATGCATATAACGCTGCGATCTGACCCAGTGTCAGAAGACATTTGCAGCGCGCTTTAGTGACACATGTGAGCAGGGCTAAATCGCAAGGTTACATGCATTATATATGTTTGGTGAGCACTTGAAAAGAGAGTTTACAGTTCTCAGAGATGGCTATGCGATCCGCTTGCGTTTCGGAATAAATCTCGGGAGCCTGTCTGAATGTGTCATGTCTCTTGTCATTTAATATGTATGGCAAAAGACTTTCTCATGCTCCCGTAATCTTTCTCGGAGCCTTTGATTGTTGTTTCATCGCTGCTTTTTTGATAAGAGCAAGAGTAACGTGCAAGTTTCAGTCTTGATAATGGCAGGATGGCTTTTATTCTCTAAGGAGGGACAGGTTTCTCCAGCCAACCTGATTAATGTTAAATTCGATTTCAGGCAGTTGATTAAGATTTCAATTAACACACACCTCTGCAGCTCTAAAATCTTCACCATTGTGCACTTGGCTGTCAAATCCCTTGGAAAGTTCACCCGTGGTCGAATGTATTCTCACCCCATTTACATAGTAGTCATGGATTTCCGTGAGTTTTACGATCAAACTGTAAAAGCGTCAATTGATTTGTCTGCATCTCGGTTACATGTATAACATCTTTAGGAGGCTGGATTTATGGCCATTTCTGACCCTGCAGCTACTGAACTGGTTAAGGGATTACAGCCAATAAGATGTCAACTGACGATCCGGTTTCAGGTCGGAACAGGTGTAGCAAAGATATTTTAATACCATCAACAGCATCTGTGAAGTAGTTCTTAGCAATGATGTTTAATAGTCCTGAAAGTCATGATCTACACATGTGGAAATGCTGCGCTTGTCATGGATGATGAATAAGACAGTCTTGTGTTATGTCACCAGGGTCATCATGGTTTATGGGGGGTTTGAGAGGGCATCTGTCCTGGCTCAGTTGACCAAGTTTTTTCATATAAAATGATAATGTTAATTGTCACGATACATTTTTCCTCGATACAATTATAACAGATGTTGCTCTGGTGCCAATGACTTTTACTGTAAGCGTTGGGATTTCTGAGAAACATTACACAGTAAATGTGGCAAAAGCGGAACAATTTAGAGCTGCACCACCCAATCACATGACCACTAAAAATCGTTGTGAGATCCAGTGAAATGCTTCCGAGTTTGGTGTAGAGTTCTCCCATACAAAACACAAATCAAACGCCTTGTGATTTAAACAACAAGACTGACGCGGAAAACTGGAGAAATGAGTATAGACACACCAATACAGTTATAATGGTTTTCAATCCACAATTTGCCCAAATTTTCCATGATTTACTGTATTATTTCCCTTTATTGTAACCAGGAGAATCACATTGAGATCTCTTCTTCCAGTGAGACCTGGTCAAGACGGCTGCACAATAAGTTTCATACACAAAAAATAACAAAATAACAATACAAAATTTAACATATTTACAAACAAAATTAAATCGAATCAAGAAAAATCAATTACAAGTATCCTTTAAAATATTGTGCAAGAGACGTTTAAGTGGTCAGGGTTGGAAGTGCATCTAAATTAAGTAGGGGAGACCGGGGGCAATTGTAACATGTTTTACATTTTCCTTAATAACTCCCAAACTACTTGAGATAGACTAGTCATCTTTTGATACAAGAAACATATGTATGTGCACTAATTAATAATACAATTTATATATTTTCACTTATAAGTACAAGACTAAAATATTTACTTAAATGCAAATTGTCAGAGTGTTACAATTGCCCCCGCCACGGGGGCAGTTGTAACAGTGTGCGGGGGCAATTGTAACACTGAGAAATAACTCCTATTAACCCACTTTATCTCAAGTAAAAGCCTAGCTCAAAGTAATCACTTTACTGCTGTTGTATTTAATATGTTACTTAAGAGTTTTTTGTATATGGTTCAAATTCTTTTAGATGTCAGGCATCACGCACGCATTCAAAAATTAAAAGTTTATTTTGTTAATACTGGAACAAACATTTATTTTAATACACCCCTTTAAAAAACTTTTTACAATAGAATAAATAAGTTTTACAATAGAATTTGGTGAAATATGTTCATTTAACAGAAAAGTATATCTACACAAACAGACAAGCTTATTACAATGGGCCTTGTGGCTGAGGGGCAATTGTAACAGCAATTGTAACGCAGTGTTACAATTGCCCCCGATACTGTAGCCATGACAAAATCTTATATGCTAGCTAGCCCAACCTGTATTAACATACGTTGTTCATGTTCATTTTTAATGAATAACCAAGGGATAAAATCTATATAAGTTTAAATTCACAGACATCTACATTTTAGACAGCAGAAGAAAAATACTGTAGATTCAAAATATAACTTTCATATCTCAAAATCAGTTTTTTGTTAACAACTTCTGCTAAAGTTGAAAATCTCTCACTTTTTTTCCACAGATAGAGAGAGAATCCTACTGGGCATGTACAGATCAAGTGTCATCACTCTAGCTTGTTTCTGATTGAAGAAATTGAATGTGTTACAATTGCCCCCTGTTACAATTGCCCCCGGTCTCCCCTACATTTTGCAATTCATCCCACGCCCAGGGAGAATAAAAAGAAATAAACACAGCAGACATATTTACTCACTGAAACCATGAGATTGCGGCATACTGTAAATGATATTCATTGAATTGTATTATATTATTAATTTAGACATTAAATGTATTAAAAGGAGTGATGGAATATAATTGCTGCATTTTTTTTAATTAATCTATAGCCGTTTTTTGTGAATTTGTATGATACTAAATGTTATTAGGCTATACTGTTTTTTTTTAATAACAAATACCAAAGAAACAATAGTTACTTTTTTACTTGTAGTGTAGGCCTAGTGCATTGCATGGTTTTACCTGTGGTAGCATGATACAAATACTATGGAAGACCACATTTTACCCTAGATGTTACCCTATAGAAATGAGGTTACACATTTTACAGATGTTTACTGTTTTTGTCAATGAACATACATTTACATCTGCATCCCAACTCATGTGACTGTCAAATGTGCATTTCTAAGAGACAAAAAAAATCCCATATTAATTTGTGAAATTTAAATGTTCACTTTTTGAATATTATTTAATGAAGAATACATCAGGCTGCATATGTTGGTGATTGCAATGCAATTCATTAAATGGAAAAGTCAAATTATTGTTTGCGAAGTTGGGAGACAAGTATTGCTCTTAATGACACGATGACTTACATATCTTCCGAAGTCGCAAAGAAATTAGCGGAAAGCTCACAGCCCTCAGAAGCATTCAAAGCCCGTTCAGCAGCTCAGACTGAAGCGTCTGTACTGTAGTCACAAGTCGCTGACAATGAAATCTGAATATTGCATTGCCACTGAGGCCCCTGGGAAATAACTCTCCTTGCTGAATGTCCCTAATTGAATTCTCCTTTACTAAATAGAGTTTGCCATAATGTGAATTCTCTGTAGCTTGCCCTGACAGCCGGTAATGTTCCCGATATCATCCCAGAGAACAGTCCTGTTGACTCTGAGACGCCCTGTTGCTGTCACCCAACCTGTCTCTTAATGTGCATGTTTTCACTGAATAAGTTATTGTTAGGAAGATGATGTAAATGTGGGGTTTCTCCATATCCAATTATTTCTAATAATTATGTTTAAAGTTAATTCTAAGCAAGTTAAGTCTGAGTTGGTGCACATTTTCAAAACAAGCTTTCTTTGGCAAGTTAGATATTTCGACTTTTAGATTCATTTTATGCCACTCAAAATAAAAACAATGTAAACTAATTTTAAGCTAAATATTTAAACCTTTACCCATGGTTATTTTGTTGTTTTTCTTGGTTTTTGAAAATATATGGAAACACTTTACTCTAATTGTCCTAGTTAAAGTTAGCTAATGCATACAAAGATCAAACTATTTGTATTTGTTAATCTCAAATTCTGTGGGAATGAGTAAAAAAATGTGCAATACCTGCAATCCCACACCTGACATATGAACAAGCCCTGTAACACAAACAAAATGAATCTGGAGCAAATAAAACGAAGGAGTGCGTGGAGGCGGGTTTGTGTGTCAACTCGCTGTCAGAGAGATCAGAGAGTGAGAAAGCACAGCAGAATACTGTATATAGGTAAGTGATTGCTAACATGTTTTACTCTTCAATGATGAAACACACTTAGTGTCTAAAACACTGGGTACATTTGGCAAATTGGGTTGTTTATTTAACCCAGCATTCTGGGTTGAATCATTTTTACTATAGTACTTTTTTTTACTTCATACATGAATTAAAGCTACAATATGTATTTTTTTGGCACTGGGGGTCGCTTACCGTTTAAAATAACAAAGGCGTAGGTTGATGACACAGTGATAAGCGGAATCATGGGACTTGCTGTCATGCTGATGGATCTAATAATGTTTATGGATGAGTGAAAACATTAATGTTTTTTAACATGACAGTGGTATGAAGCAGGTAGCGATTGCTAATGAGAGACAGATATCAGCGCCACACGCGAGCCCCGCGGATATAAAGGAATAAGGACATTTCATTGTACCGAACTACCAGCAAGTGCTGAATTACTACTCGCACAGGTTAGTTTATTTGACTAATTAAACTTGTGAAGTAAACACTGTTTCACTTGGTTTACACTATCAAACTAAACAGCATTTAAGTGTGTTGAAAGTTAAAATGTTATTCTATGTGTTAGTTTGTTTGCTATATGATACTAAGCTAGATCAACATTAGACTAACATACTGATCATATTCTAAACTTTCATCATGTTAAGCTATGTAACATCGATTTGTGTACAATTGCTTACCTGTCTAATAATATGTGTTAGCAGACAGACTGGTGTTAGCGTTTCACTCGTAGCCAAAATTTTCTGTGACTGACTATAACCTGTCCATAAAAAAATCAGTGTACAGTTCTGAGAATATATTTTAATTTTCTACATATGTATATTTATATTATTTAATAAAATAATAAAAACTACCCAAACATTGGGTTATTAAATCTGACCCAGGATCTGGGTAACACAACTACTACCCAAACACTGGATTGTTACATCTGACCCAGGATCTGGGTAACAGAAAAAATACCCAAAAACTGGGTTTTTATTTCTGATCCAGGATCTGGGTTATACAAAAACTACCAAAACACAATCTTGTTTTTTTGCACAGTTGTTGCACAACACAAAACTACCCAAACACTGGGTTTTTATTTCTGACCCAGGATCTGGGTAACACAAAAACTACCCAAACACTGGGTTGTTACATCTGACCCAGGATCTGGGTTACACAAAAACTACCGAAACACTGGGTTTTTATGTCTGACCCAGGATCTGGATTACACAAAAACTAAAGAAACACTGGGTTTTTATGTCTGACCCAGGAGCTGAGTAACACAAAATCTACCCAAACACTGGGTTTTTACATCTGACCCAGTAGTTGGCTAACACAAAAACTACCCAAATACTTTAAAAATGGGTAACCTAAAAGGCTCAACTCAGGATTTGGGTTTTAAAAAAAAACATAATAATAACACAAGATTTTGTGTATGAAGTTGTTCAAAAGCTTAAAAAATAAAGTATTTCAAATCTAACAAAATCAATCAAATACAAAAAAATTGTCAGCTCTTCATCACTTTGGACTGCACCATAGCAAAAAACAAAAACAAAAAAACACTGGGTTGTTACATCTGACCCAGGATCTGGGTAACACAAAAACTACCCAAACACTGGGTTTTTGAAGTCTGACCCTGGAGCTGGAAAACACAAAGAATACTCTAAAAGTGGGTTGCTTCATCTGACCCAGGATCTGGGTAACACAAAAACTTCCCAAACACTGGGTTGTTACATCTGACCCAGGATCTAGGTTACACAAAAATTACCCAAACATTGGGTTATTACATCTGACCCAGGATCTGGGTAGCACATAAACTACCCAAACACTGGATTTTTACTGCTGAACCAAGATCTGGGTAAAAAAAATACCCAAACACTGGGTTGTTACATCTGAAGCAGGATCTGGGAAAAACAAAAAGTATCCAAACACTGGATTTTTATGTCTGAACCATGATCTGGGTAACACAAAAACTACCCAAACACTGGGTTGTTACATCTGACCCAGGATGTGGGTAACACAAAGCTACCCAAACACTGGGTTGTTCCATTTAACTCAGGATCTGGGTAACACAACAACTACCCAAACACTGGGTTGTTACATCTGACCCAGGATCTGGGTAACACAACAACTACCCAAACACTGGGTTGTTCCATTTAACACAGGATCTGGGTAACACAAAAACTACCCAAATACTGGGTTGTTACATTGGACCCAGGATCTGGGTAACACAACAACTACCCAAACTCTGGGTTGTTACATCTGACCCAGGATCTGGGTAACACAAACTACCCAAACTCTGGGTTGTTACATCTGACCCAGGACCTGGGTAACTCATAAACTACCCAAACACTGGGTTGTTACATCTGACCCAGGACCTGGGTAACACAACAACTACCCAAACACTGGGTTGTTCCATTTAACACAGGATCTGGGTAACACAAAAACTACCCAAACACTGGGTTGTTACATCTGACCCAGGATCTGGGTAACACAAAAACTACCCAAACATTGGGTTGTTACATCTGACCCAGGATGTGGGTAACACAAAACTACCCAAACACTGGGTTGTTACATCTGACCCAGGATCTGGGTAACACAACAACTACCCAAACACTGGGTTGTTACATCTGACCCAGGATCTGGGTAACACAAACTACCCAAACTCTGGGTTGTTACATCTGACCCAGGATCTGGGTAACTCATAAACTACCCAAACACTGGGTTGTTACATCTGACCCAGGACCTGGGTAACACAACAACTACCCAAACACTGGATTGTTCCATTTAACACAGGATCTGGGTAACACAAAAACTATCCAAATACTGGGTTGTTACATTGGACCCAGGATCTGGGTAACACAAAAACTACCCAAACACTGGGTTATTACTGTACATCTAACCCAGGATCTGGGTAACACAACAACTACCCAAACACTGGGTTGTTACATCTGACCCAGGATCTGGGTAACTCATAAACTACCCAAACACTGGGTTGTTGCATCTGACCCAGGATCTGGGTAACACAAAAACTACCCAAACACTGGGTTGTTACATCTGACCCAGGATCTGGGTAACACTACAACTACCCAAACACTGGGTTGTTCCATTTAACCCAGGATCTGGGTAACACAAAAACTACCCAAATACTGGGTTGTTACATCTGACCCAGGATCTGGGTAACACAAACTACCCAAACTCTGGGTTGTTACATCTGACCCAGGATCTGGGTAACTCATAAACTACCCAAACACTGGGTTGTTACATCTGACCCAGGACCTGGGTAACACAACAACTACCCAAACACTGGGTTGTTCCATTTAACACAGGATCTGGGTAACACAAAAACTACCCAAATACTGGGTTGTTACATCGGACCCAGGATCTGGGTAACACAAAAACTACCCAAACACTGGGTTGTTACATCTGACCCAGGATCTGGGTAACACAAAAACTACTCAAACACTGGGTTATTACATCTGACCCAGGATCTGGGTAACACAAAACTACCCAAACAATGTGTTGTTACGTCTGACCCAGGAGCTGGGTAACACAAAACTAACCAAATACTTTAAAAACTAACTCCAAACAATTGACCTAAAAGGCTCAACTCAGGATTTGGGTAAAAAAAAGAATAATAAAAATAATCATAATAACCCAAGATTATATGAAGTTGTTCAAAAGCTTAAAAAATAAAGTCAAATTCAAATCTAACAAAATCAATCAAATAAAAAAAAGTGTTAGCTCTTCAGGGCTTTGGATTGCACTACAGTAAAATGGCAACGGCGAGAGAGCAAAGGCTTCCCTCAGCACGTCTGTAACCTCTGTGTGAACCGCTCTCATCCGCCATCCTCCTGGAACACAACCTTCCACACGCCCCTGGAAAACCAGCGGAGATAGTTTAACCATTTTAGCTGAATGTGAAAATAAACAAATGTTCACTTACTCCCCCAGTGAATAATGTCAGTTTTTCCATGCAGGGCTGACATGGAGCAGGTTAAATACCTGTGTTGTTGTTTCTGGAGAAGGCAAGTGTCTAGTAAAAAGTTCACAGAATGATAAATCTGCAACCCTCCCCAAAGCCCACCACAGCCAGCCTCGCTGAAAGCGCTAAATCACGCCGCTCCGCCAGCATTCACTGATTTGTATCGCACATAAAATATTGCGATCCGTTTCTACGCACAGCAACTGCCACTGTTTTGCCTGTCTAGCGAGAATCATTCTCGCTAATATATAAATATGTTGGTGTCTGCGACTTTCTGGTTATTAAAGTTATAAGGGCTCACTTAGTGCAGAATGAAAATATTTCATCAGAGTACTTAACGTCAGCTCGGCCATTTTGCTGTCTACACGTTTATCGAGACTTTGAGCTGTGATATTTCTTTCCGAGACACAACGAGCAGATTTCGTGGAAAAAAAACACAGAATAAGTAGTAATATATACATCTGGTGTTGAATTGCAATTGGCGGCACATTTTAAGTAAATGCCAAGTAAAATGAAGCAGTACAACTTGTGAAAATAAAGGGATGTCCAGTGTGTTGCTCACGTTAGCTTTATTAGTGTTAGACAAACATCAGCTACCCTGAGGACTATCTCAAGACGTCATGCTTCATGATCCAAAACTAGTCCCAATTTAACGTGTTGCGTTTCATTTAAGAGTTATGCCTTGAATATGTCAGCGCGGGTGAAAGGAAATGTAGACCGCCTTAAAGTGTGAATATGTTTATAGGTGTTTCTTAAACTTCAGACACTTTTATGTCCAGAAGGCTTGTTTTCTGTTGAAACTGACACATTTTTTTAAGAAGTCTTGGAAACTTTTAACCATACCATCATTTCTTTTATTACTTTTATATAGATGTTTGGCAACAATTTAGATTAGGGTCCAATTCTCACTATAAGCTAACTATTAACAATGACATCTGCCTGAATAAACTCCAAATAACCGATTATTAATACTTTGGTAGTTGTAAAATTTAGGCACTGGGTAGGATTAAGAGATGTAGAATATGGTCATGCAGAATAAGACATTAATATGTGCTTTATAAGTACTACACAGCAAATATCAGTAAGTTGCACAACCATTTTTACAGACAAATGCATATCTAAAAGTCCATCATTAAAATATGTTTGAAACCTATGATCATGAATAAAATAAACTGTTACAATATTTATTGTGTGATTCACTGTGTTGCATTTTTACCGCAATCAATATTTCATCCCTAAACGTTTTTAGTGTAACTTACAACTGAAAGATCACTTGTGATATTCTTATTGTACGTTAAGCCCTAATCTTGTGAAAACGTAAGTGTGAAAATATTATTTATTTGTCTATTTATGATAAGCCCTTGCTTTACATTAAGTGTCCATAACTACACTGTAAAAAAATAATAATAATAAAATACTGTCAAATTTACAGTGACTTACTGGCAACACTAAGCCAGTAATTAACTGTGAATCATTTTTACAGTAAGGGTACTATAATTCCATTTACAGTATTGTATGTGTACACTGTGAAATCAAAAACATTTACTGTGATTTTAGTTGTATTGAAAGCAACTGTAATGCTTGGACTACTGTGATTTTTAAGGTCTTACTGTAAAGTTTACAGTATTCTACTGTAAGAATCTTACACAGTAATGTTACTGTGAAATCTACAGTATAACTGTAGATTTCACAGCCATTTTTACAGTGTACTACAAACATTCAAATGAATCATTTGGTAAAATGCACTTATTGTGTACATACATGTCTTTACATGTATATATATATATATATATATATATATATATATATATATATATATATATATATATATATATAACCATACAGTTATATATAGATAGTAGGGTTGTGAAACCATTAATCGCGATTAATCGCATCCAAATTAAAAGATTGTGTTTACATAATATATGTGTGTGTAGTATCTATAATTATTTTGTATATATAAATACACACATATGCATGTATATATTTAAGAAAAATGTGTTATTAATATATAAAATATTTATATTTATGGATAATATTAAATTTGTATAAATATTTCTATTAAAATTATAATATTATATTATATTATAAAGCATATGCATGCAAATATTTATTAAATATATACATGCATGTGTGTTTATTTATATATACGAAATAATTATACACACTAAACCAACATATATTTTGTAAACACAAACTTTTACTTTGGATGCGATTAATCGCAATTAATCATTTCACAGCCCTAATATACTGTATATAAACACACAATTTGGATTTCATACATTCATTTCTTATTCAAACAAAATCCTGTCATCCAGAAATCTCCTCCCTTCCTCATTCATTCTCATCCTTTTCACCAAAAATCTGTTTTAGGAGGACAGATCAATATAGTGCAAAGAACATGTAGGATGTTGGAAAATAACAATGTCTTTTCTGATTCTGTTAACCAAATGCTTTTTAATCTTTGCGATTCCTTCAATGCAAATTGAAGCGTGCGCTGTTTGTTGCGCAGTGACGTGCATGTTCAAGTAAGCCAATTATATGCACAGATTTTGCGCAATGCGCTGTATTTTATAGATCACGATGAATCGCGAGTTGAGTATTTTCCCTAAATTCGCACAGATTTGTCTTACACAAACTTCCCCAGCAAAGCGAGTAAACATAGTAACACGCCAAATTGGCTCGCGATTACAGTTGATTTTTACTGGTGTTAAGTTCAAACCCTGCATACAGTACACATCTACAGTCAATCGATGAAGACGGATGAAGTACGCTAGCAGCGAGAGGGTCCAATCTGACCGTATATCTGAAGCGAAGCATTCCTGAAGTCTTCAGTTTGCTTGTGCTGGGGCTTTTAGCATGCGTTACCAGAACCCTCAGTGTTATCAAGAGTAATGCGGTAAATTCCTCTGACTGATAAGTAAAGAAGCTTAGGATTATCTTCAGACTGAACAGTGAAGTTAAGAGAAGCTCTCTCCCTCTCTCGCTCTCTCTCCTTCTCAGCGTCAGTATATTATTTTTGCGCTCAGGGTAGCTCACCATTAGTGTCAGCCGCGGTGATTATCCCACCAGAGCAATGAGGGACGGTAGATGGATGAGGTGTCTTCATTCGCTCCGTCTGTAGATCTCGACTCTTCGTCGCGAGCGCGAGGCATCTTCTGAAGAGGGGCCAAAAATAATGAGCGAGTCAAGCAGACGCCTCTCTGTTTTTCTGTCATATTACAGCGCAGTTGTTTGTTTATCCGAGCTGGATCTATATTTCACGTTTTAATTGAATTACTGTGATACGGACTAAAAGCTCCCGCTCTAATAACATGCCAATTACAACAAAGACCTACTTAGAATAAATATGAATATAATGCCGTAATTTATGGCTCGAAACACAAGCCGGACCTGGTTCCCTTGACACCATTGATTATTAATTGGAGCTTCAGCCTCGAGGGCCAATTAAACGGGGCCATTTAGGAGCGTCCAGAGGAGGTTAATGGGCATTTGTCAAAGGAATGGCAAACCACTTACCTCCATGGTCTTATATCAACAAATCCAATAGATATTGCCTGACATAATGAATGCCACACATTTGAACGCTGGCACGGCTTTATTGAAAACAACTTATGATTTCTAAAATGGATAGGTCAGTGTTTGCTGCAATTTCTTTAAGTGACCTTCATGATGTACAGGCCCTGTGTTTGCGTTTCTCCAGCATTTGCATAGAAGTGCGCTTGACATCTCTACAGTAATGAATCCTCACTCTCTCAATTCATTAATGGACCCGAGTCCTGCTCCCGCAACATATGTTCTGTAAATATGCATTGATTTATTTGAACCTCTCATAACGAAGCTTAGAGAAAAGCGCACTTCTTGATGAATTAGTTGTGGACGGTAAACTATAACTCAGAGAACATGCATAAACTTCAGCTGGCCTTTACCGTAAAAGCAGTTTATGTTTCTCAGATCTCCTCACTCAATGTGACACGCTATCAAACCGAATCCATGTTTGAAAACAATCGTCATTTTTGGGGGAATTGCAGTCTAAAATATCGCGAACCAATAAGTTTCAGAGATCCTTTGTTCAATTCACGCTTATTTGTTTGCACTTTTCACAATACACACTGTTTCAAAGCAGCTTTACAGAAAATGCATGAGTCCACATTACAATGTTCAGAGGTATCTCTAAGTTATGTATTTCAGAAATGTACATGCAAAATCACTAGCCTGACTTCATCATACTCATTTTCAAGAGAGAAAATGAGTCTGAAACTCCTCCATTGGGCTTTGATTATGAGGCGTGTCGTAACCGAACCAGAAAAAAAAAAAAAAAAAACTCTGCACTCAATTGGATAGTCGGTAGACCTACAACCAATCAGAGCAAGTCAACTCCTTTGCATAGCGCAGTTTTCAAATACAGAACGTAACCTACTTTATTTATTTTAGAAGTTAAATAACGAGTGTTATTCTTTTACTTACTTCTCCATGAGTGCCACCAAAGGAGAAACCACAACGACCACAGGCTTTTCATTAACGTTACATCCCGTCTTCTTAGCGACCGTCAGAGCCAGCTGATAAGTTACACTTTTCCCGAATCATGTAGGAAGGACGCCAAAAATATATTTCCGATCGACAAATGCCTTGATTGCAGTTCTCTGTTTGTCTATTAAAATGAATGCGCTGTCGATTTATTTTACAAAAGACGCGACAGCGGAATCTATACATCTCAATTCTCCAGCTGCACTCATCTTTGACAAGCGCTCTTTGACTACGTGAGGATTACGTTACTGAAGACCACCTGTCAATCATCGTATAAAGCCCGACCTGGCAATTTGATTGGCCCGATGACTTCTGAACCGATCATAATTACTCCTCAATGGATCAAGTCCAGATCGAACTTCCCGTCCAAAAAATGTTGTGGGCGGAGTTCGGGCTGGCATCCAGGCTACAAAATCACAGTTTGCTAAAAACGTTTTCATTTAAACAATGTAATAATTTAACGCAGAAAGTAACAAATACTTGTTTGTTAACAGATGATTATGATATTTCGAAAAATGTAAAATGTTGATTCGATGCTATTTTTTGCTATCTCACCACCAATTCGTACGAATTCGTTTGAGTGATAAAAAAGTGGCTAATTCATACGACCTCACTCGTACGAATTCGTACGATTTGTCTAAACCCATGTGATGGTTAGGTTTAGGGGCGGGGTTAGGGGTAGGTCATTCGTACGAATTGGCCAATTCGTAAAATATGTACGATTTAGCAAAAAACGTACTAATTCGTACGAGTGAGGTCGTACAAATTGTTACGAATGAGCCACCTTGTAAAATCCGTACGAAAGCCCGTGAGATCGGGTTGCAAGTTCTCACAAAAATGAACTAACAACTATTTTGAACAAACTATAAAATAATAATAATGCAAAATACAAAGCAGCCGATGATGGAACCCAAAATATAGAGTGTATTACTTTTTTTTTTTTACACCTGAACCACACACCAACCATTTAAAGCTAATTATAAAATTACATGTATTTGTATGAATGTGTGGTAACTTTTGGATTAAATTAATATGTGAAAACAATGGATTTCCCCTCCTTAGATTTGAAAGGTTTTCTGGTGTATATATTTAAAGTGATTTGTGTACGTGGATGTAACATATATTATGAGCACACACGTGCGTTTGTGTAATTGTTTGTGCACCGACATTCCCCCTGTTATTTTCTAGCAGCTGTGCTAGATCACTTATACAAGCATGCAACTCATTTACTTATCAAATGAACAGTTAAGGCTGTGTAAATAAACGGATGCCTGACTGATTCCAAGCCTTGAAAACCTGTTTTCGACAAGTCCAAACCTAATGTCTCCGAGAGATCATCCATTACAGGGGCAGACGGTGTGTGTGTGTGTGGCTCTGGAGCTCCGCTTCAGGCTCGCAATCATTGAGATCGACACATTTCGTTCTCTTAAGAGCAGCTTGCTTATGGCGTATTTGTTACTCTGTGTACTATTTGTCAGTCTCTGTGCTCTGAAAGTGCTGCCAGTTGAATGACTGTCTCGGTCTTGCCCGAAAGCAGATGAATAAGTAAATAAAGTGGTAATAAGACATCCACCCTTAACCTGCGGGAGAGTTTAAACTGTCGAAAGTTAAACGTTTCCTCAGAAACTACACTCGTGAGCAGCGGCAGCCCTTGTCATGTGAGTGAAATAGGATTTCGGGGGTGGAAGAGTGAACTGCTCCTTTGGGTGGACCTCATAAATTCTAGCTAATCATTTCTCCAGCGCAGCACTTGGTTTGTTTAAGGCCCGGGTCGTTCTCAGCATGTTAAAGATAGCAGCAGTGAGCACTTTATTAGCCCTCGTGGATAACAGCCTTCAGACTCTTAACATGAGGAATATGAGCAGAACAAAAATCCATAAAAAAGCAAATGTTAAAATTAACTACTTAACTCACATACAGCCTATTTCCACTGGTTTCCATGCACAACGTCCTGAACTATAGAGTCCTTTAAAATGGGTGATTTATTCTTTATGAGGCAACGTTAACATAAACAGGAGAACCGCTGTCTCTTCTCACAGCGTGAATGCATATAATCTGTCAGAACAAACACAGGAGAGGACACATTTGTAGCAGCCGTTCTAGAGACGCGAGCGCTTGAGAGTTTAGAGTCAAAACGAGTGAAACAAACTTTAACACACGTTAAATCAGGCTTGGAATCAGTCACAGCATGTGTGAAGACTGTCAGAGGAAACTTTAAGTTATTGCCACATGACTGGAGGCAAAGAAGCACAAGCCCTTACACAAAAAAAGGATCCACTTGATATTAAATGTCTTGAACTACAACTAAAATTCGAATGAATAAATTTCTTCCAAATGTCATTTAATAACAAATCATCCAAAAGGCAGGCATTAACTCAACACATCTATACACAACAGTGACCGGACAATGAGTGAGAGTAAAGTCGCAACTTAAGTAGGGAACACAAACAAGGAAATTGAATAAACACAGCTGAACTGAACTTACTAACGATCGTAACCATAGAAACAGATTAGTGGCGGGAAACCGAGACAAAGTAGCACATGTGAATAACGAAAAACAAACTAGGGTTTACATGACAACGATATGCTTAAAGCTGGAGTCCGTAGCTTTTTTGGGTTAAAATGATCCGAAATACATACTTGAGAAAATACATAACCAGCCGTTGTTCAAAACTATTTACTTGCCTTAGCTTGATTCAAAACGGTAAGCTTGTAATAATCTTTTTTTTTAATTCCAGGGGTACTGGTGGATTTCCGCGGGAGATTCGAGCATGACTGCGTCATTACGTCACATCTGTACACACACATCTGTACACATAAAGAAGAGTCTCAGCTTGTAGGCTATATTGCGTGTGAGGATGCTGTAGGTGGAGATTTATAGCCTTTTCTCACAGCACTGGATATAATTAAACTTATCGATTTGATTGCAGATCCAGAAAGGTTTAAGTAACGTTTAAGTAAAAAAAAGACCTTAAGTAAAGGTTTAATTGAAAAAAAAGAGATGTGATGCGAAAACAAGGATACACATCGGAAGGACATTACATGTAGTCACGCAATGCTGACGTTGTGAACATTAAAGGGATACTCCACTTTTTTTTTTTTTTTGGAAATAGGCTCATTTCACCACTCCCCCAGAGTTAAACAGTTGAGTTAAACAGCCGATTTTCTG
The DNA here is from genome assembly GCA_038021265.1 of Cyprinella venusta. NCBI lineage: Eukaryota > Metazoa > Chordata > Actinopteri > Cypriniformes > Leuciscidae > Cyprinella > Cyprinella venusta. The sequence continues at coordinate 6,223,047 of CM075874.1, forward strand.
ATATTTAGACGAATATCTTTAACCAGACAGATTCTGGTCTCATTGACTTCCATATAAAAATATATACTATGGAAGTCAATGAGACCATATAATGCCTGGTTACTGATATTCTTCTAAATAGGGTTGGGTATCGAGAATCGAGTATCGATTGGAACCGGGACTAACTTTTCGTTTTTCCCGGAATCGTTCAAAAGTTAAAATTTCGATTCCTAGTTTCGATATTCACAGTCCGCCGACCAGAAGAAGAAACCGCTGAACAACACCAATGAAGAAGCGTCTACCGGAAGTTTTTTTGCATAACCGCGCGAGTCGAACATGAGTAGCTTACGTCGGCGGTCCAAAGTGAGGCTTCACTTTTCTAAAAATAACAAAATCTCGGCAAAATGCAGAGTATTTCCCTTAAGAAAGGGGTATTTCCTTCAGAAAGACAGTTGGTTAGCAAGGTTAGCTAAACTTTTTTGACCCTGCCTCTTAAAAGAATCGGAATCAAGAATCGTTGGGAACTGGAATCGAAACAAGGAATCGGAATCAGAATCGTTCAAATTCAAACGATACACAACCCTACTTCTAAATATCAAAAAAAATCGGCTGAATACGTTAGAAAACGGTAAAACCCAACTGTTTAACTCTTGCGGAGTGGTAAAATGAGCCTATTTCCAAAAAAAGTGGAGTATCCCTTTAACAATTAGAGAACAAAGTATAATTTGCACGGTTTTGCGTGATATAAGCGATTTTTACGTTTAATCAGCGGGATTTACTGTAATGTCAGAACCACAACAAAAGTGGATGTTTCTTACTAGTTCAGATTACATTTTCCCGTGAAAATTATTATGTTGGTCATATTTCCAAAAAGTATAATCTGTGATTCTGAATGACAGTATCCACACCGGTGCGGTGATTGACAGCCACACACTTTCCTCAAACTTTGTGTTCATCCACGTTGTGCCGTGCCGAGACACAACTCACGTAAAGTTGATAATTCCGCAAACAACTGCAATTGCAGATTTCGAACAAAGATGGCGACAAAGAGGACAAACTGCGGACTGCACCTTTAAAGGAGAACCCTGGCGCAAAATGAACCTTTGGTCTAATAACACATTGGGCATCTAGTCGACCTTTCTCTGATATTTGTTTTCATGATAACCGAATGTAAAGAGTTTAATCTCTAAAAACTGTTTAACGTATAAGGCTACTATATGGGGGCAAATAATAAGTAAAATAAATGGCTAGTTAATACCACTAACGAGGCTCAAAAAAGCCCCACACAAACACAGTAACATAATGAGGGTCCATACATGCAAAAAAAAAAAAGCATTGAGGAATTTGTTAGTGTACAGACCGCTTAATTAGAAGACACTTTATAAAGACAGTCCACTTCGTGTAAACAGTCAGGATATAAAACTCTTTACATTCGATTATCATGAAAACAAATCTCAGAGAACGGATGACTAGGTGCCAATGTGCAGTGGTGGAGGAAGTACTGAATCTCAGTACTTAAGTAAAAGTACAAATAACCAGATAAATATTTACTTTAGTAAAAGTAGAAGTAACACAATGACAACCATACTTAAGTAAAAAGTAAAAAGTACCTGATTTTAAATGTACTTTAAGTATTAAAAGTAAAAGTACTTGCATAACAATTTATTCTCTTAATGACTATTTTCTAATGATTAAGAAAACATTTAATTCTAACTCATTCAACCTAATACTCCTATAATGATGTTCAATAATGATGGGAAAAAAATAGTTGTCATCATTTCTGAAACAAGCTTGCAATTAGGCAAAATACACATCATGCTTATCCTTACTATATGTTAATAATTATGTTTGGCAGTAAACGCGATTGATTTATGGTGTAATTCTGAACCTCTTGGCTTGCCATAATCCTAACCAAACGTATATTATGCACGGTGCGTTTCCTATGCACGTAAAAACAAATTTTCGCGTTTAAGTTGCATGATAACACTGCGTGCGAGACGCATTTGTGTGACCGGGTTGATATACTGTATCTATGGCAACCAAACGTCACTGACGAGACAAACGTGCAACGAACGGACGGTCAGATTACGTTTTGGCGGGGGAAAAACTGAACAGAAAATGTAACAGAAGTTGTAGAATTGTAGTGGAGTAGAAAGTATAATAATTGCTGCAAAATGTAACGAAGTAAAAGTAAAAAGTAGGCACTATTTATTCTACTTAAGTAAAGTAAAGATACGTGAAAAATGTACTTAAGTAAAGTAACGAAGTATTTGTACTTCGTTACATTCCACCACTGAATGTGTTATAAGACCAAAGGTTAATTTTGTGCTGGAGTTCTCCTTTAAAACGGAGATTTTCCTTCGAGTTTTCCACGTACAGACGACATCATTGTCAAACCAATCCCATTCACACGGATTCGCAAAAACGACTAAAAACGTTGTATTCTGCTACCAGGCCAGTAGATGGCGATCAAACACTATAGACTGAACACGTAATATGCGTGTGCATGATGTCATCATCTTCAGAGTTTCACGTCTTTGTTGTTAACACGGAGACTGTTTTCAAAAACTTGCACTTTGAAACCCGTTTCCAACGTTTTTCGTTTTCAGGCAACCAAAACGCAGTTGTCGCGTAAATGAACAGCCAAAACGCATAAAAAGTTCAATCTAGTGTCAGAGGGTAACACGTTACAAGTAGCAGGAGTTACAGAATCAGATTGCTTTTTTTTTCAAGTAATGAGTAATGTAACATACACAGACCAACATACCTACATATTTGGTTTGTCAGAATTGGGAAAAAAAATCATATTTCATGTTTGTTTTGTTTTTTTTTTTTGCTGTGGTTCACACCTGATTTGAATTCTGATTCTAGTTAATTGTCATACTCTTAAATTATGATTCACTTATTATCATTTATCAAATTCTGTCAGACATACATGTTTATCCCCTAAATATCCATGGCATAGAATGGTTTCTGTTCACCTGTAACTCATTGCTACAAAAATCAATGTACTGTGTACATACATGTGTACTACAGTATTGACTTTTCCCCAGTAAACTTTTACTTACTGTGGAAATCTAAAAAGCTTCAGACAACATACCAATATACCATAGCAAATGCTTCAATTTACCAGTTACCTTGAAAGAAAAGTATTGTGCAAAAATAGGTGATATGTAAAAGCACATCAGATTCCTCTAGTGTAGAACAACAGTAATGAGACGTGATTGTGAGAGACTCTTCCTGAGGATCCGTGCGGAGCCTCTCAACACCCATATTCCCTCACTGGGCCGATTACTCTTTCCATTTCCTCTCAGTGAGTCGTGGGATGTTTCAGAGGCGGAAGCTGCTCTGTGATTCACATGCGCTCTGGTGCACACTTTCCCTTTTTTTGGCTGATTCAGAGGAAGAAGGAAACCAGGCATTAATTCCAATTCATATGAGTTCAGCTTAACCCTTCGCCCGCTCTAATGGGTCTGAAGAGATCAAGCCGTCCTGAGGGGGATTTGGGACCTCTCACCTCTCTAGCAGCAAAATGAGAAATAAAGCGCAAAGGCAGAAGTCTGGCTTCATAAAGGCTCATAAGTGTTCACTCTTCACCAGATTAAAGCCCTTCTGTTCTTGAAAGATGGGCAAAGTAAAGCTGACAGATATTTTGGCCTAATATATTGGAGCTTCAATCACACATGATCTCTCAATGATCACACAAGACCACTAGACACTTTAACTTTGTCTGCATTAATATGTAGGGTGTTCAAATGAATCACCTCTTTGGTGTGCATGAATGATCATTTGCATTAATGCAGATGTTATTTATTGCTATTGTTGCATTTGCTATGAGGCAAATGATGTATGATATTTTATCATTGGACCTGGTGTGTATAGTTCTGGTGCAGTTTCATAATTAAATTTTTGTTGGAATTTTAGCAGAAAAAGTAAGAATCGATATTTGAGAAGAGCATACTAATGTAATGGCCTCAGGCCCATAGCAGAGCTAACTTTACACAGTTTGGCATAATCTTTGTTTGTTGTGAAATTGGCCTTTAAAAAATGGTTACGCTTTATTTTAAGGTGCTTTGATACCGTTTAATTATACATTTAAGTACTGAGTAATGATGAACAACATGTTTTTACTATAGGAGTAGGGTTAGGAACAGGATTTGGTTTAGCTTTAGTTGCATATAACTATGCATAATGCACTGTTATTACTACTCTAAGTACATGTAACATATTGAACAAGGACACTGTAAAATAAAGTGTTACCAACTTAGCGTATTAAAGGAGTAGTTAACTTAAAAAAAAAATGCTGATAATTTACTCACCCCCATGTCATCCAAGATGTCCACGTCTTTCTTTCTTCAGTCGAAAAGAAATTAAGGTTTTTGATGAAAACATTCTAGGATTTTCTCCAAATAATGGACTTCATTGGGAACCAAACGGTTCAAGGTCCAATTGAGAGTTTCAGTGCAGGTTCAAAGGGTTTTAAACGACACCAGAAGATGAATAAGGGTCTTATCTAGCGAAACAATCGCTCATTTTAAAAATAAATAAAAAAGTTTAAGTTTTATATGCACAAATGCTCGCCTTGCTCTTTTCTGTGATGAGCGTTCGTGATTCTCCTGTTCGAACTCATTCATCAAAACGAACAAAGTTTTTTCCAGTCATGACTCGAAGAGTCCTAGATAAGACCCTTATTCATCGTCTGGTGTCGTTTAAAGCCCTTTGAAGCTGCACTGAAACTCTCATTTGGACCTTGAACCATTTGGATCCCAATGAAGTCCATTATATGGAGAAAATCCTGGAATGTTTTCATCATCTTTTCAACTGAAGAAGGAAAGACGTGGAAATCTTGGATGACATGGGGGTGAGTAAATTATCAGCAAGTTGTTTTTTTTTTTTTAAAAGTGAACTACTCCTTCAAGTTGATTGGCTTTTAGAATGGGCTAACATATAGCCTTACTGTAATCTATAAGATAGTGAGCTCCACAACTATAAGTGAAGCTATAAGCGTTCAAAACATACAGACTCTCAATTCCATCCAATATGGATTAATGATTTTGATGACATCTTCAGTTTCTCATCAGATTTTCTGTCCAATCAAATGCTCTCTAGAATCTGAAGCTCCGCCCCCTACATTATAAATAGACTCTAAACTGTGGATGAAATTGGTCACTTGTTCACATATTTATTTTGTTTTCTATATAGGGGATAGGGAACAATTCAGACAGTGTAAATATGATTTCTGTTGGGGTGAATGAAGTCTGCTTCACGTGAACTGCCGACACGATAGCACAGAGTGGATTGGCACATACCAATATATCGGACCCGTTCAAATTCTGCACAGGATGCTGTATTTTAATAGCCTAAATTCTTCTCAGAATATGAATCTGACACTGCTCCATTGGGCTTGTGATTATGGGGCGAAACCCAACCAGGAAAATTGAATAGTCCGAATCCCGTAGGAAGGACGGCAAAAACATCTTTCCGATTCACGAATGCCTTGATCGTGGTTCTCTGTTCCTCTTTTAAAATGAATACGCTGTCTATTCTATAACAGAATGCGACGCGACGGCGGAATCACATCTCAATTGTCCAGCGGTAGCCACCTTTGTTGAAAACCAATTCAACCCAAGCGCTCTTTGGTGACATGGATGCGTACATTACTGTTAATCATCTGTCCATCATCATATAAAGCCCGCCCTGACAATTTGATTGGTCCGAACAGCTTTGGTTTGGTTCTTGCTTCACAACTGATTAATGGTGTGTTCTATTATTCATCCAGTCAGTCTCGGAGATCCGAATCGGACGACAGACGTTGCCTAGCAACACGCCCCCTTTCCTCGGATTTCTCCTCTCGGACGTCGGACAACCGTGAGGACACCGAGCAAGAAATCCGTTTCGGAATTCAAGATGGCTGCGCCCTGTGACTTGTAAGAATGAATTGTTTTCATTGTTTTTGAACCACTTTGGTATTTTAAATGACAATTATAATCACTCGTATTACTGCGTCCCCTGTGGGTATGGGAATCGGTTGTTGTGAGAGCAATTACTAACGTTGCTATCGTTGCTAACAGAAGATTAACATGAAAAACATTTAAATACGTGAACATTTTCAAGTTCAAATGGCTGCGTTTTGATAAGGTGTAGTCATAATATTTTTTTTTTTAAATGTAAGTGATTGGTACTCGGCCAGTGCTACCATGACAACAGCTTTCTCCGATTCGGACATAAAACATAATAGAACGCTTGAAATGTGGACGTGACGTCAAATCCGAGGTCCGAGTCGGTTCGTTGGGTATAATAGAACGCACCATAAGTCCAGCCCGAACTTCCCATCCTCAAATGTTGTGGGCGGGGCTAAGTTCGGCTGGCATCCATGCTAGTATTTTAAAGCAATATGGAGGAGAAAACAGTTCGAGATTAGGAAACTTCGGCTACAACAGGCTCAACGACTGTGGTATAAACAAAACGCTATTGGCTGTGTTAAAATATGAAATATGTCCCGCCCTGTCTTCTTGTTTCAGTGGAAATGACATCAACACCTCTTCAGTGGGCCTTTAAAAAAGTTTACTGATCACAGCTGAGGCAACAGTTTCTTTTCTATTTCTTTTTCAAAACAAAGATCATGTTTACATTTGCAAATGGACATGCTGTTCATAATTCTAATCCTTTGCTTATACAACATACAAATATGCATTCAACCGAAAACACTATTGAACTATGTTCAAATCAAATAAAATCAATATGACCCTGATTAAGTTAAAACCTCCCGACGAATTATACGATTCATCATAATTGATCAACTTCTCTAATAATTAGAAATGATTTTTTTGAATATGCATTTCATCTATTAAAGTGATAAAGGCTTTTTGTAAATAACTGCATGGGCGATTTACATAATTCATTGATTTTAAAGACTCTAAGCCACTAACTTGATTGAAGAGACGTGTGCCTTAACAAACAATATCGAGTGCACTTATTCAGTGTACTGAAGGAAGAGAGGGGAGTTTGTCCCCTGGTGTTTGTTTTCAACCTGTTCTTATGTTGTAGAAGCAACTTTAAACCATGTGTAAGACATCATTAACACAACGATCTTATTAAGGAAACTCATCTGACATTCTGTGCTTTTATCATCTCCAGTGGACCCCTTTCACACAGGCTGATATGTTTTCTCTGATTATGTTTTTTTTCATTCTCTAAAACTCAGACACTGACAAACATTAATCAGTCTGTGTTAATGACTATGTTCCTTTCATCTGTAGCTGACTGATGTATTAAATTAAGTCCCATGTCATTAGCTGGAATTTTAAAGTTAAGGGACAAACATCTACTAATAAGGCAGATCGTGTTCAAAAAGAGGCCATCCGGCGAGGATCACAGGAGTCGTATTTTACACTGCCGGGACACGAGGCTTCAGCGGGACATGAGGAGCTGTCATATTTCTGTTTCTACTAACTCATTTTGCTATCACTGTATTTCATGTTTTGTGGTTGAATTCGCATTTGTGACTTGATGAATGTGGCTAATAGTTTTATTAATTACTACTCTTCACTTTGCTATCCTGTCCTCTAGATGTGGACAGTATGATCAAAATTTGATACGTAAATTGATGTAATTTTATATCAATGCATCAGTATATTTAGTGATATAGGAACACCTGTTCAATTTCTCATTAATGCAGTTGGTGGCAGTTGCTTCAATGCATTTAGGGGTGTGGTCCTGGTCAAAACAATCTCCTGAACTCCAAACTGAATGTCAGAATGGGAAAGAAAGGTGATGTAAGCAATTTTGAGCATGGCATGGTTGTTGGTACCAGGCCTGAGTATTTCACAATCTGCTCAGTTACTGGGATTTTCACGCACAAACATTTCTAGGGTTTACAAAGAATGGTGTGAAAAGGGAAAAACATCCAGTATGCGACAATGTGGGCGAAAATTCCTTGTTGATGCTAGAGGTCAGAGGAGAATGGGCTGACTGATTCAAGCTGATAGAAGAGCAACTTTGACTGAAATAACCACTCGTTACAACCGAGGTATTCAGCAAAGCATTTGTGAAGCTACAACATGGACAACCTTGAGACGGATGGGCTACAACTAGGGTGGCCATACGTCCGGATTTTGGCCAGACAGTCCGGATTTTAAGCTCCGTGTCCGGCGTCCGTCACAGCCTCAAGCCGGACACTCATTTGTCCTCCTTTTTGGAGTTGATCTGAATCGGCCAAAAAAACAAACAAACAAAAAAAACGCTCTGGAATCTTTATTGAGACGCAGCAGCATAGCGTCTTATGCCGTAAGATCTCTAGTCAAACACATGATTGCAGGGTTGCCAACTCTCACGCATTGAGCGCGAGTTTCACGCAAAATTGAGCCAATTCTCATGCCACACCCCCGATTTCTCAAACTGAAGTGTGAATCCGGCCGGTCAAATCCCTGAAAGATGAGTTTATCTATAGATCTACCTGATGAGCCACTCGTGATCGACTAGTTTTACCGCTAATTAGTTAAAAAATACACTAATCTAGAGCTTAGCTCCTAACGGCGCAGACGCAAAGCCAGGACAGGAGCAAAAGCCCGTTCCCCTCTGCACTCTAAGACCCCGTTTACACCTGGCATTAAAATGCAATCTGTATCCAGATAAGTTATCCGGATAATAAAAAACGCATGTTAATGCAAGGTGTTAACGCGTTGTGATCGGATTGTGATCGGATCTGCCTGACCACATCTGGAGGTAGTCTGGCTCGCATTGTGTTTGGATCTTTACAAGGTGTAAACGCAATCTGTACGACGTGATCGCATTCTTACCTGCCAAACGTCATCCTGTTAGAATCCGTGGCATACAGTTGCTGTACTTATCCCAAAGACGAGAGATTGTCCAGACCCTGTGGCATAATAAAGCGCAGCTGCAACTCTCTTCTCCACAGACACCGGCGACAGAGTATTTCTCCGTGACAGCAGAGGCCACAACTTCTCGCGGTTGTAGCCGAACAACTTCTCATTCGCGCCGCAGGAATTTTTACGCGTGTAACGCGTCTTTGCATTGACTTAACATTGAAATCACTCGCGCCTGACGCGCTATTCGCGTCCGTTACCTGCCTTGTTGACAAACTACAGCTGATATCCCGCCACCTCAGTGCTCACGGCACAGGTGTCACTCTGGAGAACAGAGATCCGAACTCAATGTGGATAACGAGGACGCATTAAAAATACAAGGTGTAAACGCAAAGGTAAGATCAGAACACTTATTATCCGGATAACTTATCTGGATACAGATCGCATTTTAATACCAGGTGTAAACGGGGTCTAAGCGTTCTGTTATCACTCCGCTCTAATCCACTACGGGTTTTCCAGTCTCACTCACAGGAAAAAAAAAAACTGCTCCGTGTTCAATCTAATTTAAAAAAAGATAACCTTATATTTCATTTATATACATATATATATATATATATATATATATCACAAACGTCTGAATTTATAATACTATATGTAATGCTCTGGAAAGTATTTTACACGTTTAATAAATGTTCCAACTGCTTACACAAGGAAACAGTGTGGGAAAGCACACCCAGGGAAAAATAAGAATGTAACAAATTCTACAAGCAATCTTAGTTTGCTAACAGTTAATAATATATATATTTATATATCCCCCCCGTCCTCCTTTTCAGTGTTATGGAAATGGCCACCATAGCTACAACAACAGAAGACCCCACCGGGTACCACTCATCTCCACTACAAATAGGAAAAAGAGGCTACAATTTGCAAGAGCTCACCAAAATTAGTTGAAGACTGGAAAAATGTTGCCTGGTCTGATGAGTCATTCAAATGGTAGAGTCAGAATTTGGCATAAACAGAATGAGAACATGGATCCATCATGCCTTGTTACCACTGTGCAGGCTGGTGGTGGTGGTGTAATGGTGTGGGGGATGTTTTCTTGGCACACTTTAGGCCCCTTAGTGCCAATTGGGCATCGTTTAAATGCCACGGCCTACCGGGGCATTGTTTCTGACCATGTCCATCCCTTTATGGCCACCATGTGTCCATCCTCTGTTGGCTACTTCCAGCAGGATAATGCACCATGTCACAAAGCTCGAATCATTTCAAATTGGTTTCTTGAACATGACAATGAGTTCACTGTACTAAAATGGCCCCCACAGTCACCAGATCTCAACCCAATAGAGCATCTTTGGGATGTGGTGGAACGGGAGATTCATGCCCTGGATGTGAATCCCACATCCCACAAATATATATATATATATATATATATATATATATATATATATATATATATATATATATATATATATATACACACATTATATACATGTAAATATTTCTTAAATATGTACATGCATGTTTGTATTTATACATACAAACAATTATACACAGTACACACACATATATTATGTAGACGCAAACTTTTGAAAGCCCAGAACTAATAGAATATTTTCAATGGAAGTGTATAACTACTACAGTATGAACGCTCTCGCAAACTATCTTCCGGCTGACACATTTCTTCTGTCCTGCAAGATAAACTGTCAAACCAGCCATGCTGTTCTCTGAGATCTGTGACACTCGTCTAGTTCTCTCTGAGCTATCCTGGCCGAATGCGCTGTAATTACGCTTGCAGCAAATGCATAAAAAAAAGTATGATTTTCTTATCCATGTTTAAAATCATATTCCTCATCACCCCATATGTTTCAGGTAGACAGCATCAGAAAGATGGACAGAGAGAATAAATAATGACGAATAAGCACAATGCATGTGTGTGAGGCGAGGAGCGATGGACTTTATATCTCTCTTTGTTGTGAGAGTCTTCTTCTGCAGTCAAATTAATTAGCGCTCAGCATCCTGTCAGCTCCATATGGCCCTGCAGCGAGGAAAGATGCTCCAGCCTGTGCTAATGTGCCTCGGCTCTCTGGCTCCAGCTCCATAAGCACCCTGGCACTTTCCCCACCATCCCTGTCCAAGTCCTCCCCATTCCTGTGGGCCCCACCAGCCGATAGTCCATTTATAAATCATCACCTGCCTCAAACTGCCACCCATCAGACCAAATAAGGAGCTGGTGCTAAACTGCAAGGCTCTGGATTATTGGAGCCCCCTGAGCAATCGTGTGACTGCGGATTCTCGCGAGTCGTTTTCTCTCTTTGAGTAGCCGGCCAGGACAAAGCCATTGGAGTACAAATGAGGTCGCGGAGGTGATCTCGAGTAACAAACATGCCTTTTATTTAGCTGGTGCGCGGTCTTTTTCAGAGCTGTTGACAGGCCTGCTGAATCTGGCAGTGTTGGGAATCTTCATACACACGCTGCTGGATTCACTTGTATGTAAAGCTATTGTTCTTGCCGGCAACCACATTAGCTGTTGATGTAATACCAAATTAAAGATTGTTCACTTTGAAATCAATTTTTGGCATGTTTTAGCATACCTCAAGGGCATCCAAGATGTAGGTGTCTTTGTTCCCGCAGTAGTTTCAATTTTGATATTTTTAGGTCAAACCCTTCTTGTCTGTCAGTCATATAATGCAGGTCTATGGTCACCACCTCAAAGAGCATAGTCCAAATTAAACATGATTTAATGACTCGTAAATCGATACATTGATGGCCTAAGACATGAAACGAGTGGTTTGTGTGAGAAAATAAACAGTATTTATATCGTTTTTACCTCTTGTAACCACAGCCATGTTCAAGTGATCTGAGGGCGTGGGTGCTTTGTGGCAGTAACAAGAGGTAAAAACTGTTCGTTTTCTCACATAAAGCACTCTTTTCGTGTCTTTTTCCATCAAAGTGTACTTACGTTTACGAGTCATTAAATCATGTTTAATTTAAACTTCTCTGTGCATGCTCTTTGAGGTGGTGACCATAGACCTGCATTATATGACTGACAGACAAGCACGGTTTGACCTAAAAATATCAAAATTGAAACTATTGCGGAAACTAACACAGTCTCATCCCAAGACGTCATATAACTGACATCTTGGGACGTCTTTTGACCATACGTCAATATCCGCCTTTTTAGGGCCCCCTTAAACGTCGGTAGATGGCGATCCCGGGCAGTCATACAACTGACGCTTTACCTTTAACGTCAGTTAGGTGACGAGTTAGGTTTAGGGGTAGGTTTAGGTCTGGGGTAGAGTTAGGATCCCATAATCTCATCTACCGACATTTAAGGGGGCCCTAAAAAGGCGAATATTGACGTATGATCAAAAGACGTCCCAAAACGTCAGTTATATGACGTCTTGGGATGAGACTGCGCTGCGGAAACAAAGGCACCTACATCTTGAATACCCTTGAGGTGAGCTAAAACATATCAAAAATTGATTTGAAAGTGAACCATCCCTTTAAGGCAACATTTTATTCTGATGGTCCACTTTAGACATTCTACTAAGTAACTTTGCAACTATTAGTAGACTGTCTGGTTAATATCTTCTAATACATTATTTTGATGATCCATACTGACAGTAAGTTACTTTACAACTACATGTCAACTGAAGTTACTTTGCAACTACACACTGATGGCCTAAACACGTAACCTGACACGAAACGAGTAGTTTGTGTGAGAAAATGAACAGTGTTTATATTGTTTTCTCACACAAACCGCTCGTTTCGTGTCTTAGGCCATCAATGTGTACTTACATTTACGAGTCATTAAATCATGTTTGATTTGGACTTCTCTGTGCATGCTCTTTGAGATGGTGACTATAGACCTGCATTATATGACTGACAGACAAGAACGGTTTGACCTAAAAATATCAAAACTAAAACTACTGTGGAAACAAAGACACCTACATCTTGGATGTCCTTGAGGTAAGCTAAAACATGCCAACAATTAATTTTAAAGTGAACTACCCCTTTAAGGTCAAGTGTGCATTGCAGAGCCAAATGGTGTCCAGTTCTAGCCTGACTTCGTCATACTCATATTCTAATGAGAATATGAGTCTGAAATCACTCAATTGAACTTTAATTATGAGGCGTGTCGTAACCGAACCAGGACAAAAAAACCCTCTGCACTCAATTGGATAGTCGGTAGACCTACCAACCAATCAGAGCAACGCATAAGTCAACTCCTTTGCATAGCGCAGTTTTCAAATACAGAACGCAGCCTACTTTATTTATTTTAGAAGTTAAATAACGAGTGTTACTTCTTTTACTTACTTCTCCATGAGTGCCACCAAAGGAGAAACCACAACGACCACAGGCTTTTTATTACGTCCCATCTTCTTAGCGACCGTCAGAGTCAGCTGATAAGTTACACTTTTCCCGAATCATGTAGGAAGGACGCCAAAAATATATTTCCGATCGACAAATGCCTTGATTGCAGTTCTCTGTTTGTCTATAAAATGAATGCGCTGACGATTTATTTTAGAAAAGACGCGACAGCGGAATCTATACATCTCAATTCTCCAGCTGCACTCATCTTTGACAAGCGCTCTTTGACGACGTGAGGATTACGTTACTGAAGACCACCTGTCAATCATCGTATAAAGCCCGCCCTGGCAATTTGATTGGCCCGATGGTTTCTGAACCGTTCATAATTACTCCTCAATGGATCGAGTCCAGACCGAACTTCCCGTCCAAAAAATGTTGTGGGCGGAGTTCGGGCTGGCATCCAGGCTAGTCCAGTTCATATAGGTAACACTGTGTTGAGCTTGACCATCCCAGCTCCTCCTCAGTGGATCTAACATGTGGAACTTGACCTTGTTATGTTCAGGGATAGAGTTATGTTTAGGGTTAGGGTTCGACTTTGTGTGAACTATCCCTTTAAAACAGTGCAGTCTCATCCCAAGACGTCATATAACTGACGTCTTGGGATGTCTCTTGACCATACGTCAACATCCGCCGTTTTAGGGTACCCTTAAATGTCAGTTAGATGACGTTATGGGATCCTAACCCTACCCCAGACCTAAACCTACCCCTAAACCTACCCAGTGACCTAACCGACGTTAAAGGTAAAGCGTCAGTTGTATGACGGCCCGGGATCGTCATGCAACCGACGTTTAAGGGTACCCTAAAAAGGCGGCTGTTGATGTATGGTCAAAAGACGTCCCAAGACGTCAGTTATATGACTTCTTGGGATGAGACTGTGTTATTTAAAACGTAACTCTATCAGAACTCTATCTTCTGCTTTATTACAGAGAACTGCAGGAACTTTCTGCAGGGGTTTTATCTGTGTTGAGGTTGATCCTCTCATCTTACCACAGGGCCACCGCACACCTTTACCGCACGGTAACGCTGTGTGCTTTCAAGACCTAATGGAGTTATGAGCGGCAAACAATGTAAGCTCTGTAATGCGCCACGCTCTCAAACAGACCCTAACCTGTCATGGAGGAGGCTTATATGTTCACACTGAGGAAAAATCCGTTCTCCAATATCCAATTGTAAAAATGAAGGCTTTATGAGTGTAGCTTTCAGTGCAGAACAGCTCCTGAGGGCCCATAGCCCAAAGAAAGATCATTATTTTAACAGAATTATTCTGTGATGGAGCATCAGTACATCTTAACACAGACTCCAACACGTTCTCTCCTCAAGGCAAAGATACTGAGATTGAAGCTGGCACGCTAATTCAGAGGAGCCTGCCGCATATCTCCCTATATATATGAAACACTCCTCGTTTATGATATATGAGGGCTTTATATCAGACAAAATACTCAAAAAAGCAATTTGTAATGTGTGTGGGCTTAAAATCTTGTGTTAAAATCCCTTGTCTTCGGCATTCACTAATATATCATATGCAAATATTATTGGTTCATTGATACAGCATTGGTTCAACTGTACAGCATTCTAATATCATTACCAATCATTTTAACTGGCCGTTTTTAATTACTCTGCGAGAATTCATTTGTCTGAAGGAAAATTTAAAATAGCATATATGCATTTTTAGTGACTGATGAGGAGTTTAATAGAAAAGATTGCTTTAGAAAATAAGTAATCAATAGTTGTCTGTGGGAAATCAATTGAATTGATTAGCTGAATTATGTTTCAAACCTCTGTATGCAAAACTGTTCTGCTTGAGCCATTGGTGGAACACATAGGAAATGGTGGGACATTATATTGAGTTGCAACTAAAAGTGTATCTAATCATGATTTAAAGTAGTTCGACTACAGTCATGCTACTCTCTCGAAAAAGTGCTTATCTAAACTGAAAGCTACTGAAGTAAAGTAGCTAACGGCACTGAAACTACTTTAGTGCCAGTATCTTTTTAAATGAGGAACCGGAGGCGCATTTTTCTGCCGCAAAACAATGACAGTTTTCAATAGCGTGACAATATTTGCAAATACATTTCCACAAAATTGAACTGCTACAGAAAAAAAAACCAAATGTAGCATTTTTCTACACAGCTACAAAAGTGTCTAGTCACCATATTTAGAGTTACTGTCACTATATGTTGAATTTACTGAATTGTGTGCTTTACTGTAGACATTGAATATGGACAAAATCAGAAATAGAAATATTTTTTAAAACGCAAAAACTAAACGACACAAGCAATAAGAACAAAATCAGTAAAACTGACATTAAATTTAAAATGTTTAAAACAACTCATTCAAAGTGTTAATTATACTAAAATAACACTGAATTAAGTCCAAATAAAATATTGAAATAATAATAATACCAATAAATCACACAAGAACACATTTACTAAAACTCTATACCTATAAAATACTACCTATAAAGTAAAATATTAATATAAAATGTTAATAATAGTGTAATAGGATATAAGTTCTAAAGAAATACTGACACTTATGAAATGGGTAGTCAATAAAGTATTTAAAAAAATAGTAATAATACACATAAAACACTAAAACTTGAACTAAAATTAGAAGGGAAACTGAAAATTTCAAATAAAAAGTAATTCAAATGATAATAATGATGTAATAGTATATAGATAATACTAAAATAACAGTGGCACTTAAACAATGGGTAGTTTTGAATGAAGTCAAAATGAAATATTAATAAAAAGATAATAAACATCACACAAACACAGAAAATGAAATCAAAATAAAATTGTTTTTTAAAAATAACATACAAAATTACTAAATTTCAATGAAAACTGAACATACAAAATAAACACTAATAAAAAAAACGTAATAATTAGGGCTGTCAAATGATTAATCGCTATTAATCACATCCAAAATAAAAGTTTGTGTTTACATAATATATGTGGGTGCACTGTATATATATATATATATATATATATATATATATATATATATATATATATATATATATATTACATATAAATATTTTATATAAAAATAATATTTTTTTCTTAAATTTATCATGCATGTGTGTGAATTTATATATATATATATATATATATATATATATATATATATATATATACACACAGTGTTGTAGTACTCGAGACTCGGACTCGTCTCAGACTCGGTCTTGAGACCATATTTTAATGGTCTTGGTCTTGTCATGGACTCGTGTGCATTTGGACTCGGAATTGACTCGTACATTTTTTTTTTTTTAGGACTCGGACTTATTCCCGAGTCCACTCGAGTTCAATTCAAAATATTTTTCATGATTATTAATGTATGTTGATAAAATATATTTCTTTAAATTGATTGACACGCCCAGTGATTGGTGATTTTCTAGTGCGCAACTGCGCATGACATAATGTAATAAAATTACTTTTAACACCACCTACTAGGTGGCCTTTTTACCCTAAACTGATCATATTTTTTAAACTCTAAGTAAATTCAGTAAAAAAAAGGATCTCTCTAAGTAAATAAAAGTAAATTAGGTAATAAACCCTCACTGGTCTCGGTCTCGACCGTCTCTGGTCTCGGACTCAAATCTCTATGGACTCGGTCTTGACTCGGACTCGACTCTCTCTGGTCTCGGTCTCGAGTGAGGTGGTCTCGGCTACAACACTGTATATATATATATATATATATATTTATATATATACACAAACACACACACAAAATAATTATACATAGTGCACCCACATACATTATGTAAACACAAACTTTTATTTTGGATGCGATTAATCGCGATCGTTTGACAGCCCTAGTAATAATACTATAATAACAACAAGGTGTTTAAAAACTAATAGAAATGTAAAAGCACAACAAAATGACAAACTGAAAATATAAAAATAAAAACAAATTTTCATTTAATAATAATAGTAGTAAATAACAATACTAAATTAACCCTGACACTTATTAAACGTCTACAGTTTTGAATTAAGTGACCATAAAATACAGATCCAAGCATAGTAATGAACTGAAAGTTGCTCCTGTATCATTTGATCCCTGTAGATCATCGTTCAGCATTATTGCGGTTAAAACGTGCGTGTGTGTTTGTGTGTGCGCAGCTCGTCTATGCAGGCCGCTGGAATAACACCTCAGCAGAGGGTTTGCCCTCGCGTCCCAGACAGGAGCATGTTGCTGCCAATCACCCCCTGCTCCGTCACTGTACCCAGTGTAAGCAATTGGCCCTCATCCGCCCCGGAGTGGACACGAGCATCAGAGTGATGGAGCCGCCGTCCCGCGCAGCCTAATAACACCTGACACAGCAATACAGCATGCCATGATCTCTCCCGGCCCGGCAGGGGAGGAAGATAGAGAGGAAACACGGGCCCTGCTCTGAACAGAGATTACGTCTGCTTTTGAAGAGTGACAACATGTGGTGCAGCGGCTCAGAAAAAAAAAAAAAAAAAGAAGAAGTGGTTGCAGGATTGAGATGTCCAGACAGAGGCATCACACAGTCTGAGGCTCTTGACCTGTTCATAACCCTTAGAAGTTTTCACATCTTCTGCATTTACTTCACAATCAAAGATCAAATACCAACGATACAGTTGCAGTTTGGTAAATTTGTACAATGTGTGGTCATCACTTATGCCTTTTTTTATTGAGCGCAGTGTTATTTATATTGTAACATTATACATGTTTTGAATTTGTTTTTATTTACATACTTTTTATTTACTCAGTGTTCATTTTGTTTAATTTTTAGTTATTTTAGGTATTAGGGGACAGTTAATATTCAGCAATAGTACTGATCTGCCTGCATTGACGCATTATATTAGATGGTTATATTAGATATATTATTCTAATATATATATATATATATATATATATATATATATATATATATATTAGGGCTGTCAAAACGATTAATCGCGATTAATCGCATCCAAAATGAGCCACTGTGTATAATTATTTTGTATATATATAGAAAACACACATGCATGTATATTAAAGAAAAAAATATTATTTATACATAAAATATTTGTATTTATATATAATATAAATTATATATAAATCTATATACAGAATATACATGAAAATATTTCTTAAATATGTACAAGCATGTGTGTGTATTTATATATATATATATATATATAATAATTATACACAGTGCCCCCACATATATTATGTAAACATAAACTTTTATTTTGGATGCGATTAATCGCGATTAATCGTTTTGACAGCCCTAATATATATATATATATATATATATATATATATATATCCATTATATTTGATATATTATTAACGAGGTGGACGATGACATCACTGTTTACTCCAGAGCGTATATATGCAAAAGTTTTATTTCAGTAATTCAACATAAAGTTGAAACTATATTATATAGACTCATTACATACAAAGTGAAAAACTTAAAGCCTTTATTTGTTATAATTTTGATGATTATGGATTGCAACTTATGAAAACTTTTTCACAATATTCTAATTTTAAATTTGGGGTTTTCATAAGCTGTAAGCCATAATTATCAAAATTATAACAAATAAAGACTTGAAGTACTTTTACTTTTCATGTAATGAGTCTATTAGTTTCACCTTTAAGTTGAATTACTGAAATAAATTATGCCAACTTTTGCACAATTTTTTTGGTTTCACCTGTAAATGAACTAAATGAAAAACTTTATAACAACATAAATGAATTGAATCACTGAAATTACTTTGTTCTGCTTTGAAAAGCTACTTTGAAACAATCTGTATGTATATGTATATATATATATATATATATATATATATATATATATATATATATATATATATATATATATATTAGGGCTGTGCAAAGATTAATTGCGATTAATTGCATCAAATATAAAAGTTTGTGTTTACATAATATATTTATGTGATTTATATAATATACTGTATTTATGTGATTTGTATGATTATTTGTATATATAAATACACATGCATGTATATAAAGAGTTCAGATGCAAAAGCCTCTAAGTGCCATTTGAAATTTTCTTCTAGAATGATCATTTTTATCAAGCTTGTATATTTAAGTTCAGTAATTTCACTTAAATGGCAATGAAGATTACCTATTAATTGTCATTTAAGTGAAATTACTGAACTTAAATATACAAGTTTGCTAAAAATGGTCATTTTAGAAGAAAATTTCAAATGGCATTTAGAGGCTTTTGCATCTGAACTCTTCATATTTGAAGAGAATGTGTTATTCATGTATAAAATATTTATATTTACCTATAATATATTTACATATAATATTTATACAGTATTTACGTGCAAGTAATTCTTAAATATGTACGTGCATGTATATGTCTTTATATGTACAAAATCATTATACACACTTTTATATATATACACACTACACACACATATATTATGTAAACAAAAACTTTTATTTTGGATGCGATTAATCGCAATTCATCTTTGCACAGCCTTAATATATATATATAATTAAACATGTTTTTTGGAAATGTGTAAATTTTTACTCTGATAGTGATCCCAGTGATATTGTTGCTCTACAGTAGTGGTGTAGAATCTGTTCTCCTAGAGTGAATGGGCCTCGACTGTTGCAACTTTAACAGGGTTTAGATTAAGCCAGGATTAGGCCTTAGTTCAGTTGTGTGTGTACAGTATCTTGAGACAAAACGACCATATTTTAAGATATGATTTCAGTTAAAACAGCTCAAAGATTCATTTTAGTCTGGGACTATATCTCAAGCCTTGTCTGTGAAACCAGGGGGAGCCTCGAACGCAGACACCAGCTTCGGCTTTGAGAGGATGCCTCTTACCTCTAATATTTCAAAGCTTCTGGAAAGCTTTTGGGCGTTTCTGCAGCTCTGCCACATGTGCGGCCAACCGAGAGTCTGCTGGATGTCTGGTGCCAGGTGCACATTAAACACTCGCCGAATCTTAGGCTTTAGGGAACGGTCTCATCTCCACTCTTGCATTTAGCGATGTAACAATACAATACGTGTTGCTCATTTAACAACCGGCCCCTGCGGTGCAGATCTGAACGCTTTTACAGTAAATCTGCGCTCTGGGTTCACGCAGCGAGACCGTGGCCTCTCGCCAGGCCTAGCGTCCGAACTCAGACGGGTGACGCGGCACATCAAACGGAGCCGGGACGGTCCACGTGTCGTATCTGGCGGTGCCAGCTGACAGTGATCATTGACCCCCGGAGCAGATGTTGCTTGTAATAATCCACGCTTGAGAGAGAGGCATGTGTGCCAGGTGGGGTGCTCTCCGAACCCGCTCTGAAAAACCCTTTCGGTCCCCTCTCGTAAAACAAAAGATGCTTTGAGGTGTTGGGTTTCATCAAAACAAAGAACGAGGGAGTGGAAGGGGGGCGGTCAGCGCCGCAGACTTCAGAAGCACAGACACCCGTTAAACAGCGAGGAACGAGGGGGGAACGTCACAACACGCACCCTTGGGTCCGCGGGACAAGACGGGAACGCAGAAAGGTAAGCGCGCGCTTGACTTTAGGATGAGCGAGACAGGCCAGAGACTCGAGTCGCCATGCCGGAGTCCCTTGCACAAGGGCGCAGCTACTGTTACCGGCTGCTAATGGAGCTCGGCTATTTCGGTGGCATTGATTGACTGTTAGCTTCCCCTGAGCGAGCAACTTCTCGAATCGGCCCCCGGCCATGAGAAAATGGATCATACGCCGGAGCAGAGATGAGAGGAGAACTCAGAGTTAGGGTGGAGAGGTGGAGATTTGGAGATGTGCAGTTCCTCTTCTGGCCTTTAGGAGGCGCAGTGCTTCCACTTCACAGACGTCTGGAGTCGTGTGAGCGGTCTGGGTTGTTTGTCTGTTTCTGTGAACACGGGGGCATGTGTCAGGGCTGCTGTTAAAGGACTTCCAGAGACTCTTCAAGTCACTGTTAAAGTACTTTTTAATTAATACTGATCTGAGAATCTAAATTTAATCATGTTCTAAGAATTAATTGCATGCTGTAATACACTGTAAAAAAAAAAAATCATGATTTGTTGTCATAACGTTTTTTCTTCTGTCAAATCGACTTAGATAATGTATGTGGTTCAGATAACATAATATTTTGAGTTTCTGATGATTAAATCAATCTCCTTCATTGTATTAACTCAATTTTTCAATTTCAATGAACTTAAAGTTTAAAGGCAACCAGGTTACTTACTTTTTTTTAAGTTAAACCAATGATATTTTTTTACAGTGATAGTATTTTGAGTTTCTGATTATTAAATCAATCTCCTTCATTGTTTTAACTCATTTTTTTTCAATTTCAATGAACTTAAAGTTTTAAGGCAACCAGGTTACTTCAATTTAAGTTAAACCAACAATATTTTTTTACAGTGACATTACAGAGGAAATATAACCATTCGAATAAATCTAATAAGAAGGGCTGTCAAAACGATTAATCGCATCCAAAAAAGTTTGTGTTTACATAATATATGTGGGTGCACTGTGTATAATTATATATATATATATATATATATATATATATATATATATATATATATATAAATACACACATGCTTGTATATATTTAAGAAATATTTTCATGTATATTCTGTATATAGATTTAAATATAATTTATATTATATATAAATATTTTACATATAAATAATATTTTTTTCTTAAATATACATGCATGTGTGTTTTTTATATATATACAAAATAATTATACACAGTGCCCCCACATATATTATGTAAACAGAAACTTTTATTTTGGATGCGATTAATCGCGATTAATCGTTTTGACAGCCCTACTAATAAGACATTGACATTTTAGATTTTTAATTAACATTAAAAAAATGCTGATTTTTAACATTTGATAATATTATGAAATTCCTTTCCGCATGTTCAGGAAGTAACCTTGAAATATATCCTATGTATTTACATACAAATGTGGGTAACACTTTACAATAAAGTTCATCTTAGTTAATATTCATTTCAAAATGTACTAATACATTAATAAAATCAAAGGTTGTTTTTGTTAACATTAAGTTAATGCACTGTGAATAACATGAAAAAACAATGAACTTAATAAATGTATTGCTCATAGTTTGTTCATGTTAGTTAATGTTATTGTAAAGTGTTACCGAGATGTGCTTTCAGTGTGTGCTCTATTTTAGAAAATACCTTCGTCGTGATTAATCGAATTACTTTAACAGTGAAAGAAAAAGAGTGTATCTTTTCTTTAAGCCATGCCTCATTCAATTACAGAATTACTCAAATTGCTAATCTATTCAAATGAATTGCACTATAAATCATATGTAGTCACCACAGAAAACACATAAATTGGGCTCCCATTGTTCGTCGTTCTCCTTCAAAACAAACACACTTTTCAGCAGCGGTATGACTAAGAAATTAGATTAGCCTCTATTCAATCAAAGATGCAGGACACACACATTCCTCAAACAAAAGATAATCGAATGAAAACATGCAGGTATGAATCGCTGATGCCTCGTGATGACTGGATGGTAATGAATGTCAGGGATGAAACGTTAGGGCAAAGAGGAGTGTGTATAATTGTGTGATAATTTATGTTTATTCAAATCAAAATCTCTGTAGAATTGTATCCAACACGAGTGTGTCAGTCAGGAGCGCCCGTGGTTAAATACTCAAACGGGAAATAATCGACTTGCGCTTATTAACCTTAAATGTAGAATTAAAAATCTGTCCAAATACACTTAAAGAAAATTAGGATTATGAGTCTGTTAATTTAATGACAAGTTCATTAGAGAATTATAAACACATAAAAGGTAATTAGCCTACTTTCAAAATCATGTTCTGCTACAAAATATACAATGATGGTTTGGGTTCCTTTAAAAAAAAAAAAAATATATATATATATATATATATATATATATATATATATATATATATATATATATATATATATATATATATATATATATATATATGAAGAGTTCAGATGCAAAAGCCTCTAAGTGCCATTGGAAATTTTCTTCTAAAATGATCATTTTTATCAAGCTTGTATATTTAAGTTCAGTAATTTCACTTAAATGACAATTAATAGGTAATCCTCATTGCAATTTAAGTGAAATTACTGAACTTAAATTCAGTAATTTCAATATTCATATATATATATATATATATATATATATATATATATATATATATATATATACTCGTCATATATATATATATATATATATATATATATATATATATATATATATATATATATATATATATATATATATATTGTTGGTTTAACTTAAAAAAAATGAAGGTACCTGGTTGCCTTGAAACTTTAAGTTCATTCAAATTGAAAAAAACAAGTTAATACAATAAAGGAAATTGATTTAGTAATCAGAAACTCAAAATACTACACTGTAAAAAAAAAATTTGGTAAAAAAAAATACCTAATACCTAAAAAAAAAAAAGTAAGTAACCTGGTTGCCTTAAAATTTTAAGTTGATTGAACTGGAAAAAGTGAGTTAATACAATGAAAGAGATTCATAAGAAACTCAAAATAATAAGTTATCTCAACTAAATATATTATCTAAGTTGATTTGAAGAAAAAAACGTTATGACAAGAACGTCATACAGTGTGTTTTTACAGTGTGGCTAAATAAATAAACACACATCCATGTTTGAATGGAAAACAAAGCTCCCCACTTCAGAGAACCGATCAAATTAAGCGCCTCGTCGCAAGTAAAAGTGATATTGAAAATGCCACTAACATTATTTCAGCGTGATTCAAAACTGCGAGTATATAAATGACAGCCGTGGTGCTTTTAATAAACCTGTTAAACCACACACACACTGAAACACCCTGCTAAGGTTCCACTTAAATCACACACTTTAGAAATTCCTAATTTTTTCATCTCCCGTTTCTTAGCGCTGTCTAGCAGGCTGTAGGCTTTAATATTGCCTCACAAATGACATTCTTATTTTAACAGATTTTTTTTTTTCCCCCGCCTGCTAATATCTTGGTCCCATGAATCCTCACCGCTGTTAGCTGGTAGGATGTGCATAATGGACTTTAACTAATGTTGCCTTTGATCAAGCTTAAAGGTGAGAAGAGAGAGGGACTGTGGAACTAATGTCCATCCCTGTGAAACCCCCACCCACCCACACACACACACACAGAGAAACACTGACACTTCCACAGGCAACGGCCTACAAATAGCTATCCAAGGTGACTCAATCGATCTCGAGCCATGAGAGTTCTCTGAAAAGGGACGGGCGAAAATGTAACCATGCATTTGGAATCAGTCTCAGGAAACAGACCGGCTGTCCATTATCTTTACATATTACATAAAAGAAACAAAACATTAGCGAAAAAAGCAAACTGTGTGTACACTGAAAAAAAAAAATATATATATATATATATATATATATATATATATATATTAGGGCTGTCAAAACGATTAATCGCGATTAATCGCATCCAAATAAAAGTTTCTGTTTACATAATATATGTGGGGGTACTGTGTTTAATTATTTTGTATATATATATATAAAAAACACATGTATTTTTAAGAAAAAAATATTATTTATATATAAAATATTTATATTTATATATAATATAAATTATATATAAATCTATATACAGAATATACATGAAAATATTTCTTAAATATATACAAGCATGTGTGTGTATTTATATATATATATATATATATAATAATTACACACAGTGCACCCACATATATTATGTAAACACAAACTTTTATTTTGCGTATTATTTTTGCATAAATCTTTTTATTTATCGCGATTAATCGTTTTGACAGCCCTAATATATATATATATATATATATATATATATATATATATATATATATATATATGAAGAGTTCAGATGCAAAAGCCTCTAAATGCCATTTGAAATTTTCTTCTAAAATGATCATTTTTATCAAGCTTGTATTAAGTTCAGTAATTTCACTTAAATGACAATGAAGATTACCTATTAATTGTCATTTAAGTGAAATTACTGAACTTAAATATACAAGTTTGATAAAAAATGGTCATTTTAGAAGAAAATTTCAAATGGCATTTAGAGGCTTTTGCATCTGAACTCTTCATTCATACATATATATATATATATATATATATATATATATATATATATGTATATGTATATGTATATTGTTGGTTTAACTTAAAAAAATGAAGTAACCGGGTTACCTTACAAATTTAAGTTCATTGAAATATAAAAATTGAGATAATACAATGAATGTGACTGATTTAATCATTAGAAACTTAAAATATGATGTTAACTGAACTACATAAACTATTTAAGTTAATTTGACAAAAGAAATAAGGTTGTGATTACAAAGCATGAAAGTATTTTTTTACAGTGTTTAACTACTCATGAAAAGCTAAAGACAGTTGTAATTATTGTTTACTTATTTTGTAACATCCCTCTCTCCATTCCTCTCTCCCTCACACACACACACATGCAAGAGGAAACGACCGCTGTCTATTGAAGTCGCTGAAGGCCTGTTCATTGTCCTAATCTTAAATCTAATCAATAGAATGCAGCTCCATTTTGTGTAGTTTAGATTAGGTAAGCATTTGATTCCTAAAAAAAAAATGTAAATTGATCGTCTGCTGGACATTTTTAAATTGGCGTAATGGGCAGCGTTTAAAACTTTGTTTGTATTGATCGGATTAGGTTTTGAATTGCCTATGTAAAATGATTTTACATAGATTAAAGATCTTTAGTGGTTGTGTGCTATACATAACAGTCTGTGTTTTATTTAATAACGTGCAATCGGTTGGTTTTATAATCGATACATTTATTAATAAATGAACTTGAAATTAAATGTTTTCATGACCGTACTTTATTTTACAACAGCATTTATTAGCGTTTATATATATATATATATATATATATATATATATATATATATATAGCTTCCTTAGCTTTCTTGAAGGTAAGTATGTGTCATTACCTTAGCGTTCACTTTAATTTATAAAGTCAATAGCCCCAAAAACTGTTCCTCATCATGTCCTGCCTGATACAGCAACACTCACTCAACCAATAGGGACAGTTGGGCGGGACTGTCTGCCTAGCCGACCAATGGGAAAGGAGGAATTGTGTACAGGAACCTGTCATTATGTTTACAATACAATTTCGCTTAGTAACACTGCTGGATTAGAAACTACACCATTCATCTTTAAAATTGTACTTTATGTCTGACACATATAGTGTGTGACACTTGTATTTTTAAATAAAAATCAATGGTTTTAATAGGATTACTTAGCCCTGCATATTTAGTCCACAACACAATTTCACTTGAGTAAGTAAAAAAAATAATAATAATAATAATGGGTTGTTTTAACCCAAATGTGGGTCAAATATGGACAAAACCAAATGTTGGGTTAAAAATATCATTTAAACATTTAACCCAATGACTGAGTTTGTTCATATTTGACCCAAAGATGGGTTACCGAGTGTACCTATACAAATCTTTATTTCTTTAAGCTCTCTTTTGTGCAAGTGCAATCGTGTAACAGGTAGATCTCTAGTTTGTAGAGCAGTAAGTGATGTTAAATGAAGACATCCCCAGTTCCCCCTGATACTTTGTGGTGTTTGTTAATTACTGTCAGATTATTGGGCGTGACGAGTCATTTTTAAAGCAAAATGGTGACGACCATTAGCTTCAGCTGCTAAATGGCACAATGTGAGGAGTGCAGTTAAAGGGTCTAAACTATATCACACTACAGCCTTGAGGGGATCAGCACTGCTAATTTTAATCATCAGTAGATTACCAGATAATGGCTTCCCCTGCTGCTGCTCAGTAGAAACACACACACACACACACAGAGAGAGAGAGAAAAATGCACTGAAGAGTTTCTACTGAAAATATAAAATGTGTAAAGTATTATTAGAATGATGGTAAAGACTAAAACTCAATGCATTACGGCTATTCATGTTGTATTTTTTTTTTATTATTATTTTTAATATCAAGCAAGCATAACAATCTGTTTTTGTAGCTAAAAATAACTGAAGCGGGTGACACTGGAAACCAGACACATTCAATTTACTATTGCCCGCACCGCTCTTGCACGAATAAAAAAAAAAAAAAAAAAAAAAAAAAAAAAAAAAAGTGAATCGGCTGATACTTTTTTTTGATGTAAGCAAAAACATATTTAATTTTGATACATTTTACATAAAAGACTTAATATCTTATGCAATTCTGTGGCGTTTAGATATGTGTACTGGAAAAGAAGACAAAAATACTGAGAAGGAAAGGTTTTTTGCATTGTATCCGTTTTTCATTTACATTTTTTAAATGAAATTAAAAGTTTGAAAAATGTACATTTACTTTTGCATGTTTGCCATTCAAAATCTCACTCAAAGTGAAAATACCATCATGTTTGCGTAATGAATTCCGATTGGTCTTCTTTCTTGCAATTATTTGCATCCTCAATTGTGATTGGTCTTTTCTATGTCTTCACACTGCAAAGGTGTTGTCACGTTGAAAAAAAAAAAGGTACGAAAGCTGTAACTGGGGCGGTACCTTTTCAAAAGGTACACTTTTGTACCTAAAGGGTGCATATTGGTACCTTCATGGTACATATTTGTACAATTATGGTACCAATATGCACCCTTTAGATACAAAAGTGTACCTTTTTGAAAAGGTACCGCCCCAGTGACAGCTTTTGTACCTTTTTTTTCTGACAGTGCAGAAAACTAGATTTAAAAAACGTTCTTCTTTTGCTAATGCCTATGGTTTCTGTTCGTTAGTTATCTGTTTGTGTTTACTCTGTCTCCATGTGTAAATACCTTGCGTGACATGTAACTAGTTGCCCTGTCTGTCTGACCGTCTGTCGCTCTCTCCAATCAGAGCGACAGCACACCGAGAGCTTCCTTGCCAAGCGGCTCAGGTTTAATACCTCTGGCCTGCCCAGTGCTGTTCCAGCTGCTCCCTGGGTGAAAACACACACGGAGGACGAGAGACACCGGCATCCTGTGGTTGTTCATGCAGCCTGGCACTGCATCAGTGGCATCTGATATGACTTCTGATGGTGTTTGGCTGGGCAGGGTGCTAGAGGCGCAGTGTGTGTGTGTGTGTGTGTGTGTGTGTGTGTGTGTGTGTGTGTTGCGTTGTGTTGCGCCGCAGGTGGTGGCCTTATCTGTCCACTGTGTGGATCTCAGCGATCCACCTAATGAGTCTGTGAAATTAAAGATGAAAGGAGGGACGGCAACTCTATTTGTTTAAGCACAATTATGAATCATGGGTAATGAGGCAGTTTTGGCAGGATATGTCCACTAATGTGACCATCATGCCAATTGGCATGGCAATGAGCTGACCTTTGTTTACCAAAATACCTCGGATTTCACAACACACTGTAAAAAAATGGCTGCAAAATCTACAGTTATTTACTGTAGATGTCACAGTAACATTACTGTATAAAATTTTTACAGTAGAATATTGTAATAAAAATCACAGTAGTCCAAGCATTAGAGTTGAAATCACTGTAGTCAAAGCATTACTGTAAACAAATCAAAATTTAGCCACTATAGTAC
This sequence comes from Cyprinella venusta, assembly GCA_038021265.1. NCBI lineage: Eukaryota > Metazoa > Chordata > Actinopteri > Cypriniformes > Leuciscidae > Cyprinella > Cyprinella venusta. The sequence continues at coordinate 6,251,733 of CM075874.1, forward strand.
TGTAAATTGAAAAGTAAACTACTGCAATTTTTCTTTTTTTATCATATCTCTCTTTGTACTCTGTTCAACCATTGAATTAACTTTACAAAACTTGTACTAAAATAGCCTTGTTTATATTTAACTGTTAACTGTATCTGTTATTAACTGTTATCTACTGTTTATAGTACTGTATTGCATACAATATAAAAAAACAGTGCTTAACTGTTTTTTTTATGCAAATGCAATTGAAATCACAGTATTTATTTATTTTTCTTCTACAGTAAAACCATCAATACTGTAAATAAAACTAAAATCTCAGTTTAATTGTTTTTTTTTTTATTTTACAGTGAATACACAAAATACTGCAAATGTGAGTACAGTACCCTTACTGTAAAACATAATTACAGTAACTTATTGGCGACAATTTACCAGTAAGTTACTGTAAATACAACTAAAATCACATTATTTAATTTCACAGTGTATACACAAAATACTCTAAATGTAAGTATGTTACCCTTACTGTAAAAAGTATTTACAGTAACTTACTGGCTAATTGTTGCCAGTAAGTTACAGAAAATTTTACGGTAAATTTTTTATAGTGCATAGTTTCTCAAATTTTTTCTACATCTGATGAGAATGATGAGATTTATTTCTTCAGTCTAATCAATATACTTTAAAGAATATATATATATATATATATATATATATATATATATATATATATATAAATTAACTATATAGTATAACTATATAAACTTAGGAATAGTTCTCGCAAACATAATTGCTTTCTCTTTCGATAAAACCGTAAACAATGTTCTGGCTGCTCATTTGCATAAAATGAAAGTGAACGAGGACTGAGATTGTTGGGCAAGATTTTTTAAATAAAAAAAGTAAGTATTTGTGTTTCCACACAAAGCTATAATTTTTCAGAAGAATACATGCTAAAAACATACTTTAAAACAAATTTCACTTAGAAATCGCAAGTGAATTTCACAAAGTAACAAATTGTATTGAACAGTCAGTTCTTACAGTGTAGTGCTTGATTTTTTATAATACATTATTGTGCTTTGTTGAATTTTTTGGGACATTGCAGGCCCAGTCACATTCCTTATTTTCAAACACAAATTAATTTTCTTTTTTATTATTAATGATCGGAGTGAGCGATAATGCCGTCAGCTGCAGCGCAATTCATCTTTTATACAAGGACTGTCTTGACATGAGAGAGAATTCGGTACAGTTCGATAAACATTTTTCCTGTGTCCAGTTGAGCATGTCATAATACTGTCCGTATGCTGTCTTCTACGCTTTATAGGATATGAAGGATTTACATGTGGAGGAAGGATTTAGTGTGAGGAGCACCTGAGGACCTTCTGAAGCTCTCAAAGCGAAGGTCTTAGAAAGCTAAGCGTAGGTAAAGCTGAATGACTGCCAGATAGCAGCATGCTGCTCCGCCAATCTGTTTCAACCTGATCCAGAAAACACCTGCAGTTTCCGTCATGTGTCCACACACACACGCACACACATGCTCACACAGTGGAATTTGGACACACATGTCTGTGGCTATTCAATAGCAAAAAATAAATTAATTAAAAAAAATTACACCAATGGCATGTTATTATTTATTTTTTTTACTTGAATGCTTATTGTTTTTTTTAAAGGAAATAACATACACAGCAACACATATTAAAATTATTATCATAAAAAAGTAATTACTCAGAGATGTGTTACTGTAAACAGCTATTTGCACAGGAGAGAGGAAGTATGGGGAAAATATAAAATATAACAAAAAATAATAATCACTTCAAACATTATCTTTCCTGCATAGTGTGCAGACAAAACAGCACTGTTAAATTTTAAGATAAATAATGGCTTTTAATTTTAAAGAAAGCACACTTTCAAGCAAAAATTTAATGGCTGCTTATTTACAGGACAACCGCGTTTTTGAGGACCTGAAAACGCAAACTTTTGAAAACGGTTCTCAAAGTGCAAGTTTTGAAGCGTCATCATCTCCATGTAAACTACAAACATACGAGTATGTGAGAACGTTGACGTCATGCACATTCATATTGCGTGTTCAGTCAAGGCACAAACCGTGTTGGTAACACTTTATTTCGATGGTCCCTTTTGAACATTTCGTTGACTATGTGTAACTTCACTACATGTCTACTAACTCTCATTAGAGTATAATAGACTCTCTGCTTAATATCATAAAACTATTTATTGTGATGGACCCCAAAAGACATTCAACTGCCTTTAAGTAACTTTACAACAACTTATTTTAACCCTACCAGTAGGGTTGGGTATCGATAATCGAGTAGAACCGGGACTAACTTTTTGTTTTTCCCGGAATCGTTCAAAACTTAAAATTTCGATTCCTAGTTTTGATATTCACAGTCCGCCGAGCGGAAGAAGAAACTGCTGAACAACACCAACGAAGAAGCGTCTACCGGAAGTGTTGGCATAACCGCGCGAGTCGAACATGAGAAGCTTACGTCGGCGGTCCAAAGTGTGGCTTCACTTTTCTAAAACTAACGAAATCTCGGCAAAATGCAAAATTTGTGACAGAAGGATTATTTCCTTCAGAAAGACCGTTGGTTAGCAAGGTTAGCTAAACTTTTTTGACCCTGCCTCTTAAAAGAATCGGAATCGAGAATCGTTTGGAACCGGAATCGAAACAAGGAATCGGAATCAGAATCGTTCAAATTCAAACGATACACAACCCTACCTACCAGTCTACTAATACTCTATTAACACTCTAGTTAGTAGACATAGGTGCAACGTTACTAATAGTCAACAGAATGTGTTAAAGGGACCATCAAAATAAAGTGAAACCATTGCTTAATATTGCAAAGGCACAGAAATGTATTACATTATACAAAATAATAAAATAATAATAAATTAATATATTACTTTAATATAAAGTAAAATAATATAAATAAATAGTAAATAATATAAATAAATAAATAAATAAATAAACATTAAAATGTATTTATAAAATAAATAAACCTTGATTAATTTTGATGTCATGTTATCTGTGATAAATTTAGATTGCAAGTAAACACAAAAAGCTAGGACAAAAAAATTGTTCAAAAGATTTTGAAATAATTTACAGTTAGTAACTTAATTAATTTAAATGGTGTTCAAAAGGTAAGTGTCCCAATTGTATGTATTAATGAATAAACACAAAGTTGTAAAACTCCCCTCAGGAGCCTAAGTGCTCTCACAGTAAGTGTGAAGCCTTCATTGTCATGTAAGAGTAATTAACTTGAAAGGCATTCATGAGTAAAATAAAAAAAAAAAGACTTGGAAAGATGAAAGACTATCAAACAAGTGACATTTGTTGACACTAAGCTGGGAATGGTAATATAATTTGTTACTTTAATGTCATTGCAGGCTGAATTTGATCCATTAAATAGATTCAACATGCAAAATGATTGATGAAACACAATACTAAAGTTGACAACTGTTTTTGCTGTGTGTAATTGACCAAGACCAGAATGTCAAGTCTAGAATTACCTGCCTTAATTACTTGAACTTACTGTATGATATTATCAGTGATGGAAATCAAAGGCAAACCCCTTATCACATTTCATGAAAGTTGGACATAATTACAATGGAAATCACAATTTGCCATCGTAAGGACGAGCACGACCACTCTTATCGGGGGGGAAAGTGAAGTAATTGGGCTGGGAAATGCATGCTTGTGTTTGAGGAAAGAATCGGGCATTTGTCATTGTAGGATATATTTCAAAGAGAGGCTCTGAAAGGCAATCCTCCACATTCTCTGGCCCGACGGCTGCATTGTTTTCCCGGCATCGGGGTTCTGAGTTAAATGGATTAATTACCTCTCAGCCTCTCTCCTTTCAGCTCACCGGCTCACTGGGGTCTTTTGAAATGCACATATCCCTCTAATGACATAATCACCTAATTAGGTGATTTTCAAATGCAATCAGGACATAAGTGGGGGGTTAATTTTCCTCTCCATCTATCTCTCTCTCCCGGCGAACTGTCATTCGCATGCCACTGCTGGAGGAGGCGGACGCATTTTTGTCATACTGCAAGAGGAAAGGCATCTGTCTTTGAGATAATATGCTTTGGGAAGGTATTTTATGGGAGATAAAATGCGTTTCGGTGATGGCGAGTGGTCGTAATGCAAGGATAAGGTTTCAATGCGGGCTTTGTGAATTACGTTGCTCTTTCACGTCAAAGCTGTGGCCTGGCGGTTATTGCACGTGCTCTGACACGTCCACTTGTGATGGACATTTCTGTCTCACTCCTCAGACCTTTAAAAAGTGACCAACGTGGCCAACATTGTATTTGCGGAAAAGTAGCAAAAACAGTCAATGCAACTAAAGACTTTCTTTTGTTGTATTGCATTACATTGACACAATCTTTACATGTAGTTCAGTCATGGAACTCTTCCGAACAACTGATTGGTTCTCTTAAAGCCAACCTCTTTGACCAATCCATCGTTTTGTTCTATCTACGTCATTTATTTCTGCCCTGACCGGCTCAGTTCAGCGCAGCGTGCCATGGGGACTTTCCTAGCCCTCCACTTCCCCAGAACCACCTGCCTAGATCTGCCAAGCGGTTCTCCCCACTCTCCTTGCGGTCGCTCACATTCTATTCACTGTATTTATAGATCTAATCTGCCAAGACTAAGTCCAACTTTCCATTCTTATCAATAAATTAATATTGAAACAATTATAAAAGGTGATCAAAAGAGCCAAAATTAAAGTAATTGGCATTTTTCCATTACCAGTACCAGCTCGACTCAACTCGTTTTGCTCCATTTTCCATTTCGGACAGTACCGCCACAAATAGTACCAGGTCGTCATAACAACGGCTTTCGTTCCTCATTGCCCCATCAATCTCTCGCTGGATCCTCTCTTCGGCGACCAAACAAAGGAAAGTCTCCACCTCCTCGTTTGACCACGGTGTATTCTTTAGAGTTGCCTTAATAGTAAGTTTAGTAACTATCTCTGGTATATTCTGGATACTCCATCTGGTACGTACAATGACAACACGGTGAATGGTGACGATTCTCTCTGACCAATCAGCAGTCGGCATGGTTTTCACATCACATTTTATTATCGCCTCAGCTCGCTCAGAACCTCGCCGGAGGTGATACAAAAAAAAGTACCCGAAAGCAGGTAGAGGTACAACTTTTACCAGCCCGTTCTCATCCTAAGGCGTCATATACTGACACTTTGGAAATTTCGTCTACATCCAACGCACATGGCACCCTTTAGCATCAATATGAGACGCAGATATATATGGGCCAGAGGGCACCTCCTAGTGGTGTAACCCTAAACCTACCCCAGAACTAAACCTACCCATAACCGAACAAAGCTCTGTGCGGGTCATATTGACGCTAAACTAAAGGGTGCCATGTGCGTTAGATTTAGACGAAATTTCAAAAGTGTCACTATATGACGCCCTAGGATGAGAATGCGTTGCTTTTTTTAACCAAAAATAGAAAAACGTTCGAAAGTATATGCCACGCCGCTCTGCCCTTCAGTATTAAGCACTGAACTGAATAAAGAATAATGTATTTTTGCATTGTAATAATCTATTTTAATATTAATATGTTTTCTGTCCAATTTAAAGGTTGTTATTTTGAATAAAAGTCCAGTATTTATTTTTAATCCATTACCATTAAAATGATTATAATGTTATTAAAAAGTCTAATATTAATACAAATTGAAATAATAATAATCATCATAATTTAACATAAGAATAAATAATAAATAAAAAGCATTTAGAAATTTTCCATTTTGGTTTTGGCCCAGAATTTTAATTTCAGACTATATTAATATAATATACTATATTATAATTATTTACTATAGTTTGACTATAATTTTATCACTCACTAGACCTATAAATATATTTATTGAAAAGTGTCAAAAAATTATTTAACATAACTAAAACAAATAAAATATTGTATTTTGATGTATTGCATTAAGGGATGTAACGATTCAATCGCAACCATGATTGCAACCGGGAAAATCTATAAAAATGTGTCACGCTTCAAGTCGTTCAAGTTGGTTGAAGTTTTAAACGAATCCCGATACACGTTGTAAAACATCAGGGCGTGTTTACTGTATAGCCTACAGTGAAGTTGTGAACCTCGCTTTACAAGCAAAATAGCAGCGAGGACACTGGTGTTTTCACTTCATTCATGGAACTTGATCTCGAGTGAGCCAAGCTCAACTTCCATAGGAATGAACTGAAAATGCTCGGTGTGCCAACACTATCTCATGCCCAATTCGTACGAATACGACGAATGAGTAAAAAAATTTTAATTCGTACTTATTCGTACGACCTCACTCGTACGAATTTGTACGATTTGTCTAAACCCACGTGACGGTTAAGTTTAGGGGCAGGGTAAGGGTTAGGTCATTCGTACGAATTCATACGAATTGGCCAATTCGTAAAATATGTACGTTTTAGCAAAATCGTACTAATTCGTACGAGTGAGGTCGTATGAATTGTTACGAATTAGCCACTTTTTAATCATTCGTCGAATTCGTACGACTTGGTCGTGAGATCGGGTTGGGTGTGCTCTGCTCGTGCCATGCCAGTTTGTGCCATACTGGTGTACACGCGCCGTCAAATGCCAAGCGTAGTCGTTGACTCATTCAAATTGGAGGTGTGGCAGAATTCTGACTTTCTGTAATAATCACCACCGTGAAAAGCACCAGTCACCTATACTGTAAACTCACCGTGCTGTTTAAAACGTGTATCGCGATTCGTTTAACATTTCAACCGACTTGAACCGACACATTCTTATTGATTTTCAACCGATTGCGATTGAATCGTTACATCCCTAATTGCATTATATTGCTACTATCTCTTTACCAGTAAATATATTTTCTGTCATAGGCAAAAAATAAATGCAAACTTACATTTAGTTTTATGCATTTGGCAGACGCTTTTATCCAAAGTGACTAACATTGCATTTCAAGGTACACACTTACATTCTTATTAGTTCTTGCTTTCCTTGGGAATCAAACCCATGACTTTGGCGTTGCAAGCACCAACACTCTACTGTTTGAGATACAGGAAAGCAAACTAAAATTGTTATTTTATTTTAGCAATATAACTATACCTATTTTTATTGAAAGGTGTCAAAAATATTGAACGCAATTAAAAACAGCAAAAATATATTCTGCACTCTACAAATAACACACTATATCTTTAAGTACTTCTAAGAAAGACTAAAATAGATAATAAAACTTTACTGTTGTTCTTTATTTTTTCATACAGGGAATATAAATAAAGTCTGCTTGTTTTCCCCTTCAGACTTGAAAGTTTGATGGACAAAAAAAAAGTGTTCAGAAATTAAAGTGCCCGAAGAAAGCCTAGAGTCCACTGCACATCCAGAGGAAGGCAAATGAAGATTTCCCCTCTCTCAGGACACTAAGGTGACATGGCAGCACTGCGCCTCTCATTGACTCTTCACACGGGTCCAGTGACCACAGACACTCAGTCTTGTGTGGAGCTTCTAGTATCTGATGTGAAACAAGAAGGTCCCCTTTTCCTCGGCCCTCCGTGGCTTCAGAGAGAACAATCAGCGACTCTCTACAGCAACAAGTCGTGAGCAGCAACTCTTTTCTCTTGCTGACCGCAGGAGGAGAGGAAATCAGATAATTAAATGTGAGAAAGCCGGGAGAGAGAAAGGGGACGGGCTTTCTGCACGGCTACCTTCTTGAGGGCACCTGCTCAGGCGTTTCGGGGGCCGGGCCGGTAGTGGGAAAGCTAACAGCACAGCGTGGACACGGACAATGAGACACCGCGGTCCCCCAATGCTTCGCCTGGCAAACGCATTCAGTTGTCAGGAACAAACAAGCCAAGCATGTCCACCCTCAGTGGCACCATGTCCATCAGTGGAGAGCGAGTGAAAAGAGACCAGTTTTCACTTCCAACGATATGCCTCATGCCTCAGGAGCCCGTATAAAAGCTCCGGGCTGGGGAGGGACCATCCCGATTGTAGGGATGGGAAGAGATGGGCCAAAAAAAAAATAAAAAATCAAAAGTGCATGTCTCTTGAGGGAGGTGGATGATATGTCGCTTATCTGAAAGCCAATAGCTGATCATCTGAACTTTTTAAAATCAGACAATGGCAAACAGTTCATTCATTAACAAAAAGGCTTTTGTGAAACTGCAATTGTCTCTAAAACAACAACATGGCCAAAAGGATGGATAGTCCAACGCTATCTCATGACAAAGTACGAATGAGGACAAGGTGGCACTCATATACAGTTTGTCTAAACCCCAGTGATGGATAAGTTTAGAGGCAGGGTCAAGGGTAAGAATTCATACGAATAGGGCAAATCGTAGAATATATTCGATTAAGCAAAAATAGCACAAATTCGTAGGAATGAGGTCGAACGACTTCGAAAAAATTAACTACCTAAATTAGCCAACGAAAAACCCACGTAAAATTTGCATGAATTGCTGTGAGATCTGGTTGCAGTATGTTTCTAAAGCCCCTTTCACGCAACGCGTTGATCCCGGGAAATTGCCCGATGCCTTCTGTGTGAACGCAAACACAACCCGGGATTGGAACCGGCATCGATGCCGGGTTGGGGACCTAGTAACATTGCCGGGATCAGTCCCGTAACGTGAGCTGTGTGAACAAAAGTCAGGACCAATGCTGTAAGGGGTGTGTCATAGCGATGACGCTCGTGCCATCGCACGACTCTGTTGCTCTTCGAAAGAAAGTTTGTGTTCGTCATCAACAAAGAAAGGACGAACAAATGTCTGCAAACTGGAACAAAGCAGAGACCGGGAGCTCCTCACTATCCGCGCTGAAGCTGAGATTGTTCACGAGCTTTGTGGAACGGTGTGTGCGTGTACATGTTTTCGACGCGAATGTTACACGTCTCATCCTGACGTCATGTGTCTTTCCGGGATTTTTACAGGTTGTTTGTGAACGCATTCAGAGATCCCGGCAAATCACTGGCAGTGTGAATGAACCGAAATCAAACAATCCCGGGACAAATGCCTGGTCACATTATCCGTGTATTTCCCAGAATCTCTGTGCGAAAGGGTTAAATAATAATAAAATGATGTATTTTTCTGAAATATGTTTGCATAATATTTCCCCATAATAACATCAAATTATTTACGTGATTCTCGCATACTCCGCATTATGAAAGGTAAAAGTCAAAATGTATTACTGCACTGTAAACTATAAAACTGTAATTTTTACGGTAAAAAAAATAGCTGTGGTTGCTAGAACTTTATCGTCAAAAATACGGTAGCAACGTTATTGGTTTTACAGACTTAAAGCTACCTGTGTGATTTTTAGCCCCATCTAGCGGTGAAAAGATATATGATCATCCAATTAATATTAGTTTCTGTTCCTCTCAATTCCGATTTCGTTTTGACTCCTACGGTGGCCAATGTAGTCCAAGATTAACATGGCTTCAAGTTCGACCTCGTCCATGAGTGTTAACTCAAACGTAAACGCGAAAGGCGAAGCTTGAACTAACGGGTATGTCCCTCTTTGGCTAATGTACTTTCAAGATGGAGGGGCAACATGGCGACCGACATTAGAACCCCTTACCCGTATGTATTTTCAATGGCATATTATACACTCACGAGAATACTTTATTACTTGAACGAAGTAAATATACATTAATGAGCACATATATTTTTGAAAGTACAAAGTGAGAATAAACTAAAAGAGTTACACAGTGTACACAGTGGCCAATGTAGTCCAAGATTAACATGGCTTCCAGTTCAACCTCGTCCATGAGTGTTAACTCAAACGCGAAAGGCGAAGCTTGAACTAACGGGTATGTCCCTCTTTGGCTAATGTACTTTCAAGATGGAGGGGCAACATGGCGACCGACATTAGAACCCCTTACCCGTATGTATTTTCAATGGCATATTATACACTCACGAGAATACTTTATTACTTGAACGAAGTAAATATACATTAATGAGCACATATATTTTTGAAAGTACAAAGTGAGAATAAACTAAAAGAGTTACACAGTGTAGCTTTAACTTAAAATTTACAGTAATAAACCCTTTCTAATATAATGTTAATTTACCAACCTACTGAAGTATTGATATCTGTTTTGTACCAATGTAATACTGACAACCAACAACAGTGATGAGAGTCACATGATCAATCAAAGCTCATCACAAGCAGCTCTTCCACAAGAAGGATAATACTTTTATAAAGAAGCACAGAGTCTATATATGTATATATATATATATATATATATATATATATATATATATATATATATATATATATATATATATATATATATAATGACATTTTTATTGAACTATATAAAATATATCTATATAAATTAGTGCTATTTGACAGCACTAATATAAATATTTTCTTAAACTCTAAGAGTGGTGTTCTTTTACTGTGTGTGTATGTGTGTGTGTGCGCTCTTCAATGAACACTAATGTCTCTGTTTAAGCGCTCACTGTCTCTAGTCTATTGACTCCAGATCTAGCGGGCTCATCTTTCTCAACAGATGTCCACTCTGAGCATCTGTTTGTATTAGAACTGTAATTGCAGTGATAATAAGCCCATTGATTCAGTATCTAAGGAAATAGTCAATCAGGCCACCCCATTTGTCTTACTTTTCCTGACAGTTCGCCTCCTAGCTAAACACACAGTGCCAGGCCTGAGCGCGGTCGACTGGGCTTCTGTCGCGGAGGATCACGAGCTGCCAGTACGGAGTGACTGATAGGCAGGAAACAAACACAGGTGACCCATTGGCCCTCAGCGGGGGGGCTTTGACAAATAGATGTGTTGATTTGTTTATACTTGCTGCTCCCCTCCCTGACGACTGCTGTCGTGTCACATGATACATCCAGGCAGGGATTCCGCCATAGTGTTGGCGGCGACTAATATTCTGCCCGGTCATTTAAACGAAAGGTGAGTGTGATGCGGTCTTGAGTTTCCACACTGATGTTGTGCAGACACACGGTATCTATCCTGATTCCTGATGCAGTGAAACATATAAATCATGTTGTTTGAATAGATGTACGGTGGCCCAAAAAATGTATTTGGACATGTAGCTTACACTTGAAAATATCTTAGTGACATTGTTAAAAATAGCAAACACAGCTTTCATGCACCACATCTGACCAAAATAAGATTCTTGGGCTCGACATGTATTATAAGTATTGTTATTAATACACTCTAAAAAATGCTGGGTTGTTTCAACCCAAATTTGGGTCAAATATGGACAAACCCAAATGTTGGGTTAAAAATGTAGCTAAAAAAAATTACAGTTGAAGGTGAAAGTTGAAGTTGGGTTAAAATTTGAAATGACATTTTCAACCCAACATATGGGTTTGTCCATATTTTTTAAATTACATTTTTAACCCAACATTTGGGATTGTCCCTATTTTTGAATAACATTTTTAACCCAACATTTGGGTTTGTCCATATTTTTTAAATAACATTTTTAACCCAACATTTGGGTTTGTCCATAATTTTTAAATTACGTTTTTAACCCAACATTTAGGTTTTTCCATATTTTTGAATGATATTTTTTACCCAATGTTTGGGTTTGTCCATATTTTTGAATGACATTTTCAACCCAATATTTGGGTTTTTCCATATTTTTGAATGACATTTTTTACCCAACATTTGGGTTTGTTTTGTCCACATTTTGAGTGATATTTTTAACCCAACTTTGGGTTTGTCCATATTTTTGAATGTTATTTTTAACCCAACATTTGGGTTTGTCCATATTTTTGAATGACATTTTTGAATGACATTTTTAACCCAATGTTTGGGTTTGTCCATATTTTTGAATGACATTTTTAACCCAACATCTGGGTTTGTCCATAATTTTGAATGACATTTTTAACTTAACATTTGGGTTTGTCCATATTTTTTAAATGACATGTTTAACCCAGCATTTGGGTTTGTCCATATTTTTGAATGACATTTTTAACCCAACATTTGGGTTTGTCCATATTTTTGAATGACATTTTTAACCCAACATTTGGGTTTGTCCATATTTTTGAATGACATTTTTAACCCAACATTTGGGTTTGTTCATATTTTTTAAATGACATTTTTAACCTAACATTTGGGTTTGTCCATATTTTTTAAATGACATTTTTAATCCAACATTTGGGTTTGTCCATATATTTTTTTAAAATGACATTTTTAACCCAACATTTGGGTTCGTCCATATTTGACCCAAATTTGAGTTGAAACAACCCAGCATTTTTTAGTTTGTATTACATAAAATAATACACAACTATTTTGCAGTTTGCAACTACTTGCAAACTGCAAAAGTTTGGGGTCGGTAAGATTTGTTCATGTTTTTGAAAGAAGTCTCATCCAAACCAAGGCTGCATTTATTTGTAAAAACAAGTAACCAAACAAAAGTTATATTGATGCATACTGCATATATTGATATAACAACAATGACATTATTAAAATTTAAAATAGCTGTTGACATATTCTACAGTACTTACTCCAGTCTTCAGTGTCCGTAACCATTATACTTATTTTAAGTCTACGATTCTTTGATGAATAGAAAGTTCATAAGACCAGCATTCATTTGAAATATGAAATCATTTTTAAAGCTTCTTTTGATAAATGTAATGTGTCCTTTATGAATAAAAGTATTAATTTCTTTTTTAAAAAACTATATTATTATGAAGATCACAATCACGTGAGATTCGTCTGAAGGCATACAGTAAAAAGCCCACATATGATATCAAGATTTAAATAGAACGATCAACAATTTGCCTTGCCTTGCCTTCATGACAGACCATCTTCTTGACACATTTTACCATGCAACTACAACTCCAGCTGAATAAATGCCCCAGTCATTAGGATCAATACAGAGGCCATTACGCCATCAGACGGGACGCTCACTCAGATTGTCAGACTCGTCATTAGGAGCAGATAGCACTAGTCATCATACAACACAGAAAAACAGAGATGACATCACTTTAAATTAGTCACTAATGCAGATGTATCGTTCTCAATGCAATGGCAAAGCACAGTTACAACTGAACTCAACATGCAGCATGACTTGAATAATTCATCCAAGTGTGTATCAGTGTTTGTATCAGCGGTATGTAATTCAAAGGGTGATGTGTTTCCTTCATGACATGATGTCAGAGTCGGCGGGGCGAATTCACTAAACCTACGTCTAATTCACTAGCACCAATCCAACTTGACCAGGCAATATGCGCAGGTTTAGTGCTGAGAAAATCATTTATATTAAGTTGTTCTTGTCATTGCGAACACACCTCCATTTTATGCAAATAGGTAATGCAGATATGCATGTTCACAAAAATCCGTGCAGAGTGCACATAGCGATATGCTAAATACAGTCAAAATTGCAGAATTGGTAACAAAACTTTATTGTACAGTGTTATTGTTACATGCAGTAACTTTAGTAATAACTATACATTATGCATATTTACATGCAACTAAACCAAACCATACCATAATCCTAACCCTAATGTAAAAATCTTTTGTCAAATCAACATAAATTAATTTATTTAGTTCAGATAACGTATTATTTTGAGTTTCTGATGATTAAATCAATCTCCTTCGTTGTATTAACTCACTTTTTCCATTTCAATCAACTTAAAATTTTAAGGCAACCAGGTTACTTAATTTTTTTTAATTTAAACCAACATTTTTTTACAGTGTGATTTAAAGGAATTGTTCACTTTCAAAATGAAAATTGTCATCATTTACACACCCTAAAGTTGTTTCAAACCTGTATGAATTTATTCTGCTGAACACAAAAAAAAATATACATATTTTGAAGAATGTCAGTTACTAAACAGTTGATGAACCCCATTAACTTCCATAGTATTTTTTTTACCCCTACTATGGAAGTTAATAGGGTTCATCAACTGTCTGGTTACCGACATTGTTCAAAATATCTTCCTTTGTGTTCAACATTCCTTTAATATTACTCAATATTTAAATGGATAACTGCAGTGTAACAAAGACATTAAAACAAAGTGTAAGTGCAGAATTATATTTGCACTAAGTTTATATGCTATGTACTTTGTGAAAATAGTGGTAGATGCTTTACCTCAGTTTATTGTATATTAAAACTGTAGGCCTATGCAATACTGACAACATATTCGGTGCATTATATTCAGGGTGGGAAATTAGCACCAGCCACCAGCCAATGGCTGGTACTTTTTCAAAGTGGCGGGTGACTTTGTCTTGTATACCAGCCACAGTGGCAGGTAGATTGTAAAGCATAATTTTATTGGCTATACTTAAAACATTTCTTGTAATGGATTGGACAGCTTTTGTCAAAGAATGCTGTTGCTAAGTAACAATAATGCACTTTTGTCGAGTAACTAATTTGAATGGTTTTCACCGAATGAGAATTGTATTCCGAAACGTCCATGCGATCGGCAAAAAGGGCAGACCTTTTCGGGACTACATTTGGACCTGCAAGTAAGTAAATTTGTAACTTGAAGTTGTGTTTTGTGATGGCTAGATAGCTATCATTCTTTAGTTTATCGCTATTTAGTTTAGCGATAGTTTTAGCAGCCGTGAGGGTAGGAGCCAATAAAGTGGGTGCTCCGGAGCTTGGTTACGTGTCAGTTAAACTTTTCATCTCCAATCTTATCTGTATTTGTGAAAATTGGAGCTGTCCTGAGTTAAAAGATAGCCTACTTTACAGCATTATTATTGAGTTAACTCTCTGGGGTCGGCAATCGCGCTGGCGCGATTTTTTTCAATTAGCAGCAAAATACACTTAAATACTCCATTATTTATGGTCATACAGACTTAACTAATATTTAAAAAATAAACTGTAAAATAACCATGCATAAAATTCTCTCCAAAATACAAACATGTACATACATGTTGCTCACATATTATGGTTGCCCTGTTTGTGCGGAATAGTGCTTTTTTTTAAGGACGTACGCCCGTGAGCATCCACAGAGGAGCCAATTTGAAGATGAGGAGACGTCCGAAGATGATGATGACTCTGAAGAAGACTAAAGTGACTTTTTTCACATCACTTTTTATTGATTTATTATGTATTTATGTTGTATTAATAATAATAAATAAATACAATGGTTTTTTTTGTTTTGTTTTTTTATTGTCTGTCCAGTAAATCTGAACAGACAATAAAGTTAATGAAATCAAATCGTATCAAATTAACTGAAGCAATTCAAAATATGCTAGTGCACTTTCTTTTATAAATTTGAATTTCGTAAAAAGTGGCTGGTAAAAAATATAATTGGCTGATGAAATTGGGCATCCACCAGCCACTGTGGCTGGTGGGCAAAAAAGTTCATTTCCCACCCTGATTATATTAAATAAAATGGATGCTGCCTTAGTTGGACATTACTTGTACCTGTCTGTAAAACCCTCCCACACACCAATCCCAAACCCTACCCAAAAAAAACTTTATTCTTACAATTAAATAAACATTTTTTTTTAAATATTTTTCTGAATTTTATTTAAGATAAACGCCTCTCCGAGCTGATATGCAATGGGAAAAGAGAGAAGAAGGAGTTTGGAAAAAGGCGAATACGAACTCAGGTTGGTGTCAAAAGTACTCTATTATTGTGAATTTCCCACACTACCTAAGTGATGAACTCTTAGTTTGGTAGGCTCAAGAAAATGATGTAAAATACAATAGTTCTGAGATAATATATTACTCTATGTTGCCATCAAAGAGGGGCCGTGTCCAAAAATAACCAAACCCACATGGCGAATTGGTTGTGGTCTCCATCACACATGTCGCTGTGGATTTTTTTGGAAGTGCTTGCTTTACAGAAGACCACATGACCCTATAACTGTATTTGCACGCAGAGACAGTTCCTCTGCCGTAGCCTCGCTTGATTTGTGTGAGATGTTAAAGGGATAGTTCACTTTGAAATTAATTTTTGGTATGTTTTAGCTTACCTCAAGGGCATCCAGGATGTAGGTGTCTTTGTTTCCGCAGTATTTCCAATTTTGATATTTTAAGGTCAAACCGTTCTTGTCTGTCAGTCATATAATGGAGGTCTATGGTCACCACCTCAAAGAGCATGCACAGAGAAGTCCAAATTTACCATGATTTAATGACTCGTAAATGAAAGTACACATTGATGGCCAAAGACATGAAACGAGTAGCTTGTGTGAGAAAACGAACAGTATTTATGTGTTTTTGACCTCTTGTAACCACAGCCACAAAGCGTTTCGTTACAAGAGGTAAAAACGATATACATGTTCGTTTTCTCCAACAAACTGCTCGTTTCGAGTCTTAGGCCATCAATGTGTACTTACATTTATGCGTCATTAAATCATGTTTGATTTGGACTTCTCTGTGCATGCTCTTTGAGGTGGTGACCATAGACCTCCATTATATGACTGACAGAAAAGAGCGGTTTGACCTAAAAATATCAAAATTGAAAATAACAAAGACAAAGAAACAAAGAAACAAAGACACCTACATCTTGGATGCCCTTGAGGTAAGCTAAAACATACCAAAATGAATTTCAAAGTGAACTATCCATTTAAGAGGTGACTTAATCTTCTAGTGACCTGTGAACGACTTAGGTCGTGTGGCCAATACACTTGTCTGCGTGTGTGTTACGAGGCTAGAGATGAGTAAACTGTAACATATGCTAATTGTATTCTCAAATGGGGGGATCCATAAAGACATTATCACCTCATTCCGGCCTGGTGTTCGCACAGGAGGGCAAAAACACTGTGACTAATTTAGGAAATAAAAAAGCCAGAGAAGGGGGTTGCACAACAGTACGCCTGATGGCGTCATGCAGAGGACCAGAGTCCGTTTTCTCTCCCTCCGGACTACAAATAAATGGTTAAAAAGATATCTACTTAAAACTGTCACAGCGCTTTGCAAACGGCAGCTAGGCCATTCCACACGACCTCCCGCGTGACCCCGTCTTTCAGGGTCACTCCTCCACCGCGCGAGTGGGTGTGGGGCCAGTCATGCACTGAATGGAAACAGGGAGGAGAATATACAAACTGGGGACCTGTATTCCTGACTTGTAGTGACCTTAAGATAATATATTTACAAAGGTGAAAGCTCTTTCCCTCACTTGACCCAATCTGCTTTTTTACTGCCAGATCTCTGTGTAAAGACATGTCTTTACCAGGGCTTTAGAAGTGCATGCACAGTTTCTCAAGATTCCAGTGCGCCGCATGTCGAGAAGAAGGTTTTATTTCAGAGTGATTGATGACCAGGGTTTATTATAGCGCTTAAACTAAGATGCCTCAGAAAACTGTTCATATACAGGAAGTGAATATAGGAAATATAGGAACTGAAATACAAAAATTGTGTAAATAAAACTGGAAGTAAAACAAACCATCTAACATGAGGGATAAGACATCCCACCTGCAGGTGGCAATATAGCAGATTACTCAATGACTGCGTTAAAAAATAAAAAAAAAAATCAAACCGAATCTGCGTAAAAAAATCAAACCGAAATTTTTCAATATGAAATTTGGCTGAGAAGATTTTAAATTTTAAAACAGCTTTTGGGATTTTTTTCTTTGGTCGTTTCTCTAGCGGGTAATTCAAAAAGCTTGCTTATTTTAGATCAACTGAATTAAAGGGGTCATGAACTGGCTTTTTAAATTGTATTATATATAAAATATAATTTATATATATATAATTTTTCGCCTGAGGTGAAAAGTTATGACATTCGCTTGGTTTTTGCATTCAAAAACATCAAAATGAATAACTAAAAAGCTATTTTCTACCTTCGTTTTCACCCCAGCTCAGAAACCAGGGATGGAAATTAGCACCCAGCACCAGCCAAATGCGGGTGATTTTGTGTTGTGGCGGGTAAATTCACTTCACCTACCAGCCAGCGTGGCGGGTAAACAAAAATAGCATACTGTTTCACCCGGACGGTGGACACTTTAAGAGGAGGTACACCTTCAATACCCGGGCGTTTCTTCCGTCGAGGCTCGATAAAGGAAGAAAAGCTGTCTTGTGTGTAGAAGAGCTAGCCGCGTGACCATCTACCCGCGCGCTATTCCTGCATCTACTATTAGCACATAAAAGTGACGCGGCACGCTCGTTTTTAGAGGCGCAAGTTCGCTGTTGCACCTCATTTACCCCTTGCAAGAACTAACTTTACATAAATGTTTTTTATTATTATTATATATATATATATATATATATATATATATATATATATATATTATTCTGTCTTGATTGTAAATTTGATCTGAGTCTATGAATTGATTTGTATATGTCTGCCTCTGAGAATTGTAATTTAATATTGTCTGTTCAACACCTATTTTGTTTGTAAAGTTGATTTTCAATAAAAAAAAATAAGTTCACTGTTGCATAGCAACGACAGACGCCACGGGAGAGCACGCGATTGCGGAAACAGGAAAGCGGTGCGAACTGCGCTTTCCACGATGACGAGGAAGTATTAGCAAAGAATTAATTGATTCCTAGCCCCTAGCTTTAATACTATATATATGATGAGAAATAAAAAGCCGTCTGAAATGCGTCATTGTCGGCATCTGTGAACAAATAATTGGCCAGATCACTGTTCATGCTTAACTAAAAGGTAAAGCACACTTTGATGGACACAAAAATAAAAATGATTTCACACACAGGCAAAAGTGCCCAAAATGCACAGATTTTCCATATCTAGTGTATTTTTAACAAGAACTGCTGTAGGCTTTGTCAGAAGAGAAAATTACCCATTTAAACGTGTTTTTATTCAGTGTGGGTAAAAGTATATGGTGTTTTATATATAAAAAAAAAAAAAAAAACATGGAAGTCTTTTGAAGATGGAAGAGCAGAGGAGGGGAACAGGAGAGGAAGAGCAAGGGAGATTTGGGCGTGGGGGGGTCCCATAAGATTATCTTGTCCAGGGCCCAGGCAAGACTGTCAGCTGGCCTGGTCGCCACACCAAGGCATGTAAAAGAGACAGGTGTCTATTTGGTACTTGGCTATTATTTGAAGTTTTACAGTAACTTACTCTAGCAGAGAGAGCAACTTCCAGCTTAGAGTGCGGTTTAGCATCCGTTCATTTTTTTGCTCTACTAATTTAACGAAATGTATATCAGTTCATACTAGTTTGTGTGTGTATAAGAGAGATAGAGAAAATATCAGTATTTCATTGAGACTTGAGATTAAATAAACTGGTTAAGTAGTATTGTAGATCTTGTAGTATTAATTTTTTACATGCAGTTACGCATTGTTGGTTAAAAACAATAAAGTGGCTGGTAAAAACATTGAGTGGCTGGTAGATTTTGAAATCCACCAGCCACAGTGGCCGGTGAACAAAAAAGTTAATTTCCATCCCTGTCAGAAAAGCTGGATTTTTGTGGGCGTTTCGCACTGAAGACTTTATAAATAACAGTTTTGCATAATGAGTTTGAACTCACCTGTATGTGTAGCAGCTACGTGGGGGAATTTGAATTTGAAAACGTCCAATAATGCCAACCGGAATGATTCTCCCATGTTCAAGCCAGAGTCCGTGTGTTGCAATATTCCTATCAGATACAATATAGACGGCACAACACCATTCTTTACTGTTAATCGGTCTGCAAATCCAGTCTTGTTTACAATCCTCAGTGAAATGAAGGGAACAGACGGTTTTACCTCGTCAGCTGGAGTGGAACGTCATGAAAAATGAAGTTGAGCAGTCCATTTGGAATCCAGAGAAAGTTTATGCAGCGACTGTCTGTCTTCTTCCATAAACAGGCACTGCACAATATTTTGTATTTTTCGGTAGCTCGATCGGTTTGTCTTCAAGATGTAGGCTATTATGCTATTTCGCTATGCTATGCGTGTGTAATGCGCGAATCGGTGGGCGGGGCCAAACAGGTGCCGTGTTGAATTAGGAGTTGATCACATTCTACGGGGGTGGTGTTTTATCCTATTTGTTGTCATAGTTACCCATTTTTAAAAACGAGTCGTTTGCTGGGGCTGGTGTGTCAATGGAGAGCCTAAGTCCTTCCCCTTCCGGTCGACCACCATGGGACTCTAGCCGTTTCTCAATACCAAGTACGCAGACTTCGGACTTGCGTCCTTGGTAGTTCAGACTTGCCAAGTTCGACTCCGGAGAACGAACTCCCGAGGACGAGAGGACGCAAGTCCGGTTCTTCTGCAAATGGTACAGAGCGTACTTGATCGCGTCACTCAGCAGCACGCTCTACTCTGGTTATCTCTTTACATAGCCTATTGTTTAGGCAACAATAAAACGAAATTTGCTACAACTCTGAATCTTTTCGTAAACAATAAAACGAAATATGTTTTAAAACACCACTCTGCCTCTTTTCATTAACAAAAAAAACAACAACAACATATTAGCCTAATGGCCATGCGGTTCAGGCAACGCGATTCTCTTCACTCCATATATTTATAACAAAATGAACATGATCTTTTTGTTTTTGTTTTAAAAATATGAAACATTGATTTTTATTGACTTTTATCAAACAGAGACAGGGTTATGTCATTTTATTTTATTGCTCATATAGTAAAGATAGGCTAATATAAAAAAAAGTTATATAGCCATAAAGTTATGAAACCTCAAAAACTTTTTTTTTTTTTTTTTTTTTTTGCCATGGAACAAACTATAGTTCAATGAGTCCAAAGATTGACCAAGACTTATACACAAGACGAATTATTATACGTCAAGGTTTATCCACTAGACTGCCGGCGGCAAACGTCAGAAGCACTAGCCGAGGATAAGCTGTTCCAGTCGGGTTGATCTCGCTGAGTGCCCGCTGAAGGCTTGGATGTCAGAACTCCGAAAACGTCAGATGCATTTTTCAAATAGCCTAGGCGATATCTTTATAAATAAACTACAGATTTGAGATTTAACAAACCACATTCTCGACTGAAACACTCTCAAAATTACAAATTACATTTCATGACTCAATTATTTTGATATTTTGTGGATTTTCTCCCCGCTCCCATTGACGCTTGCTGGTTGGTGCGAGGTGCATTCTGGGTTACCTGGCTATCTTTGCTGGTTGGTGCGAGGTGGATTCTGGGTTACCTGGCTATCTCAAGTCCACACAAGTCACCTCTCCATGCATCCTCGGTAAACGGGGCGGATCAAGAACACATCCGGGGATTTGAAGTGGACTTGGCTAGATGTGAACTTTGAATTGGAACAGTACTTGGGCAGCGACTGATGACGTTTCACAAGTCCACAAGAACACAAGTACAGACAAGTACGCATATTGAGAAACGGCTATAGTTACCCATTTTTAAAAATGAGTCGTTTGCTGGGGCTGGTGTCAATGGAGAGCCTAAGTCCTTCCCCTTCCGGTCGACCATCATGGGACCTTATTTCGGAAAAAAATATTGTATGGAAATCAATGGAGAGAGACAACAAATATTTTGATCTTGTTTGAATTGTGCCCTGAATTACACATATGATGTTTGTCAATTTAAAAGATACATTTTAAGGTCAAGAACGTCGCAGTTTGATGTAAAACCGTTGAGGTAAGATTGTGAAAATATGTAATTACAAAGACTACAAACCCCAAAGGCGCACATTTTCTCACAATGAATGAAGCTAACTTTACTGAGGCTAATGTCTGTCATTGTTTCCTTAAAATCATAAAATTACGCCGTCATGCCAGAGTGTTTTGTACCAGACTGCCCACACACGAGCAGTGGATCTCGCTTGTTGTTTTGCTTCCCAGGAGATGTAGTGCATTGAGCGATTTTCACATAAAACTAAATGTTACTCTTCTGTTTTATGACAAACTGCGACGTTTTTGACTTTCAGAATTATCTTTTAAATTGACAAACATCATATGTGTAATTCAGGGCACAGTTCAGACGGAATAAAAAGATAAGTTGTCTCTCGCCATTGACTACCATACATATTTTTTTTCCGAAATAAGGTCCCATGAGCCGAAATCGGAGGGGCGGGACTTAGGCTCTCTATATAAAGCTTTTATTGGACTAACAAGGATGTTTTCAGTTCTGAAACTTACAGGATATTCTTATAATGTGATGACCTCTTATGGCTCGTTTCCACTGAGTGGTACGGTACGGTTCGGTTCGGTACGCAATTATTTGCGTTTCCACTGTCAAAACTTGTGAATGGTACCAAAAAGCCGAACCGTACCGTACCACTTTTTGGGTACCCTTCCGTTGGGGTACCTAGCACAGTGAAAGGGTACTAAAAGGTGGAGCTAGACTCACTGCAGAACGGTGATTGGTGGACAGAGGATCGTCACTCGCGCGTGCTACAAGGGCATTTGAAGCATACAGTTGAAATAAAATTCTACTGTTATTGTGCCACGAAATGTAGTTTTAAGAGTATTTCAGGCGAGAAAGTAGTTTTTTAAAGCTCAAATCTGTGGTTCATTTATAGATTTATGATAACTTGACTGAGATCCATTCCAAGCGATCACCGGACGCTCGCGCTCGTGTCCCCCGCCTGGAGCAGCCTTTCCTCGGCTAGCCGTTCTGATGTTTGCCGCTGACTCGGCTGACACGTCTCTGTAGTGGTTGAACATGATATATAGTTCGTCTTGTATAAACCTTACAGGTGATCTTTGGTCTCGTGAAACTATAATTCGTTCCCTGGCCAATAGTTTTTGGCAGAAGTCTACGTGAAGTTTCATATCTTTGAGCGCTGAATTTGTATATTTCACTGACTGAATTGTTTCTTGATGTTATTTAAGCTTTACTGTATATCTTTTGTACCTTTTACTTATACTTTTATAATGGCTATTATTGATAAAACTGAAATTCAACAAAAGAACATACAGAGATAACCGGATTAAGTCACAGAGCCAGAGCGAGCAGAGTCCCGCGTTCAAGAACGCGCTTTTCCATTAGCAGAATTGCTGGACTCGCGTCCTCGGGATCATTCTCCTGGGTCGGCTTTGGCTTCGGATTTTTTGCATTGGGTTCTTGGAAACGCATATATGCCAGCGCTTATTTCTAGTGACAAACATGCCGAGAAGCACGAACAAGATCTGCTGTCTGTCCATTGTTGTTTACTATGTCGCTTTCTTCGCGCGAAAATGACGTCGATCGCTTTCCAGCATACCACGCCTATCAAGTAAGGGTACTGTTGGCGGTGGAAACGCAAGCCTGATCATGGTGTACCCGACCCGACCCGTACTGAACTGTACTGTACCGTACCGTACCCCTCAGTGGAAACGAGCCATTAGATGTCAAAAGCTCAAGGAAAATTTGATTTCTCAGTTCATCACCCCTTTAAAGGTAACACAGTGTCTGTGATACACAGTGTAATTACTTAATTACTTAGTCGTAGACATTGTAATAACGATGAAAGCCAAAAAATGAAAGCCAACATATCATTTTCTTTTCTGAGTGCACTTTAGATTACAACAACATTCCTTAAGTTGTTTTTTTGTTTTTTTTACAGCACAGAAATATGTCCATGAAACTGAAACTAAAATACCACCGCCGAGACAAACTTTGAAATTTGAAAATAGCATTAAAATAAAATGAATTTTGGCAAAGCAAAACTATAATCACCCTGCTGACACGAGCATAAATTTCACCAACAATAGCAAAACCACAGCAGATTATATGCACTAGAACTCAAGGGAGTTTGTGAAATGACAGATGAAAATATCGGAATGACACAATATATGCTATGTTGCATGTTTTGCACGAGGTGATACATTAGTTTGAGCCCCAACGTAACTAGTACAATGCATAATGCTGTCAGTCGTCTGCAGGGTCGTGTTACGTTTTGTCTCTGCAGACTGGAGCGTATTAAGCAGGAAGATTAAAATGTAATCAATATGTTTATAAAGTTAAAGCATTGATTGCACACGGTCGTCGCACTCAGATTCTCATAAATCCGAATAACATAGCATGACTAACGGTCCGATAAGACCCGGAGTGATCCAACATGATGTTTAAAATGCATGCTCTCAATATTAACGTGCTGGTGATTTTCTCCACCATCAAGCAAGGCATTTTAAATCCATAATTGGCTCCAATATCCCTCCGTAATTAGTGACCTTCCCCAGTAGGAGACTTAAAAAAGCATAAGCTGATACAGTGTGTATGATGAATTATTCCTTTGCTTGGTGTTAATAACTGTGAAAGAGTCATGGAGCACAGCCCCAAAGCACAGTTTCAACATTAATGCTTTCTCATTAATATTTATGGATGCCTTAAGTAAGACAGAGACAGATATGAGGACATGTGAAAAATAAAGATGTCCCCTAAGAAACTCAAATTTGAGTTAACATCCTTTGTCAAGAATAGCAGCCAAGTCATTTGATCACACGAAGGACACGTTTAAAACATATTTTTCAAGGAAAAGAGGGAATGTGTTCGGATTCTTTTCCACGATCCGAGTAAGTTATTTGGTAACACTTTCCTTAAAGCCTTTATGTATAATGCATTATAAAGGTATTCATAATGTATGTTATAATACATTTTATCGTTTCCAAAATAATTGTAACCAAAGTTAAAATGCATTATAATAATTGCAGATTCCATGTTACAATTATGTTTTAATTGGGGCTGTCAAACGATTAATCGTAATTAATCGCATCCAAAATAAAAGTTTGTATTTACATAATATATGTGGGTGCACTGCGTATAATTATATATATATATATATATATATATATATATATATATATATATATATATATATATATATATATACTGTATATACTGTACATACATATATACACATGCTTGTATATATTTAAACAATATTTTCATGTATAAACTGTATATTTATATATAATTTATATTACATTTAAATATAAATATTTTATATAAATAATATTTTTGTCTTAAATATACATGTATGTTAATATACTAAAATATACAAAATGCATGTGTGTGTATTTATATATACAAAATAATACACAGTGCACCCACATATATTATGTAAACACAAACTTTTATTTTGGATGCAATTAATCGTGATTAATCATTTGACAGACCTAGTTTTGATGCATTATACTTTCTAAAGGTGTAATACGTATTTTAATGTATTATTACTGCCATACAATGCATAATAAGGTGCATTACGGAAACTAATTAATGCATTTAAAATACTTTTATAAAGCATTTAAGTCTTTAAGTAAAGTGTTACTAGTTATTTTAGTATCTTTGATGCAAATTACTATTGTAGCTTTTGTTAAAATTTAGGTGTTTATGTTTTCATGAGTGTAAGCGATGTTTTTTTTTGTAATTTTTATTAGCTTTTTGTGTCCATAAACTTTTCATTTAGTTGTATAATGATTTTAGTTTTAATTAATGATAATAAACAATGTCACTCATCATTGAGTCATTCATCATTGCCAAGTCATTCATTCATGGCAGCTGGGATAGGACAATCTGTTTGTTTGACCAGTGACACAAGGGGGAATGTTGTCACTTTATCCTCGCAATTCCGTGACACACATCACCTTAAAGATGGGCGTTCTCTGAATGTTGTCCACACCTGTGCCAAGTCTGTGGCGAATTCTTGTCTTTTGTTCTAATCTGTTTTTTGTTAGCGAGCAGATTCCAGTCCGCCCTGGTTGTCTCTCTCTTAGGAGGTGGCCGGTCTCGGACAGAAGTGTGGAAGTGGACGACTGCGAGTCTGACAGATGCCCATGCCTATGACCATCTGCCCCGAACAGCAGAGGTGCTGAACTGCAGATTTGAGCGTGCTCCATTCCCGCAGCTCCGAGCAGAGCTGAGAAGGAGACCCCTGGACAAAGGTTGCGCCTTCGGTGTAGGGAGGCAGCGTCTGGGCTCTACAGCTTTAATTTATGATGGATGAGATCGGAGGAAAGGTCACGCGCTGATAAATATGAGAGTGTTTGACTGGGGAGGTCATCAATTATGCCCGCGGCTGCTAACGGTCGATCCTGCGGATGAAATGGATCTCCCCGATATAAGAAAGCTATCTCTCAGAAAATTGGGATGTATTAATCACTCCGAATGGAGTCACCCTACCCCCGCGTCCTCTTCAAATTGGAGAATGGATGTGATCCATACCAGGACGGGGCGGTTGTTTTGGATGCACTGGATTGAACTGAATGACTCTGTTCCAAAAACACGAGGGAGATGCTACCTGAATAGATTTGGGTTTGATTTCCAGCAAAGGCATGAACTGATAAAAAAATATGCAGTATTTTGAATGCAAAGCTAGCATCTTTAAAGGGATAGTTCACCCAAAAATGAAAATTAAGTAATTAATTACTCACCCCCATGCTGTACCAACCCCGTAACACCTTCGTTCATCTTCAGAACACAAATGAAGATGATTTTGATTAAATATGAGAGGTGGATCACTGCTACATAGGATGCCTGAGGGATTGAAACTTGACGGCCTAGAAAGTCACTGAAGAAAATGTTTAAATATTCCATGTGACTACAGTGGCTCAAGTATAAGTTTTTCAAGTGACGAGAATACGTTTTGTACAAAAAAACAAACAAAAATAACGACTTTATTCGACTACTCAATTTCTTCCTTGTAGGCCTGAAATGAGAGTACAAGAGATTTCCACGACGCATGCGCGAGAACTGCGATCTTTTTCTACGACTTCTTGTTCAGTTCTCATGCATGCTTTGTGGAAATCTCTTGAACTCTCGTCTCAGGCCTACAAGGAAGAAATTGAGTAGACGAATAAAGTCGTTGTTTTTTTTGTTTTTTCGCACAAAAAGTATTCTTGTCGCTTGATAAACTTATACTTGAGCCACTGTAGTCAAAGGAATAGTCAAACAAAGTCGTTATTTTTGTTTGTTTTTTCGCACAAAAAGTGTTCTCGGCACTTGAAAAACTTATACTTGAGCCACTGTAGTCACATGAAATATTTAAACATTTTCTTCAATGACTTTCTGGGCCGTCAAGTTTTAATCCCTCAGGCATCCTATGTAGCAGTGATCCACCTCTCAAATTTAATCAAAAATATCTTCATTTGTGTTCCGAAGATGAACGAAAGTCTTATGGTGCGTTCACACCGGACGCGAATAGTGGATCAGGTACGAATGATTTCAATGTTAAGTCAATGCAAAGATGCGTTACACTCCTAAAAAAAATTCCTGTGGCACGAATGAGGCGTAGAGTATGGCGCGGGAGACGCGAATAAGCCTCATTCGCGCGTCGAGTTTGCACGAATTGAGTGTCTGGCGCGTTAAGTGCGTTACACGCGAATTATTTAGTTAGTGCCGTTTGTACATTCACGCATTTGACGCAAATTCGCGCCTGCCGCCCGAGATAAAAAATCGTAACTTTGGCGTCAATTCGCGCCACGTTAACCAATCAGGAGCCTAGCTGCTTGCTCACGTGGTGAAGTATCTGGATGCTTCAATAAATTATTTTGTAATATGACTAAAAACGTGGTGGGATTCTTATGCTAAAAGCAAATCACTTAAAACTTTATTTCAATATACGAGACATGTTCATTTTGTATAGAATGTTATTCATTCCATATCTAGATAATATGAAATAGTATTATGATGTAAAGACAAGCAACATACATGTGCATAAGTTCATATCTGATAGAGATAAAAAATCACAGGAGAGGTTAATAACTTTGAGGCTGGCTCTATCATCAAAACAAAAATAAATGACAGCTAGATTAGATGGATGAGGGCGAGGGTGATCCTCGCTCCGATGCGGGACAACAGGTCATCAAACTGGGCGCGGGACAGGCGGAAGTACCGCAAATGGTGAAACTCACCAAACGGTTCGCCTCTGAAGGGTCCAGTGGACACAAATACGGCGACGATGATCCCCACACCGCTGTTCTAGCTCTCCAGAGTAAATACAGCGCGGTGAATCTCTCGATGAATGCTCGATCAACGTAAAATAAGATGGCCGCCAACGGGTTTCGATTTTGACGCGCGAGATGTGCGTAAATTTCACTTCAAACTTTTGATTTTACGCACGTCTGTTTCGCTCTTGATGCGCTAATTAACACAAAGTGGTCTAGCGTCAAACTAGATGCGGTAGACACGGATTTGACGCACTATTTGCGTCCGGTGTGAACGTAGCATTACGAGGTTGGTACAGCATGGGGGTGAGTAATTACTTAATTTTCATTTTTGGGTGCAGACTGATCTCATGAAGTAGCGTGTATATGACACGCCAATTCGTATTTGCATTTTTGGCGTGCTATCAAGACGCATAATCGCTTTTCAGCGTGTTTATGAACGCCGTTGACTTAACGTTATATAAATATATGACTTACCTCAACCCTGTCCCTAAACTTAACCATCACTGGGGTTAATGGCATTTATGACTGTTCCCTTAGCATCCTAGTGAAAAAAAGATATGACTTACCTCAACCCTATCCCTAAACTTAACCGTCACTGGGGTTAATGGCATTTATGACTGGACATTTGACGCGCGTGTACAGACACGCGGAATGACGCGGACGTTAATGGCGTAGACATACACGCATACACGCGGATACACGCGGATAGCTCAAAATGCGTAGAGATAACACGCCACTTGACTCGAAAGTGACGTGTATGTTTACGCAAAAGTCGTGATGTCATGTTGTTGGGTGAACTTACCCTTTAAATAAAAGCTCCCAATGCAGTTCTTTAAAAAATGGAAATTTAAAAAATCGAAATGACTTGGAATAGAAGCTTTTTGAGCGATGAGGTTTCTGTGGATCTTAAAGGTTGTGAGTGTAGCGACATTCTAACGACAACGTGCATTGACAAGATTTGTCAGAATTGGAGTAGAGTCTCCCACTTGTTGACATACAAATATTAAAACATTGCACAAGATTAAACAGTTATGCTAGAATCGGGTAGACCTTTTGTAATTTATACTTTGCCTCCAAGACAAGTCAGAACATTGTAGAGACATCTCACCTTTTTGTCATCTTGGTTGAGATCAGATGATTTCACGGCTGAGTTTAGAAAGAAAAGGCTTATCCTCTGTGTCTGCAGATGTCTCGCTATCTTCATAGCACTAGATCTCTCAGAAGTGAATCTTTGTGACAGAAAATGATCACGGACCAATATTTTACCTCTGTGAGAAACCCCAACATTACGATCTGACACACAGTTTTACTTGCCAAATAAATTGTGACATCATGAAGAACTTTAAGGGCGTCATGTGAAACATTGTAGCAAAACGTAATACAGGAACATTCTTCCAAAAGAGATCACAGGTCTGACCTTTGACCGGGCCACCGTGCGTTTATCATTCCAGTCTTTTCCCTTTCTTTCCTTTTCCCATCAACTGCCACCTCAGGCCTATTATTTCCCGGCACTATTGTTTCAGAAAAGACTCACCCTTAGTGTGGAAGAGATTGTGATGATTACAAGAGAAAGCTGAGGGGGAAAATGGCTCTGACTGAAGAGGAAGTTCTGCTGGTAATTCTTGCAGTGGCGCATCGGGCCCGGCTGCAGAAATAATGGTCTTTTTATTCAGCTGACAAGCGCCCGGGATGTCAAGCTCCTCCAATCGATAGGCCTCCATTGTCCATCAGCGAGCCCCAATAGACAAAAACCCCTCTTGAATTATCTCCTACAGCTCCAAAACAGCTGTTTTTCAGCGTCCATGAAAAGATAAAGAAATATATTATGGGGTTTGTGGACCAGTCTTGACCCCAAATGAAAATTTATTGCCCCTAGGCCACCACTAATTGTAACACATTCAAAGCCGTGTCTCTTGTGTAGTCTTTCAGCGCGGCACGTCAAACGTATGGGCAGTTCTGCCTTTATGTTCCCGAGAGCTGGAGCGGCTTCATTCAGTACATGCTACTTTATAGCCAAATGTCTTGTAAACAGAGAGGCAAAGGAAAGGAGAACAAAGAAGGGCTGTTATCTCACAGCAGCAAATGATTATGTGTCTTTCTTTCACACTGTAAATGTTTGCAAAGCCCCTCATTTACGGGTTTCACCATTCACAAAGGACTTTGCATTTAGACGACGGACAGATTCACGGCTCTCTCGAGAGGTGAGGCGAGCTCGCACTTCAGGTCATTATCTGTCTCCGTCCTTTCAGATCGGTAAACATCCGTGTTATAGACCACCAGGCCAGCAGAAAATATCTCGACGTGCGTCCACAGCAGCCACGACTGACCCTCTGCTCTCGGAGAGGCCTTCTGCAGATATGGTCCAGGGCTTTCCTAAATGTAGCGTGGCTTATTGATCTCCTCATGTCGAGTGGAAACAGCAAGGCCAGCATTAACTCCAGCTGAGTCAGGTCTATTGCCATGATATGGACCAAATCAATTGTCTCCAAAGGCTAGTTTTCTGCATGACAATGTCTGTTCTTGTGGGCCTTTGTTGAGTGGAGTGTTTCAGTGTTAGGAGCAATTACCTTGACCATTTCAAATGGGATTGCTTTCTTTAACGTCGGCTCAACCCCTAAAGGTCCCGATGTACTCGCAGCGAAGTTCTTTTTCAATCTTTGTTTAGGTTTTCGGGGGAAAAAAGTGACCAGCGGAATATTGCTCATAAACTGCTCGATGTTGCCCGTGCGGTCTGAAGCATTTTGATGGCTATGACAATAAGTTCTGCACAATTTCCTCTCAAAAACAAAATAAATACACTATAAAACAATGTAAGCAGTGAGAAAGCATCTGAGATATATATATATATCGATGTGGATATGTTTGCACAAGCTCTGCAATTCAAAACTCCAGTCATGTTATATAGCGCTCAATACAATAGACTGTTTTAAAGTATTAAAGATGAAAAAAAACCAGTGTAAGGCTGCATTTACATTACATGGTTCATATGACCCCAGAACATGTAACGCAGGTAAAAGAAAAAAAAACCCACATGGCTACTTATATTTTCAGATCACTTTCAGAAGCTTGTTTAAAAAACGTATCCTTCAATTGGACTTTGCAAGTTTATACCTCACAATTCCGAGAAAAGATGTACGTCGTACGTCATTGAAAAAGCGATATTGGGTAATGACATCAACTCGTACCTTGGGTTGTTTCTCCAAGTGTATAATGTAAATGCAGATATAGGATATGGGTCACTTTTAAAAGAAAATTTAATAGTCGTCAAAAAATCTGATCTAGTCAACAAATTGTTGCAGTGTAAAGGCCATTGCACACTGAGTCCGAAATTTTCGTATGCGTTTTTTCGTGTTCGTCAGCCTTAAAATTCGTCACACACAGAAACCTTGCACACTGAGTCCGATGTGTATTTATTAAACCTTTGCGGGAAAAAACACAAAATGGATTCGTCAAGCAGTGAGAATGATTTTGTTGTCCTCTCTCTTATTGAAAAGAGAAGAAAGAGAAAATATTGCGTCCATCCAATCCTGAAATTGCGCCTAGAGGAAGCACCTCCTTATCAAGGAGTTGCGAATTTATGCCGAGCGATTCAAAATTTACCTTAGAATGTCAGTTTGATGCTTTGCTTGCGATTCTGGACCCACATATTAAAAACAAGACCACCAATTTCTGTGAACCAATCGAATCTGAACAGAGACTGTCAGTAGGCTATGTCTAAGGTATGGAAACACAGACACACACTTGCATGCGCGCGTGTGGAAGCGCTGGGCAGACAGAACAGCTGTATAGGCTACAGGTTATCTATTGTACCCAAATAATACATTAGTTATCGAATTGGCTGCTCAGTCACACATTAATCGATCCAAAATTTCAATCTGATTGAAAGGGGAGGTTATTCCTTTCATAATCCAATCGAGAGAAGAGAACATAAACACTTGATCGAATTGAAAACCGAAACTGAAAGCACTGCGCATATGTGCAATGATGTGCGGAACGAGCTCCCGGCCCTGAATTGTCAAAAAACGTGCAAAAAAACGTGTTAAAGTGCGAAAATTTCGGATGCGAATTTCGGACTCAGTGTGCAATGGCCTTCAATAGTAATGACGGCAATTTCAAAACACTGCTTTGTGAAGCTTCGAAACCTTCGGAGTTCGTATTGAAGCTTCGAGTTCGAGTTCGAAGCTTCGGGGTGTGTATCAAACTGCCAGAGTCACGTGATTTCAGTAAACAAGGCTTAATTACATCATAACGGTTTCGAAACACTTCCATTGGTTCACCACTGGGGGCGATTATCTCTGTCAACCCATGAATCATGAGGAGTCACTGAGAACCAGTGAACAAGTGTCTGTGGGTTTTACCTAATCTGTGATCAGTTTTGTAGATGTTTTAATTAGACATTAGTGTAATTAAAATGAAAAATGGTATAATATATTATTGGCCCGTTTAGTTGAGCAATTCAACAAACAAAACAAACCCAGACAGTTAATAAAAGAACACAGACACTTGATAATCGTATTAGATGATTACATTTAAAATATTTTACTTTAAATAAAAATTGCAATAGATTTGTAGCTAAAGGGTGTTTTTATGCATGCTTTTGTTGCATTTATATTGTTCTGACCACTAGGGGTCACCATGGAGACGGTCGCCGGATCGTTTCGAAGCCTCAACACAGTACGGCACATTTGTTTTAAACGTTTAAGTGTTCCATGAAGCCTCGATCTGCCCACCACCGGTATATACTGCCCAAGTGTCACTTTCAATTAGAATTGCAACTTCAGTTTCAACTATAGAGAATGGGAATCTACGTCATGGCGCAGTGCACTCTGGGTAGCGGCGGCCATATTTTAGGACACAGTTGCCGTAACTAAGGTAAACAAACCCACATGGACAGTGCGAAGATCAAGCACTTCTCTACCGAGATAAGCTGAACAAGGAAGCAAAGGAGCGCTGCTTAGAGAAAATAAAGGCAATTAACGGGCTATATATTAATACGGGATTATACGAACACAAAGAGTGATCGACTGATCTGAAAAAGCTACCGCAAACAACATTTCCTGACGTGTTTTCTTACCTTTGTGGTGTGAGCGCATACACATTTGAACCAGACACACCCCTCTGTCACCAACAACACTGCAAGTTAAACTCTGCGTCGAAACTGATATATATTTTGAGTCTCTTAAACGGGTTAAAAATAAGAAATTTGTCAGCAATTGAATTATGGTCTAAAATGTTCAAGTGAAAATTAGGAAAATTATTTCTCTTTTTATAGATAATGAAGTTTGTAAGTCTGTCTATTTAAGCTATGTATTATGATTTTGATTCATTTTTTTTTATTTTATTTATTTCTTATTGTTTCAATTAATTTTATTTTGATGTTTATTTTTTTCTGTATAATATCTGTTTACGAACTGCGATGCTTACGTTTGTAACTTGCATTCTAATAAAAAAAAAAGTTAAACTCTGTGTCGTATATTTTCTTTTTTACTTAGGAAACATTTTAGTTAAGTTGTTTACTTTTATTAAATGTAGTTTCCAGGCGAAAAGCTGTTGTTTTTGTTGTTTCTGCAATGTTCTAGATTAGTTTCTGTAATAAATCAGAATCCGGTTTATTTCTAGGTTTTCACATACGAGGATTTTACCTGGGTATATTGGTGCCTAACCGTACAAATAAACATAAATAAAGAACTAGTTAATAGTTTAAAAGTACATGCCTACAAAAAATATACTGCAGATTTGACTATGATTTGACGTTGCTCGCACAACCTCCGTGTCTTAAAATCCCACAATGCCTTGCGTTACTGGGATCTGCTGACGTCACATTCCCAAGCTCTATCCAGTGTGTTTCTGTTTTTACACTGATCTGAGTTTGACGAACTGAAAAGAAGAAATGAACTATAGAGATAATTTCCATGTCAAAAAGGCAGAGCCCTACCTGTTACAGGGTTGTGGCAGCAGAGATGATGAAACCGGATCTAAGTGCAGTAGCATTATTCGAAAACAACCTCAGAAACAAGAAACAACCAACTTAACGTAACGTAGAACTGACAAAGAACTGAAAGAAACACAAGGAATAGAACGCAAACAGGGGAACTAATGAGACTAATTAACGAAACACACCTGAATTGAAAATCAAATAAAAACAGTAACCATAGAAACAAACAGGCAGAGGCGGAGAAAGGCAGAACTGAACTCTTTTTGGTTAACAGATTAACCAAACACAGACAAGAACAGAAATCAAAACCGACATCGTGACAATATACCAACCAATCACTTCATCACCACAGACCAATGTTAGTTTGAAGATCTTTAGCAGCTGGAGCAAACTTTTCTGGAAAATGTATTGATTTGATTCAAAATCACATCCTTTTAATTCCTTGATTTGGTAAATCAAGGCCTTAAGAGTTGACATTGCAAAGGAGAAGCTCTTATGATTATACCACATTTCCCCTTTCCTCAAAATTAAAGTGAGGTCTGGATTCTCACATTTTCACTGACCTTAAAATCTTGACAATATTACGAAACGCCTGCTGTACAGACTGCGCATAAACTGGTTAACTTTGCAGAAAATCAGTTGCGTACTGTCATAAGTATGTTCCTCCTCTGAGGCAGGGCTGAAAGGGAGATTTGCTACCGATTAGCACCTGGGCGTGAGCCAATTCAAGCCGTCTGATTTCAATTTAATGCATCTTTTGAGCTTATCCAGAGAAATGCATGATAGTCGTAATACTTTTCCTATTTAACCCCAGCTACAGCACCAAAATGGGTTGTTCAGCAAACGTTGGTCTTGGTTTTGCTTAACAAGGGCTTTCTGAGTCTTGACTCCCACAGAGAGAGCAGGATTATTCCACAAGCATCAGTCTGAAGACATTGCATTATCTGCCTGCAAATGGTGTCAAACACACAGCATTCAGTTAATGCAAGAGATGTCTAAAAATGTACAACTCATTTTCAATCATCATTGTAGAAGCTATCGGTGTTGGGTTTTGTTTGGAGGTCTGCAGTTCTTCATTTGGGAACTGTTGCCAGAGACCCTTCTCTGATGTCTGGTTTTGATTTTGACATCAAAGATAACAGGAAATAAGATTCATATCAAAATCAGGATGACAGAGTTAAATGTCTTCAATCCACTCTAGAAATCATCACTTCTCTTTATCTACATGTGTTTTAAAGGCCTATCGAAGTGCACTGGAATGCACAGCTTTGTATGAAGCGTTGATATAATTTCCACTGAAATAGGAAGATAAGGGGGGTCATATATTAGCTCCTCCCCCTTTCCAAGTAGCCAATAGCAGTTAGTTTACGTCACATTTTACGACTTGACAGCACCATCGAAGCAAATCCGAGCGCTGATGATACGTTGGAGAGTTGTGAATAAATTCTAGCCATTTCATTCTTAACAAACGTACAGTTGGAAAACGGAATAAACTAATAAAAGAAAACGGAGTGTTTGGGCAACTGAACACACATCTTCAACCCGCTTAGCTCAGTGTCAACGGTCGCTTTGGCCAGGTGGTATTTATAGCAGAGGGGGCGGGGCTTTAGATTCTAGTGAGCATTTGATTGGACAGAAGATGCAGTCTACGGTGATGTCATAAAAATCAGCGATCCATTTTAGCAGAAGTGAGAGACTAAGTTTTGAATGCTTCTATCTCTTAAAGGGGTACTCCACTTTTTTTTTCGAAATGGGCTCATTTTTTGAATGCTTCTATCTCTTAAAGGGGTACTCCACTTTTTTTTTTTTTTTTTAAATGGGCTCATTTGACCACTCCCCCAGAGTTAAACAGTTGGGTTTTACCGTTTTCGAATGTCTTCAACCGATTTTTTTATATTATAAGAATATCAGTAACCAGACAGTTTCTGGTCTCATTGACTTCCATTGTAGGAAAAAAAAAATACTATGGAAGTCAATGAGACCAGAAACTGTCTGATATCGATATTCTTCTAAATATCAGAAAATCGGCTCAATACATTGGAAAACGGTAAAACCCAACTGTTTAACTCTGGGGGAGTGGTAAAATGAGCCTATTTCCAAAAAAAAAAGTGGAGTATCCCTTTAAATGTGAATTTCGTCATTGTTTTGACACGCCCCAGCTTATTCCAAATGATTCTCATCCTAGGGCGTCATATAGTGATGCTTTTGACATTTCGTCTAAATCCAACACACATGGCACCCTTTAGCGTCAATATAACACGCACAGAGCTTTGTTCGGTTATGGGTAGGTTTAGGTCTGGGGTAGGGTTAGACCACCTTCTGGCCCATATATATCGGCGTCACACATACCCCTTTTCCCCCAAGGCAGAGCTGGTGCTGATTCTGAGCCAGAGCCTAGTTTCAAATAGGTTCTTTGTTTTTCGACTATCAGAGCACCAGCTCCGAACCAGTAAAAGTGGTTCTTAAGTAGCACCAAATCATTGCTGGTCTAGAAGTAAGAACCGCTTATGTCAGCGGCTGGGGGCGGGGTTAAGCCTCGTTCACACTACATGATTTTAAAACGTCGAACTGAACTGTGCGGTTCACACTACTTGACTTGCTCAAGTTGTTTAGCTGTTCACACCATACAACACAACGTGATTGAGCCACACAACCCGATCTCACGGGAATTCGTACGAATTTTACGAGGTGGCTAATTCGTAACAATTCGAACGACCTCACTCGTACGAATTAGTACGATTTTTGTGAAATCGTACATATTTTACGAATTGGCCAATTTGTATGAATTCATACGATTGACCTACCCCTAACCCCGCCCCTAAACATAACCGTCACGTGGGTTTAGGCAATTCGTACGTGTGAGGTCGTATGAATTAGTACGAATTAGCCACTTTTGAATCACTCGTACGAATTCGTACAAATTGGTCGTGAGATAAGGTAGATCCACAACATGAGGTAACTCACTACACGAGTTGACAATGCACTACATAGAGATACAACCACGATCGTATGATAAGAGCAAATCATTTGTGACTCTAATGAGAGCTGTTTCAATACGATGGTACAGTCTAAATCCTGAAAGTAATCAAATAAATAACGAGTTGACAACAACTCTGTCACCCAATGATCCTATCTTGTCTACAAACCACGTTTTGCCACGAAAAACCACGCAATAAAACAAACTAGAAATGACGTGAAAAGCATGTGCGCCAATACCTGGAAGAAGAGAAGAACACAACACACGAATATGGACGTCAGACAGAAACTAGTGATGCACCATTGCTGCACACTGTTTACGCGATAATTTGCTCTGAGAAAAAAAAAAATAAAAAAAAAAAAAATAAAAATAACATTTACCCGGTGACCTCAACCCATGTGTTGCTATGATTGGCTGTAC
Organism: Cyprinella venusta; assembly: GCA_038021265.1. Taxonomy (NCBI): domain Eukaryota; kingdom Metazoa; phylum Chordata; class Actinopteri; order Cypriniformes; family Leuciscidae; genus Cyprinella; species Cyprinella venusta. The sequence goes on from CM075874.1 coordinate 6,288,714, forward strand.
TCATGACATCACTGAGATTGAGTCGGATATCTAGCATGCTAGATATTTTTCTGCGAGCGTCTTTGATCCGTTGTTGGCTCTTTCATACTAACATGTTGGCAAGCGTTCATCGCCCGCTAATCCCCCGCGATTTGCACACGATAACACCCTGACCAGTCGGCGAGCTCAACGATTTGCAAATCGGGCTTAAATCGGGCTTAAAATCCTGTAGTGTGAACTTGGCTTTAACGTGACCAACAAGATGAATAGAAACTTGCGACCGCCATTTTTTAAATAGCAGCTAATCATGCTAATAGCGGCTCGATTGTAATCTCCGTCAATGCGAGTTACGGCGAGCTGCACGGACGTGCTGGATTCGCCGTGTTTGGATAACGATGTAGGTTGGCAAAGCCTTGAGCATAAATAGTAACGCAACAACCACCATTGTTGATGGAAGGCTTGTTCGAGATGCCTCGGAGCAGCGTGGACTGATCTGATCTGCGGGAGAGCATACGACTCCTGCTTTTGAATCGAATCTTTTACTAATGTTTTTTCGATTCGCTCTCGCAGTTGGAGATTCGCAGTGCCGAACCATCTCGAACAAGGTGTGTTTGTGTGTGCGGCACTAGCGTTGCTGGGCAACATGAGATGTATACAGTGACGTAAGATCTGGCTCTGTGAAGGCTCTCTAGCCTGTGGAAAGGCAAACTGGTTCTTTGAAAGCTCGTCAGTCGAACCAACTCCGAACCGGCTCTAGCTCTGAACCAGCACCTGGTTCTTGTTGGTGGAAAAGGGGTAATATTTACCCTAAAGGGTGCCATGTCGGTTGGATTTAGACGAAATGTCAAAAGCGTCAGTATATGACGCCTTGGGATTAGACCGCGCTGGTTATTCATAGCATTAAGTCTAACATATTCAAACTAAAAGCTAAAATACGTACATTTTGATTTCAGGGTGCCTCTGATGCTATTGATTAAAGTTCCCTATGTCTGCATATTCTCTCTATCAACTTTTTGGAACTTACAATTTGATATGTGTGGAGCAATCACTATATGTATATAAATAGAAATGAAATAAATAGAAAAAAATCTGATGCATTTAAGCTCAATGACGAATTGTATTTGGAAACAAAAGTAAAGAGAGCGGAAGAAAGCATGTGCCATTCCTGACTGAAAGCGTCTAAGTGAAGACCTGATGAAAACTTTTCCTTGGTATTAAGTTGAATGCCCAATGTTATCTCCCTCTCGGAATTCCTCTTATCTGTGGAAGGGCGGCTGGCTGACAGATTGATGTGAGAGCTCTACCTGTTCTCTTCTCAGCAGCCTGCGTTGGGATCCTGCGACGGATAGATACTGTTGGTGCACATTGCCATTTTAGACCAAGACCTCTCAATAGCTGCTGAGTGACTGCAGAGAGCCGCGTTATTGGGCATCTGTATGCCTGGGTGGTGTTGGGTTCGGTTTCAGGAGATGTCAGTCGTCCTAACCAAATCCTCCAATTTAACAATATGGAGGAAGGATGGACAATGTCAACTATTTTTATGAAACCTGGCTCACCTGCAGAAAACCTGGCCTTATCTTGTGTCAAAGCAGAATCCCTGAGTGATGGGGGAAAAAAGAAAAAAATGAAAACTTGTCTGATGTGTTTTATTTCATGTATTGGCTGTTGTTGTTTGTGTGTGTGTGTGTGTGTTATATTTACTTGAGTTGAGACATAACACACAATATATGACCATTACATCAAATTCCAATTTCATCTATTTAGTCTATAGTATTATTTACATACAATATATATATATATATATAAAATACATTTTATATATTTATATAAAATATTTTTATATTTTTTTCATTTCAAAATCAGCATAAATTTGAGTAATTTTGTTGAGACATAACACACAATATATGACCATTACATCAAATTCCAATTTCATCTAATTAGTATTTAGTCTATAGTATTATTTACATACAGTATATATATATATATATATATATATATATATATATATTATATAAATCTATAATATATATAAAATACATTTTAAATATTTATATAAAATATTTTTATATTTTTTTCATTTCAAAATCAGCGTAAATTTGAGTAATTTTGTTGAGACATAACACACAATATATGACCATTACATCAAATTCCAATTTCATCTATTTAGTATTTAGTCTATAGTATTATTTACATACAGTATATGTATATATATATATATATAAAATATATTTTATATAAATCTATAATATATATAAAATACATTTTATATATTTATATAAAAAAAATTTTTTTCATTTCAAAATCAGCGTAAATTTGAGTAATTTTGTTAGGTTTTTGTAAAAAAAAAAAATCAATTTCAGTTACTTGCTTAGGCTACAATTCAGGGTTTTTTTTAAAGTTTAAGTTTTTCATTTAATATTTTTTTTCCTTAACAAAAAGTCAAGAACAAAACCATCCACCAAGTTAAGTTCAGTGCATTAAACTGTTATCTTTCCTTGACTAACCTAAACTAAACCAGATGCTTTTCTAAATTAATGTCTCATCCTGACAGCTTTAATGCTTAATATTGACGTGTGACATGCCACTGTTTAATTACTAAGGGAATCACTGGATGATAGTTAACTCACTTCTTCCACAATGGTTTCTAACTAGCCGTGGCTTCGATTGATCCAGCGGCTCAACCTCTAGCTTACATTGATTGGCTTAGTCTTTAGGCTAAGCAAATTCAATAACCCATGAAATTAACAATGACGATGGGCTGGAGAGTGTCAGTTTACTTCAAGTGTTCTTGTGTGAACTTTCTCCCTGTGTAAAGCTCATCAGGGTTGATGGTTATTAGTGGCAGTTGAGGGGGAATCCATCTTTACCCACAATGACTTTCAAGTATGTGTCCACATCAGCTGATTTGCAGGCGAATGTTCACTCAGAGAGTGTTTGGGGGCATTTTTCACTGCCACTGAAGTCAAAACAATGTCATTTGTGCCATAATGTTAGCATTTTGGGATAGTAGTCATTGGAAATAACGTCCTGAAAAGCACATCTGAAAGTCAATCTACAGAATGAGACTTATAGAAACCTCTGCACTGATTCACATGTGGGTTTTACTCACTGCTCAACATCATATATATCCTTTTCTGCATACCAAGAAATGGCTTATCGCAGCAATTAGTTGCACCTGGCCATATTCTTTCCCTGTCTGTATCTTATCTGCTGCTTTAATACTTTTTCCAGGTGCAGGGCTTAGTTAAGTCTATCTGGGTTTGCCATTAAATGAAGAGATGAGTTTGAGGTAAAGTTAAGAAATGTATTTCACGAGACAGGAGAAAATAATAGGTTTTTCAGGGTATAAAGTCAACATGAAATCTAAATCGTTTAACTTCGGACACTTGACTGCATGTTTAAATTTATAACAAAACATGCAATTAGCTGAACTTAAGTACAATCTTTATATGTATTTTCATAATTACTATTGTCTTTGAAATATGGTTTAAGTGTACCGTCATCACTGACAAGCCTTTATGATAACCAAAATATACTTTAATGACATATTTAATAACTGCACGCTATTAATAATTAGTTAAGCATTAGTAAACAGTTAATTTATCATCTAAAAGCATTACTAGACATTAATAAGCAGTTTATAAATACAGCTAAATGCTTTATTCTTGATATATTAAGCACGTCTATGATGTGTTTAATAATCGTATTAAATAGTTTATTAGTCATTTACTTACACTTTCTAAGTGATCTTATGAACTACAGACAACTTCTAAATAATTGGTTTGTAAAAAAAGCAATACTTCATTTAGAAATCATGAATTGATCATTAATAAATTATGAAAATATAATTATTAAACACATTATATATATATATATATATATATATATATATATGCTGAATGAACTGTTTATTAATGTTTAGCTAATGATTACCAGTGTTACCAAACTTGGTAAATCATATTTCAACACATTTTTTTTATGCATTTGTAATGATGAACCTACAATTTAGTACATTTAAAATAAGTCATGTAACAGTGTAATTTATACATTTAAGTGCTGAACAATAAAAATTAACTACTTACTGGGTTATTAACGCTAGGATTAACCCTAAAAATGTACTTTAAACATTTAAAACGTTAAAAAAACCAACAACAACAAAAAAAACTTGGCATTATTACAGTGCACTTTTTAAAAGTGCTCTTAAGGCAATACACTACAGGTGAGGGAAAAAATTACTTAAATGACTTGAACTTAATGAACTAACAGATATCATCATGCAACTTTGGTTGATTACTCACATGAATAGGAGGGAAAAAATGTATTTCAAGTTTTCTCTAATTTTGTTTAAACATGCTAATCAGGCTATATCTAATTAAATATGCATTAATTTGCACATATTTTGAAGTGTTGAAGTGCTAAGTATTGTTAAGAAGAGAGAGTGAGATTTCTAACAGTATATGTGCCAACTTTTGATAAATTTAGGCGAAATCTACACACACAAACAAAGTAAAATAAAGGCCTAAATGTGTATTTTGGATTTTTTTTTCAGCACAAGTCTGAAAGAAGACATGTTATTGAAGACAAATAGCCCGAAATCTCAAAATTGACCAGTGAAAAAAAAAGTTGTTGCTTGCCGTGTTTCGCCTTAAGTGTGTTAAGAAACCAAGTCATGAAAGTGTACTCTCCGCAGCATTTTGAACAAGTTGCAACCTCTACATGACTTTTTATACAGGAGGGAAACTGTTCCAGTCTCTTAACTGGAGTACACAGTATACTCTTTTTTTGTGACAAAATTAAAATTTAGGCCTTTTTGTCATGTACCATTAGACATTTTTAGTTCATCCAACATTTCACCTCTTCAGTGCAATTCAGCTGAGAATTTCAGCCAACATTATTTCCTTGTTTGAAGGGATACAATTGAGTATCATAAGCATACCTGCATGTAAATATGAAATAAAAAGCCATATTTATTAATTATCTAGCGGTATCATCTAAAGGGAGAAAAGTGATGGCCCTAAAATAGAGCCCTGAGGTACCCCATAAGTAGCAAAAGTAACAAATACCCCATAAGTAACAAAAGCAGCAGAAGAATAATGATCCAAAACTTTACCCTGAATGTTCAACTGTATAAATGTCGACTTTCCATAATCCAATTAATAATAAATAATCAATATATATAAGCAAGTTCTGCTCTCCACATTTTCCCCTCATTAACATTAGCCCAGAAATATGCCACATTATTAAAGTAAAATTGGTTAACAGCATATACACTATAGACCTATACATAAAAGTGTATTAATGTTAGGTTGGACTTTGCAATATAATTAGCATAAATAATAAAAAAATAGGTTCAATAGGTCAAAGGTGACTAAACTGACCATAAAATATACTAGAATGGTTCTATGAGAAAAACTGACTGGACATATTGACTTTTTGCAACTTCAGTTGAGAGTTGAAGAGGTGAGGAGGGTTATGAGGACATCAGCGGACTGAACCGGTCGGGACCCAGAGAGATTTAGAAGTTCAGAGAGAACTAAAGAGATCAGTGAGAATTAAGACAGAGGAATAAGAGGGCAGGACTAGGATGGAAGGACGTGCCTCTGAATAAAGGCTGTGTATTGGATCAGTAGGGATGAACCACAGAACAGTCTGGGGAGATGAGCAGACAGCCGATGATAACAAAATCAACTATAACAGTCTTTCTTAATTCAGAATCTAAAGTCAGTAAATTCACTTTTGTTCGGTTACTTTTGAATCTGCGGCAACAAACCCTAAACCAAACTCATGTAGTAAGTACATATTGTTAATTAAAATTAGTCAGTGCTTAAATACTGTGTTTTTTGAGTAAGTCTCTCACTGTCACTTGCTTTGCAGAGAAAAAAAATTAATGAACCAGAACATTATTTTTCAACGATAGTCAAAATTTAAATACATTTTTATATTGGTCTCCTCAGGTTCCATGTCGTAATAAACAAAGTATTTTAGTTACAAGAAAAGCCGATAGATAGAAAAAGCAGGAGAGAGATGGAAATCTTTCAGGTGATGTATTGCCCTGCAGGCATTGTAATTTATTATATAGGCTTCATGTAACTTCAGACGCTAGATTGAATACCTTCAGCTCAATTTATCAGTCAGCTGTCAAACTCTGGGTCAATTTCCTTTTAACCCTTGTTTTGAGGTTCATAACCCTCTTAAAAAGTCGACACTGTCAATCAAAACACGGTAACTACGCCGTCTCCCCCTCAGCTCATTTTCACTCTGCAGGATCTTACTCAACCTTTAACGACTTCTGAACACAAACGTTATTCATTTTAGTGTTGTAGCGTTACAGCTCAGAGTTTTGATGACTTGCATTTATGCCCTCATAACCAGTTTACCTATTTTTTTGGACTCTATGTTCACCTTCCCCTTCATTAGCCGGTAATGAAAATGTCCGTGGTCTCGTTAGCCTAAAAAATAATAGAGAGCCGGTGACATGCACGATTCAGCGCATCTATTAAAGATTGTGTTCATCCCATCCTGATATGATAAGCATATTATGTCTTGAATACCGATGAAGTGGAGTCATCATGCCGCTTGGATTGCAGTAGATGTATATTACACCTCTGCAGTGTTGGGGAAAGTTACTTTGAAAAGTAATGCATTATGACATTGGGTTACTCCCTTAAAAAGTATGCGAATTCCTTTACTTGGTTACTTTTAAAGAAAAGTAATGTGTTACATTACTTTTGTTTTACTTTTTCTCACCTGGGGTGGGCTAAGTTCTATTTTTGGGCAAATGTTCTATATTTTATATTTTGGCCAATATTTTAATAATGAGGATAAAAGTAATCCATGCTTGTATAGTATAAGGTACAGCTAAAACAATCCTTTCATTTTAACTGAATCATAAAAGGTCAGAAGCAAGTATTGGTCAATAAAGTGAGATTAAATGCATACAAATATTTGTTTTGTTTAACATATTTAATTACTGGAGGTTTGCGTAGGATTCTGATTGTGCATTTCAGTTTTTTTGCAGTCCTTTTTTGTGCCAGTGAGATGACTACATGCTCACATTCAGTCTATATGGGGTGGTGATGGCACAGTGGATAAGACACATGCCTTTGGTGTGAGAGACCCAGGTTCGAATTCACTGTGAGACACCAATGTGTCCCTGAGCAAGACACTTAACCACTAGTTTCTCCACAGGCGTGCGACCTCTGACATATATAGCAATTGTCGCTTTGGATAAAAGCGTCAGCTAAATGAATACATGTAATTTAAATGTAGAACAACAACAACCATCAATGTACTATATAAATAATAATTGGGAAAACAGAGTAACTTGTGATACTTACTCGAAAAAGTATCTCTTGAATATTTTGCTGTAAATTCTAAAGAAATGCGCTACTTTACTAGTTTCTTGAAAAAAAATAATCCGATCACGTAACTCAAGTTACTTGTAATGTGTTACACCCAACGCTGCACCTCTGGTTATTATTAAAAAATAATAATAATAATAAATAAGAAACAGCATCTGTAATGCAAAATTTAGCAAAGATCAACTGCTTGTATCATAGATGACTATTTCATCTAATTTGCTAAATACGAAATTAAGATTATAATCTTTAAAGGGATAGTGCACATCGAAATTAATGTTTTAGCTTACCTCAAGGGCATCCAAGATGTAGGTGTCTTTGTTTCCACAGTTTTTACAATTTTGATATTTTTAGGTCAAACCGTTCTTGTCTGTCAGTTATATAATGGAGGTCTATGGTCACCACCTCAAAGAGCATGCACAGAGAAGTCCAAATCAAACATGATTTAATGACTCGTAAATGTAAATACACATTGATGGCCTAAGACACGAAACGAGCGGTTTGTGTGAGAAAACGAACAATATTTATATTGTTTTTACTTCTTGTAACCACAGCCACCTCCAAGTGATCTGATGGCACGGGTGCTTTGGTCTGCGCAAGCGCCGGAAACCCTCATCGTACATCACTCCACACATCACTCATTGTTTACGAAGAAAAAAAGATTGTATAAGACGGCTAATTAAAATGATACTAATTTCCCCTTATCCGGGATGTTTAAACCGGCGTAAAAGAAAACAATTACGTATGCTCGCGCAAACTCTTCTTCACTTCCGAAGAGATCACTTCCGGCGCTTTCCGGCACTTGCGCAGACGAAGCGAAGGATTGTGAAAGACGAAGCATTGTCTATTGTCTACGAGTCATTAAATCTTGTTTAATTTGGACTTCTCTGTGCATGCTCTTTGAGGTGGTGACCATAGACCTCCATTATATGACTGACAGACAAGAACGGTTTGACCTAAAAACATCAAAATTGAAAATACTGCGGAAACAAAGACACCTGCATCTTGGATACCCTTGAGGTAAGCTAAAACATGCCAAAAAATCATTTCAAAGTGAACTATCCCTTTAACATCATGAATTTGTGAAATGCGCTATACAGATGAATCTGACTTGGTTTGTTTTATTCTGAATATTCCAATCCAACACTCCATATAAATTCTCCGATTCAAAGCATAGATGTCCTAAACAGTTTGAAGTGATTAATGAGTTTAACAGCATTCGTTCGCGTCGGCAGTGTGAACCGAGTCTATTTGAATCGGGTTAAAGGGTGTTTCTCAGTTGTCTGGAGGGCAGCGTCTGTATTATAATGTAGTTACACACAGCAGCCAGCAGTGACCGGGGGAATGAGCTCTGACAGCCGTCCGCCTCTGGGTGCCTTGGGGCTCATTGCTGGTAATTTCCATCAATAAGGTTCATTATTCAGATGAGATGAATGGGTCGGTGTCATGCGTGGAGCGGAGCGCTGGTGTTTCTCTGACCTATTGTAAATGTTGCCACCTCGACTGCACACTCCTGATGAGGGAGGTAATAGACCCCGGGTGTCAGATGACAAGATGGCTGCCAATAAATCAGCGACTTGACCACTAGAACACGTTTCAGAACACACGAACCGAAGTGGTACTAATTTGCAGTAGCAGGTGAAAAGCCGTGTAATTAAAAGGTGAACCCGACGCGAGAGGGAAAAAAAGTGTATCGATTGAGTTCGCATCCAGTGAGTAAATATGTTTCGTCTGGTGATGCATGGAATAAATGCAGCTTTATGGCAAACTATCGCTCAGGGTCGGTTTAGGGCACGGTGCGTTGGAAACAGCGGAGGACGGAAGGAGTTTTAGAGATGAAAAAAGGAGAAGAAAAGCAGCCAAGTCTCCCCCGGCCGGCCCACCCTTCTGTGCAGGACCGAGTCCCTATGATGGAGTGTCCTCTCTCCCAGAGAAAGTATGTTTGCCTAGTATTTCATCATCCCCTGGAGGCAAGAGAGGGAAAATAAGCACATCAGTTGTCATTATGACAGCATAAAAATGGTGCCATCATATTTCAACTACACAATGCAGCCAGCATCCCTTTCCCCATGATGAATTATGGACTCCTCTTTTCACACGTTGACTATAAGTTAATATTATCTCCCATGGATAATTATAGCCAAGTTCAATTACTGACCTAGAATTACCGCGCGGGCCACTCGGCGGGTTTGGACGCACCGCCTCCTTTAAAAGGTATTTATCTTTCTCCACAACAAACTGAATCTGCATGCTGGCAGTGATGCATCCGCGGGGCCACCAGCCCCGTCCCCGGAGTCTGCTTTAATGTAAACGGCTCCATTATTCTGCACTTTTAGAGGCTTTCTGTTGGTCTCGATGACTCTCTATACAGTATTTGTGTTTATTGTTTCGAATCCTACTTGCAGGGATTCACTGATCACACTGAGAGCCGTCATTACCATACACTGAAAAAAGGACTTTGAAACTATTTTCTCTTAGACAATTTTTTGTACATTTCTGAAATAATTACAAGGAAACTGCAAGTAACACATTGAATAAAACATTACACTTTTGAAATAGAAAACATGAAATAGTTTTTTCTTGTAAAATTGATTCCAGTACTATTTTTGACAGTGTATTAGGGTTATATCTGTTATTATGGTTGAGCAAATGCCTTATTATCACTGATTATACCAACACTATCTCACGCCCAATTCGTACGAATTCGACGAATGATTAAAAAGTGTTTAATTCGTACGACCTCACTCGTACGAATTTGTACGATTTGTCCAAACCCACGTGACGGTTAAGTTTAGGGGCAGGGTAAGGGGTAGGTCATTCTTACGAATTCATACGAATTAGCCAATTCGTAAAATATGTACGATTTAGCAAAATCGTACTATTTCGTACGGGTGAGGTCACGAATTAGCCACTTTTTGATCATTCGTCGAATTCGTACGACTTGATCGTGAGATCGGGTTGATTATACTGATTAACACTGATTAACACAACTGTACTTTTGTTTTAGCGTGTGGTCGTCACAGTCCCCAGAGCAAAATTTACTATTAAAGAGACCTTTAACAGAACATTGCCTTGTATATCTGAAAATCAGCAAACTTTTATTTTATTACTATAGATTCATAAATGCATTATGATTCATCTTCTAATCAGCTGTTTGCTGCCATAAGTAATTATTAATCAAAATATTAGTTTAGCGTCCAATTATCACTATTAACTCATGATTAACTACAACTTTTACTCCATAAACTCCTAATTTACTGCTTATTAGTTAGTAGGTAGTTTTTACGTTTAGGTATTGGGTGGAATTAAGGGATGTTGAATATGGTCATGCATATGTGCTTTTTAAGTACTAATAAACAATATTATAAAGCCAATATCTAATATGCATGATAATAATAGTGAGAATTGTACCCTAAACTAAAGTGTATTGAGTATTACGGTGTAGCTCATTTTTAAGCTTTATAATGCCTTAATGATATAACTTCTTGATCCTTATTGGTTTATTGAGGTTTTTATTGGTAAACATTATTTAGCCACAATAACATAAACTAATAATGATATCAGCATTTATTAATCTTTCCATTTATTAATATTTCCACAGCATTTTCAATTTTGACATTTTTTGGTCAAACCGGTGTTGTCTGTCATAAAATGCAGTTTTAGGGGGTCCACCTCAGAAAGCATGCACAGAGAAGTCAAAATTAAACATGATTTAATGACTCTTAAATGGAAGTACACACTGATGGCCTAAGACACGAAACGAGCGGTTTGTGTGAGAAAACGAACAGTATTTATTGAACAGTATTTAACGAACAGTCGTTTTTACGGTAACACTTTACAATACGGGTGCACTAATATGCATTAATTCATGCTTAACTAATGCACAGATAATACTGAGTTAATATATAACTCATTAAGAACTAAACCATTAATTAATGATTACTGCAACAGCAACTAATAAAGAGTCTATATGATTAATAGATTAAGTATTACATGAATTGCTATTAATTCAATGTGTCATTGTGTATTAATTCCTTAATAACATATTTTATGAACTAATAGTGTAAATTAATGTGTTAATTACCACAATTAGTCAAAGCTATGCACTTCAACTTCCAGTTGTCTGCTTTAATTAATCATTAGCTAATGATTTGCAAATGTATCATTATGTTATGACTTTACTTGTTGGGGCACATCATTATCAACTAGTCATTTAGTAATTGTAGTAATTTGCACATGAATTTGCACTAACAATTAAGTAATTAATCATGTATTAATGCATATTAGTGTACCTGTCATATTATCTGGAAGTTGAAATTCAAGGCTTTGGCTCATTCTGGTAATTAACATATTAATTGACACTATTAGTTAAAAAATTGAGTTATTATGGAATTAATCCACAATTACATATTTAATTACTAACAATTCATGTATGAACTAATACATTAACCTTACATACTCTTAATTAGTTACTTATGTGGTAATCATTAATGAATTGCTTAAATAATTATTAGTTACACATTAATTCAGTATTACCTGTACATTAGTTAAGCATGAATTAATGCTTATTAGTGCACACGTATTGTAAAGTGTTACCGTTTTTACCTCTAGTTAACAGCCATCGAACTGATCTGAATCAGATGTCCAACTGAACCGTCTCTAGATGTTACGCCGGAAGTGATCTCTCGTGATCTCTATGTCACGCATTGTTTACACGGAGATTTCGGAAGTTTTACCTTTCACTAAACATATTTAGATATATCGAAATCGTCTTCCATTGTGTATGGTATATATGCTATATATTTGTGTTAGACCACTGTGACCTTATGTGTGCAAAATAATGTAAAACCTTATTGCATGAACATAATTATTGTCACACAGGCAATTGTGTTTTGTTCTTGATATTAGTGTCATATGAGGTTATGGTACAACAGCATCATGTCATAACCAAAGAAGGAAACAGGAATAATCCAGCGTGTCTAACATTTCTTTCCTCTTTTCTTTGTATGTCTCCCTCTTTCTCTCTTTCTTTCCCATTGCCCAATTCCATCCGGCCTCAGATGAACAGGTCATTTGTTGAGGTGCTTTTAAAGGGCTCACATGTGAATTCAGCATTAGCCAGAGTCTATTACAGATCAATATTACAGTTAACCACTTTTTATGTCACACCGAACCCAATTTTCAGGGATATTTGATCTACAGCTTATTATTTCCCTCGACCAGCTCTCAGACATTTGCATTCAGATCACCGACTGACTTCAGGAAGAGCTCTGCCTCTGATCTGACATGAAATGAATGTGCGCCAGAAACTGAAACCCAACAACGGCGTGAAAACTTTTAGATGAATCAAACATTGTATTTCCCCCCCTTACATGTTTATGAAACTTGTTACACAAGGTAATTCTTTCAATAATCTCCTTATTAGAACACCCGTCTGTTTTGTATGCAAATTCAGAGACGGAACGCGAAATCTGATTTGTTATGAAACACTTGTATGCAATGCGAAATCTACACTAATTATTTCGCGTCCGGCATCTGCCTTTCAACACGACTGGATATTACATTTGCTTAAAACTCAATCATACGAAATGAAGACTCCATTTGAGAACATTTTAATAAAGATAAGTCGTCGCTATCATCTAATCGGAGACTGGTAATCGGCACATTCATTCGCCGCTGACAGATAATGTCAAGCCGACGTTAGGCTCTTATTTTGCAATAATGCATTTACATTCTAATGATTTTATTAAAGCTTATACAGGCTGTCGGAGACAGACCCCGCGGCAGAAGATTCACCCAGACCAATTCTATCAGTTATCAGCCAGCGTTACTTTTATCAAGCCCGGCCCGCCGGCGAGCGGCGGCCCACCCAGACGAGACGCTCCGGTGCTGGAGGACTCGACGTTTCATCAGTGGTCTCGGCCGTATTGTTCTGCTTAGTGTGCATAGAAAAGATCCCGACTGCCGCCCAGAACAATGAAACAAACTATCTGTCTTATTTATCGTTTTTGCATTTTCTTTCTTCGCTTACTTTTTTTTATTTGCTGCAGGGTGTTTTTTTCCTTTTCTTCTCTGACCTATCAGCTCTGAGCAGATTGGTATTATTCAGAGATGAGTCGAGAGCCATTTAGATAGAGATAAAGAGCAGTCCTAGTGTCTGTGAGTGTGCCCACGGGGACCGGAGATGAGGGCCGCTTTGGCCTCTGAGCAGGTATATTGGGTGGACTTTGCACTCTTTAGAATATGCAAATCACATGGAGGAACTTACAGTGGGAGCAGATGGATGCTTCCGTGGAGGCAGTGTTTCAAAGCAAAACCTCTAACATCCCACAATCCAGTACATCCAGGGGTCTGTGCTGAAATAGCACTGCATCACAATTAAATTCCTTTGTTTATATCCAGATGTGTGCGTAGTTATGGATTAACTTTTAGCATGTGTACGTACTTTTAGCGTTAAAGAGCAGGCATCTGGTTTTCAGTGCTGTAAAAGTCTGCAGATTACGTTCTGAGGAAACTATTTTGCAAATCGCAATTACGTTACATGCCAACATATAAGCAGTGCTATTACGTTCGTCCTTAACCTAATACTATTGCAGTGCTATTGCGTTTGTCCTGAACATAATACATCCAAAGCAGGTTTCTTTACAATTTATGCATGATCGTGGCATTAAATTTTTGACTTTGATACACTTTTAACCTTAAAAATACCTTGTTTAACCATTTTGTAGTATTTCGTGTATTTACACAAAAAGCATTTTCTCCAATAAAACGCAACATACTGATACATTCACAAAAGACATACATTTTATTAACTTGATGTAAACCAAATTCAAGAATCCATACGTTGGTTGCAAGAAACAGATCCAAATTCAGTATTTTATCCAGTGATCTTATCTTCATTTCTCAGCAGCGACCGCAAAGCAAACGTCAAATCCGCGTTGGTGATGAATTCAAATTCAAATAATGCGCCTTCAAGAAGTGTTACGACATGTTTTAGGGCAGTGATATCAAACGCTCATTGGCTCTCGCCTGCTTCGTCACAGATTGCGACATGCCGTGTTTCAGTCGGTGTAGTACATTTGAAATGGAGAGGAGCGCGCGCCTTCAGAGAGCGAACCGAAATCAGATTAACATTTTCATGGATTAATATTAATAACTTTAATTCTGCACTGTATCTCATACACAACTACTATAATACTGCCAGAGGACTGCGATGTGAACGACTTTTGGTAATGTTAACGTTACCGGTTTTGACATTTTCCCAATAAATAAATTATTGTAAAACGTATACTTCTGTCTGTTATGATTTTCTGTATAATTGCGTAGTTTTAGGAATGGTTATGTTTAGGTCTGGGAGTAGGATTAGTGGCTCAAAATATATTGTAATGCTAAAACTCATCTATGTCCATTATGTTTTATCCTTTTTATATTCTGTATAAAATGAATATGTTTAGGTTTTGTGAGTAGGATTAAGGGATCTTGTTACATTTATCTTTAAAAGTGAAAGTATACAGATATCGTTATGATATGAAATAAATAGTTAACGTTTTATAGCTGTAAAAACGTAAAAATGTTACGTTTAAATGTTACAAATACGTCCATTTTATACGTTTTTGCATCTATCCAAACGTACAATACGTACGTTTTACATATTTGAAAATTACGTATTAGTATCTACATATTAACAATGAGACATATTACGTTAAGGACCAACGTAATAGCACTGCTTATATGTTGGCATGTAACGTAATTGCGATTTACAAAATAGTTTCCTCAGAACGTATTTCGTGTGATACAGGGTTGGTTAAAATATAGGTTCCATGTATTTTTTTATGTCAGTTACCTTTATTTGTAAATGTGTAGTGTTTTTAAATGATTTTTTTTTAAAAAAACTTCTGAAACAGAAATCATGCTTCTGTTTCAGTATGGGCTCTATGCACGGCGGTATTTCCGGTGAAGGTGTAAGGATGCTCGATAACTTCCACCGATCGTAGAGTCCAATGCAATACCAAGAATTTATATTGAACTTTATACTCCATGGTTATACTAAAGAAACGTTAGTCACAAAAACAGATAAAACAGACACCCCTCGTTGTGTTTATGCTTCTTTTTAAAATTATATTAAATAAACATAACTATATATAAAATTACATCTAAACGTATGTACATTTCGTTTCAAAGACGGGAGGACAGTAAATTTTGAAGACTCTGCCATAATCCCGTTTTCCTTGGTTTTCCTCCGCTTTAATCTACACAACCGGAAATGGACGAGCATCCTTGCGTCAAATGCGGAACTTATGCGTGCATATAGCCCATAGAGACTGCTATTTAAATAATTAGTTCACCCAAAAAATGAAATTGTCATCATTCACTCACCCTCATGTTGTCCCAAACCCGTACAACTTTTGTTCGTCTTTGAAACAGAAATCTGAGAGAAATCTGAAATCTCCATTGATTGTCAACACAACTACCACTTAGTTTCTTCAAAAAGTTCATACAGAGATCATACAACTAATCCATATGAATTTACTCCACAGTTTACTCCAAATTTTATGAAGAGACTCGATTACTTTATATGATGAACAAATTGATTTTTGGCTTTTATTTACAAATAAAAATTGATCAGACCATTGCCGGACTGTACTTGCTTGAAACATGAACAAACCTCACTGGTTCTTGCAGAAGCTCAAATACGGTGCGTAAAACAAGAATGAACCTCATTGGTTCTTGAAGCTCAAATACACTGTGTAACACAAGAATGAACCTCATTGGTTCTTGCTGAAGCTCAAAAGGGCTGCATAACACAAGAATGAACCTCATTGGCTCTTGCTGAAGCTCAAAAGGGCTGCATAACACAAGAATGAACCTCATTGGTTCTTGCAGAAGCTCAAACGTGCTGCGTAACATGAGAATGAACCTCCTTGGTTCTTGCTGAAGCTCAAATGTGCTGCGTAACATGAGAATGAACCTCATTGGTTCTTGCAGAAAGCTCAAACGTGCTGCGTAACACAAGAATGAACGTCATTGGTTCTTGCAGAAGCTCAAATGTGATGCATAACACAAGAATAAACCTCATTGGTTCTTGCAGAAGCTCAAACGTGCTGCATAACACAAGAATGAACCTCATTGGTTCTTGCAGAAGCTCAAACGTGCTGCGTAACACAAGAATGAACCTCATTGGTTCTTGCAGAAGCTCAAATGTGATGCATAACACAAGAATGAACCTCATTGGTTCTTGCAGAAGCTCAAACGTGCTGCGTAACATGAGAATGAACCTCATTGGTTCTTGCTGAAGCTCAAATGTGCTGCGTAACACAAGAATGAACCTCATTGGTTCTTGCAGAAAGCTCAAACGTGCTGTGTAACATGAGAATGAACCTCATTGGTTCTTGCTGAAGCTCAAAAGGGCTGCATAACACAAGAATGAACCTCATTGGTTCTTGCTGAAGCTCAAAAGGGCTGCATAACACAAGAATGAACCTCATTGGTTCTTGCAGAAGCTCAAACGTGCTGCGTAACATGAGAATGAACCTCCTTGGTTCTTGCTGAAGCTCAAATGTGCTGCGTAACATGAGAATGAACCTCATTGGTTCTTGCAGAAAGCTCAAACGTGCTGCGTAACACAAGAATGAACCTCATTGGTTCTTGCAGAAGCTCAAATGTGATGCATAACACAAGAATAAACCTCATTGGTTCTTGCAGAAGCTCAAATGTGATGCATAACACAAGAATGAACCTCATTGGTTCTTGCAGAAAGCTCAAACGTGCTGCGTAACACAAGAATGAACCTCATTGGTTCTTGCAGAAGCTCAAATGTGATGCATAACACAAGAATGAACCTCATTGGTTCTTGCAGAAGCTCAAACGTGCTGCGTAACATGAGAATGAACCTCATTGGTTCTTGCTGAAGCTCAAAAGGGCTGCATAACACAAGAATGAACCTCATTGGTTCTTGCTGAAGCTCAAAAGGGCTGCATAACACAAGAATGAACCTCATTGGCTCTTGCTGAAGCTCAAAAGGGCTGCATAACACAAGAATGAACCTCATTGGTTCTTGCAGAAGCTCAAACGTGCTGCGTAACATGAGAATGAACCTCCTTGGTTCTTGCTGAAGCTCAAATGTGCTGCGTAACATGAGAATGAACCTCATTGGTTCTTGCAGAAAGCTCAAACGTGCTGCGTAACACAAGAATGAACCTCATTGGTTCTTGCAGAAGCTCAAATGTGATGCATAACACAAGAATGAACCTCATTGGTTCTTGCAGAAGCTCAAATGTGCTGCGTAACATGAGAATGAACCTCATTGGTTCTTGCTGAAGCTCAAACGTGCTGCGTAACACAAGAATAAACCTCATTGGTTCTTGCTGAAGCTCAAACGTGCTGCGTAACATGAGAATGAACCTCATTGGTTCTTGCAGAAGCTCAAATGTGATGCATAACACAAGAATAAACCTCATTGGTTCTTGCAGAAGCTCAAACGTGCTGTGTAACATGAGAATGAACCTCATTGGTTCTTGCAGAAAGCTCAAACGTGCTGCGTAACACAAGAATGAACCTCATTGGTTCTTGCAGAAGCTCAAATGTGATGCATAACACAAGAATGAACCTCATTGGTTCTTGCAGAAGCTCAAATGTGCTGCGTAACATGAGAATGAACCTCATTGGTTCTTGCTGAAGCTCAAACGTGCTGCGTAACACAAGAATAAACCTCATTGGTTCTTGCTGAAGCTCAAACGTGCTGCGTAACATGAGAATGAACCTCATTGGTTCTTGCAGAAGCTCAAATGTGATGCATAACACAAGAATAAACCTCATTGGTTCTTGCAGAAGCTCAAACGTGCTGTGTAACATGAGAATGAACCTCATTGGTTCTTGCTGAAGCTCAAACGTGCTGCGTAGGACAAGAATGAACCTCATTGGTTCTTGCTGAAGCTCAAACGTGCTGCTTAAAATGCACCTACATGTCTACTAACTCTCATTAGAGTGTTAGTAGAGTATTAGTATGGTTAGAATAAGTTGACGTACTTGCAAAGTTACTTATAGTCATTAGAATATCTGTAGGAGGATCATCATAATAAAGAGTTTTCAGATATTAAGCAGAGAGTTTAAATCTCCACACAGTTACTCATAGTCAACAGAATGTTCAAAGGGGACCATCAAACTAAAGTGTTACATTTTAAACTGGAGTAACTTTACAAGTAGTTATATAATCAAGACAGTTTATCACAGTCCCGATAGCAGCGTTTTACCTTAGCTTCAGCTCTCTGGAGCTGCTGGTGGTCTACACTACACCACATCACAACAATGATGTTGTAAGGTTTCATACTGGTTGTTAGGATCTGAATATGTGGTGGAGGCTCAAGGTCATTTTTCAGTCTGTGTGTCATGAAGTTACAAAGATCTTTCTCTCCGAACACAATGTGGAACTGACAAACAGCGGCGTCCCCTAAAACCACGTGAGCGACATTCCGCGAGATACGTACAAGTTCTTTGTTGAAGCATAAGGATAACTTGAGAGCTTTTTAAAGGAATAAAACAAATCTGTTTAGCTTCATAAAAGCATTCAAGAACCTGGCAAGAATAAATGACTTTATCTTCTAAATGACTGAATGTCCAGACTGATCTCATGAAGTAGCGTGTGTATGACACGCCATTACCTATTTCCATTTTTGGCGTGGTATCAAGACGCATAATCGCTTTTCAGCGTGTTTATGAACGCCGTTGACTTAATGTTATATAAATATATGACTTACCTCAACCCCATCCCTAAACTTAACCGTCACTGGGGTTAATGGCATTTATGACTGTTCCCTTACCATCCTAGGTAAAAAAAGATATGACTTACCTCAACCCTATCCCTAAACTTAACCGTCACTGGGGTTAATGGCATTTATGACTGTTCCCTTACCATCCTAGGTAAAAAAAAAAGATATGACTTACCTCAACCCCATCCCTAAACTTAACCGTCACTGGGGTTAATGGCGTTTATGACTGGACATTTGACGGCGTGTGCGGACACACGGAATGACGCGAACCTTAATGGCGTAGACAAACACGCACACACGCGGATACACGCGGATAGCTCAAAATGCGTAGAGAGAACACGCCACTTGACTCGAAAGTGGCGTGTATGTTTACGCAAAAGTCATGATGTCATGTTGGAATGTCGATGTTAAACAGCGTTGACGCTCTCGAACACGGTCGTAAATGAGATTTCAGATCTTCGTCGGAGGGAAATATTTCCGACAGATCCATTTGCCCACTAAGAATCCACCAAATAGATCCATTCATATGAGTTTGTGATTTCTCAGAGTAGTTTGATATGCCTCTGAACAGTCGAGCTGAATGGGAGGACAGATGCTAACACATGTAGCATTGACTGTTTAACATGAGCCGCGCTCTTTCAATAAAAGGGATTAACTAGGTTTATCAGTATTTTGCAGATTGCCGATTGTTGGAAATCTCCTTTGTGCGGAGCAGCTCTAAAGGGTCAGACGATCACTGGCGTCATTCAGGTAGATTGAAGAACCTGAGATGAGATGGTCCTGACATAATGGGTGTTCTGATACTTTTGGCCTTGTGGCACCACATTGTGGCTTTAACAAGAGTGCTTTGAACTCTGTCAAGTCTCCACCTGGGGCAGGTATGTCACGGCAACCTCATGTATCAAGCGGAGACCAAAAAAAACAGAGAAAGACATTGACTAATTAGATGGTAAAAACTCTGGTCATGAATCTGTGGTTAAAGCTTCAGGAAATATAATAAATTGACACTGGCCTCAAAAGCTAGGGGAACCTTTTTTTGTGTTCCCTTTTCTTCAGCCCGGTCGGAGAGCGTTATTCAAGCCCCGGCTGTAAACCCATCCTTCATCTGCGGGGCAGTTAAATAGCCGCTATTGTGCTCCATTGTCCTGTTATTGCTGTTGTCCCGATTCCTTTCAAATTCAATTCTTTATTTGGTGTATATTATTACCCACAAGAAGCTCCTCTTCCTCAAGGCAAACAGCAGACCACGAGACAATATCAGCCGCACAAAAGACCTTCAAACTCCATTATGTTTTTTAATCTCTTGGAGGGTTTCATGACTCTCAATGCTCTGGAAAACAGGTGATGTCAACGGAAAGGAGTCCTTCGGTTAAAGGCGTCCGCTCAATGCGTGTTAGAGATAGTCCTCTCACCGGGAGCGTGACTAACACCGCCTCTGTTGGAGCAGACTGAACTGTAGTTGGCCTATAGCTGAAGAAAACGTGTACTTCGTGTGTAACCATTGTGAATGAACCAATGTACTTGGGTGTGAAATATATGGCATTGTCGATTGTGATTATTTATTTAAATGCTCACTGAGAAGATGCAAAAATTAGGCAAGTGACGTGACAGTCATTCAGGGTGAAAAACACAAAACCTCAATAAATAGCAGTACGAATAAACGGTAACACTTTAGAATACGGTTCCTTCGTTAATGAATAACTACACAAGAACTAATGAGTAACACAATGTTAACAATCTAGTAACTATTATTAACTAACAAGAAACTCGGATTAACGAACTAGTAAGTAATAGCACACAGACAAAAGTGGTAGTTCACTGTTAAGTAATCAATAACTACTATTTTTTAATACTTCCCAGAGAACTACTGAAAAAGTTTATTAACAATCTAGTAACTGCTATTAACTAAAAGAAATTCTTATTAATGAGTAAGTAATAGCTCACAGATGAAAGTGTTACTAGATACTTCTGTGGGAATTACTAATTATTTGGATTCGTATTTTAAAGTGAAGATCATTGGAACTAACTAGTAATTACTCAAGTGTTACTAAAGACATTTTCTAAAACTATACTAAAGTTCACCAAAAATCTCAAACGGTTGCACAAATCATGACTAGATCATGTAGTAACACTTGAGTAATTACTAGTTAGTTCCAATGATCTTCACTTTATAATATGGATCCAAATAATTAGTAATTCCCAAAGAAGTATCTAGTAACACTTTCATCTGTGAGCTATTACTTACTAATTATTTGGATCCGTATTATAAAGTGAAGGTCATTGGAGCTAACTAGTAATTACTCAAGTGTTGCTACATGATCTAGTCATGATTTGTGCAAACATTTGAGATTTTGGTGAACTTTAGTATACTTTTAGAAAATGTCTTTAGTAACACTTGAGTAATTACTAGTTAGTTCCAATGATCTTCACTTTATAATACGAATCCAAATAATTAGTAATTCCCACAGAAGTATCTAGTAACACTTTCATCTGTGAGCTATTGCTTACTAATTCGTTAATAAGAATTTATTTTAGTTAATAGTATAGTTACTAGATTGTTAATAAACTTTTTCAGTAGTTCTCTGGGAAGTATTAAAAAATAGTAGTTATTGATTACTTCATAGTGAACTACCACTTTCGTCTGTGCGCTATTACTTACTAGTTCGTTAATCAGAGTTTCTTGTTAGTTAATAATAGTTACTAGATTGTTAATATTGTGTTACTCATTAGTTCTTGTGTAGTTATTCATTAACGAAGGAACCGTATTCCAAAGCGTTACCAAATAAACTAAAGATATCGGTGTTACGATATCTTCATTTCACAATTCACAACTCACAATGCGATATTATTGCGATACTCCACATATGGTTAAAGGTTAACAAAAATGACCAGTTGATTAAAATGCTAAATTTGGTACAACATTGGGGATGGAAATTAATAGTCTTGGACTTGCTGGAAACCTAATGCACAGGACAATAGTGAAATCAATAAAAATATGAATGATTCTGAAGCTGAAAACAGAATTACTTTAGAGGAATATGCTTACACTATTTCACTGACAAGATATACCACTTTTTACTGGTAACATATAATACATTTGTTATTATCAGGACCCACAAATATTCCCCCATTGCATACATTATAGACCATTTCAAAAGATGTTAACAACACTGGCCCAGAAGCACTTCCTGTTTCAGTTTGTAACTGTTTTCTTTATTTCAAATGTAAAGAAAACTTCTTAAAGATGTTTGTTTAACTTTTTGATTCAGTTTTAAATGTTCTATTGGTTGTATTTTATCCCAGCTTTTATGTAGTGTTAAAAAACTGAAACAGGAAGTGCTTCTGGGCCAGTGTTGTTTACATCTTTTGAAATGGTCTATACAGTATATGGTAGTTTAATGTTTACCTAATGTTGTAACAGTAGCTGCCTATTACATGAGTGCAATTACAATCTGTACAGGCTGTCCCATAACTTAGTTACGTGTTCATTACATTTTGTTACATGTTACTACAATGTTTACTACTAAGTAATTAATTAAGTAATTACTCTGTATCACGGACACCGTAAATAACCTACATTATTTATTCCTTCCTTCTGTGACGAGCCCAAATGAACCACACATACTTTATAAAAGTGGAAAAAAATTACATGATGACACGAGAAGAACTAACAACCCGATCTCACGATCAAGTTGTACAAATTCGACGAATGATTAAAAAGTGGCTAATTCGTAACAATTCGTACGACCTCACTCGTACGAATTAGTACAATTTTGCTAAATCGTACATATTTTACGAATTGGCCAATTCGTATGAATTCGTACGAATGACCTACCCCTTACCCCGCCCCTAAACGGGGTTTACGTGGGTTTAGACAAATTGTACAAATTCGTACGAGTGAGGTCGTACGAATTAGCCACTTTTTAATCATTCGTCGAATTCGTACGAATTGGGCGTGAGATAGTGTTGGAACTAACCACATGAGCTAAAGGTGTTTATTGACAACACATTCTCAGCCCAAGGCATCGCCTAAACTGACAATTTTGACCAATATTCTACGCTTTAGGCGCCCTTTAGTGTCAGTTACATGACGCGATCCTAAGGCGTCATCTAACTGATGCTAAAGGTAAAGTAACAGTTAGATGAAAAGGGTAGCTTTAGGTCTGGGGTAGAGGTAGGGTTAGACGCGATCCTAGGGCGTCATCTAACTGACGCTAAAGGGTGCCTAAAGCGTCAGATATCGCATTCTCATCCTTTAGCGTTATATAGAACGTTATGTGACAAAACGGCGCTACACTACGCACATGGCACCCGTTATCGTTAATATAACACGCGCTGTGAGGGCTAAGTTTAGGTGTGGGGTAGGGTCTGCGTGTCATATTCACGCTAAAGGATTTATTACGTCTTGGGTTCGCGTGTTATATTAACGATAAAGGGTGCCATGTGCGTAGTATAGCGCCGTTTTGTCATATAGCGTTTTATGAGACGCTAAAGGATGAGAACGGGCTGGAATGGGCTGTTATTGACCATTCAACCCTGGCTGAGAGTCCCACGCTCCATTCTGAGTTGTAGGCCTCTCTCTTTGGTGGCCATTGACAGGAAGCATAAGTAAAACAGACCCAAAGTTGAACCACAAATGCTTACACCTGATCCACACTGGCTCTTAGAGGGCCTCATCTAGTTTATCATTAGCTTCAATATTTCTCTGCTAAGGGTAAAACCACACATACAATGATTTATACCACTTGTCAAATCAAGGTTTCAATGGTCATTTTAGTGAACTAAGAAAAGTTTTATGTTTCTTGACAATGGATCATGGCATACGTTTCACTTCTCGTGGTTATATTAAAATAGTTTTTTTTTTCTTCTTTTTTTCGCCATTAAATCTTCAATGTAACCCAGTTTTCTTTGTGCCTGCAAACGGCGGGATATTAAATTCTGCAGTAGCGCCTCAGTGATATTTGAAAGCAGACAGGTCTTCTTTAGAAAAGCATACACATACGCATTTATGCACTAATTTACATTCAGCTCATCTACGGACCAATCATTTAGCCCTCACTCATTGGATTTCGGTGTGTGTGTTCATTTCCTGTTGATCAGATTAAATGTTTGATGTGGTCTTCCAACTTGACACAATGGTGCAGATGAAAACCGGACAAATTTACTTTTAGGTGACAGACAGCAATTGGAGGGAAATTAAGTTGTATCAGTACATCACATTATACACGGTGGAAATATTGTAGCTGGAACAATCGCAACCTCCGTCTGTTTAAATACATAAAAAAAGTCATTTCATTGCTTTTCTTTGATGTGATCACTGTGAGTCCTGTAGCGCACGGCTGAGCTTTGAAAAGAGGAAATTATTGAGTTTATCCAATGCCAGTCAATCTCACCAGACTGCTTTATTAACAATTTCACATGGCTATTTCCCCTGCTTAAATACCTGTCTCCATATAGTGTGCATATGTTATTGTATTTGATATTGTTCTCCCTCTGGACTAAGATATTCTATTCTAACGTATCTGCTCCGCTCTTCCATTTCAGATCTGAGCCAGTGTAAGAAACGTTTAAAGGGATACTCCACTTTTTTGGGAAATAGGCTCATTTTACCACTCCCCCAAGAGTTAAACAGTTGAGTTTTACCATTTTCGAATCCATTCAGACGATTTTCTGATATTTAGAAGAATATCAGTAAACAGACAATTTCTGGTCTCATTGACTTCCATAGTATATTTTTTTCCTACTATGGAAGTCAATGAGACCAGGAACTGTCTGGTTACTGATATTTTTCTAAATATCAGAAAATCGGCTGGATGGATTCGAAAACGGTAAAACTAAACTGTTTAACTCTAAAGGAGTTGTAAAATGAGCCTATTTCCAAAAAAAACAAAACAAAAAAAAAACAGTGGAGTATCCCTTTAAAGCAATATTGAATCCTTGATGAACAGAACAGAGCCAACGTTTTTATACTGATGGAGAGATATCAGGTGAGTCAGAGTTCACAGCAACCTTGAACATATAACGATACTCCATACAGCATTTGAATTATGAAATTGCATATTTATAAATCCACATTCTTGCCTTTAAAAAAAAATCCTGGTCAGATTTGCAAGGTGGGAACATAAAAGCCATTCTCGCCAAATTTAAACTAAAAGCAGAATTGAAATGACCTGAAATGGCATGTTGTTCACTCAATCTTATTTCCGTCCTACCTGTCTTTGTAGTCCTTTTGCTAAACAAAGAGGCTTTCTCGTGTTGTCCCTAAAATAGCATAATTCAAGGGCTGTTTTACATAGCACAATGGCCTAATACATGATTCAGAGAGTTTCTCCGAATCAGATGCATTAGGATAATGGAGACGGATAATAAAACTTTCAGAGGCATTAACATTTGATGCATACAATGCAGAAGAAAGGGACTGAAATCAGTCTTTGGAGCAAAAAGTATCCTCTGTGCTTTTTGAGGAACATGCATGGATAATGAAAATATTCTATCCAGCATAAATGCATTATTGATATGTTTGTCAAATTTTGACTAGAGACCTGATCCATTTGAGGGGAAACTTGCTGTCTCTGCATGGGTTGAGTACATTTGAAATGAATGGGTATTCAGGGGAGAGGAAAAATAAAGGAAAGAAATCAGTGCTCAGACGGACACCAAAGCTCGAGACATAATGACTGAAATCATTATTCGACTACCAACTGAAATTAAAAATATGATATGAAACTCCAATAGTCGGTGACACATTTCAATTACTTTCATGTTCTTATTTTTAAAGGGTTAGTTCACCCAAAAATGAAAATTCTGTCAGTATTTACTCACCCTCATGTTGTTCCAACCCTGTAAGACCTTCGTTCATCTTCAGAACACAAATTAAGATATTTAAGATATTAAGATCACTCCTGCATACTAGTCCATAGGCTTCTTGAGGGAATGACTCTTGCTGGCATCGAAAAGTCATTAAAGACATCGTTAAAATAGTCCAAGTGACCAGTGGCTCAATTTTAACTTTATCAAACGACGAGAATACTTTTTGTGCGCAAAAACAAACAAAAATAACGACTTTATTTCAACTATTCACTTTCTTCTCCATGGGCCTGTAGTCAGTAAACGTAGTGTGATTGCGTAGAGCTACGTCACACGTAGGCTCACTATTGGCAGACGCCGATGTGTGTGATGCGTGTGACGTACAATAACAGAAGCTTACGCTATTAAACTAGTAACCTGACTCGCGCAGAGAGATAAATAAACGAATAGTTGAAATAAAGTCGTTATTTTTGTTGTTTTTTTTTGCGCACAAAATTGTTCTCGTCGTTTGATAAACTTAAGATTGAGCCCCTGTAGTCACTTGGACTATTTTAACGATGTTTTTAATGACTTTTCGAGGACAGCAAGTCATTCCCTCAAGAAGCCTATGGACTAGTATGCAGGAGTGATCTTAATATCTTAAATTTGTGTTCCGAAGATGAACGAAAGTCTTACAGGGTTGGAACAACATGAGGGTGAGTAAATACTGACAGAATTTTCATTTTTGGGTGAACTAACCCTTTAATGCTTTTTAATCGATATGTAAAGTGACACGTGTACAAAACAACTCGCAACAAATGAAAGCAAACTCATAATTTTCCCAACACAGTCTCACAAAGATGCGTATCTATACCACGAATGTCATTTCTCGTGGCATTTATACGCGAAAAATGTTTTTTTGCGTGCTTATGCTACGCACTAAAAAACCCTGGGGTAGGTTTAGGGGGAGGGGGGGTGGGGAGTTCGTGCGTATTGTACGGCAAAAAGAGCGTATCATATGCACGCGAAAAACGCGTACCATATATACGCAAAAACTGTTTTTGGCGTATAAATGCCACGAGAAATGACATTCGTGCTATAGATATGAACTTTCATGAGATCGGGCTCAATTTTCCCATGTGACTGGACTGTGCACCTCAAAGCATTATGGGATTGGAGACACTCCCATCTGTGCTGTGGGCTCGTCAGAACCAAAGGCCTGGGTGATCCTAAGTGACTAGTTGTGATCAATCGACATGATGTTGTAATGATTTTCAAACAGTACATATTGAATTTGTGGAATTGTGACCAAGTAAAGCCTATTTGGGAATTAAGGGAATTAATGAAAAAAAATGCTTAATACACAAAGTATAGCCATTATAGTCCCCTGTCTTTAAGCTGTCAGCCCACTCTCAGTGTTATAAGTGGAGCAAGCCTTGAAAAAAAAGTCATGCGAGAGGAGGAACACAAACATTATTACCTTATTTAAAGAAAGAAATCTTGAATATTGATCCAGTGTAGCTTCATTACCTGGAAACTGCCATGCCAGATTGATGTCTCTTTAAAGTAGGTCCCTGGTCAGAGCTACCCTGGGAATCGTGCTATTGACTTTGGGTGTTTGTGCAGCCAAGCCTCCAGAGACTTTTGGTTGGTTTTAATGGGATCCATCAATTCAGTTTCCCTTTTAATAATCATTGTTTTACGGTTCGTGTGAGACTGGAGCAGTTTGAACCCACTTCAGTTGTGTCGAGACAGCACAGTTGTTTAAGTCCCCGCATTAAGATTTTTTTTCTCCGCTCTTTGAGGATACGTTGTTCTTTCGTCTGAGCTTTGACAAGCCCCAGCTTTGAAAGTTCGACCTCAGAAACCAAAGCGAATGTAAGAAACCCACTAAAAGGAAAGACACAGTTCCTTATGGAGTCCCGGCTGAAGCAGGAGCGAGGTTGCACCATTAACCTGGAAGCATGAAGAGACTCTTCCCCTCGCATTAGCATGTTAGTAAGTCTGCAATGTATGTCTCTCTCCTCTGAAAGTGCATTGATTTTCATAAGGCTGATGCAGGCCTCCCGTTGTTGATTGTAATGGGATCTTTGATTCCTCCGGTCTTTAAACACATGGCAACTGCTTCAAATGAAAGAACAACCTTGTAGACCTTCAGTTCACCTTGCGGGGGAGCAGGAAGCCGAGGAAAGAAGAGAGAGACCCTTAAGTGATGTCTCTCAGAAGATGAAAGAGAATGCAAATGTTAAGTACATCGATCAGTGCTCTTCAACGCTCTACTCTTCTGCTCCCGCAATATCGATACATTGGAAACATCATTTGTATCAGCAGTTGTTTCTTTTAATTAAGATCTGACCCAAATCTTTGTCATTGATTTCTGCCATTACCTTATCGACGGGGCTAGCGCTGAGTTCAGACTTTTCCATGGCTGAAGGTTCCTGGCTTGAGATTTAAGAGCCCGTGAAACAGAGCACAACTTAATTATGTCACGTTGAAATAGAGGTAGACACTTTGGATAGGAAATCATGGAAGGACATGGTCTCCAAATCAGATAACATCTCTGACAGTACGAACACAATATGTGTTTGTATGACATCGACTCAGTTGGTCCTTGCACTGGATGATGCATCTTTCACAAATGCTTTAGATAATGCATATTCACAAATATAGGTTATCAGTCACGGGGATCATTTGGTTTTGAACTTTTCTTTGATTTGGTGGCACTCATCACGTTTATATTCCATTTTATTTTGTTTCGTAACGTGTTCGCATTGCATCTTTTCTAATAAATTGTTCTCGTTACTGCACGTTATTCAATTTAAAGGGATACTCCACTTCATTTTACAGTCATTTTACAACTCCCCCAGAGTTAAACAGTTGGGTTTTACCGTTTTTAATCCAAGACAATTTTCTGATATTAAGAAGAATATCAGTAACCAGACAGTTTTTGGTCCCATTGACTTCCATAGTATATATATTTTTTCCTACTATGGAAGCCAATGGGACCAGAAACTGTATGGTTTCTGATATCTAAATATCTGAAAATCGTCTGAAATGATTCGAAAATGGTAAAACTCAACTGTTAAACTTAGGGAGTTGTAAATTGAGCCTATTTCCAAAAAAGTGGAGTATCCCTTTAATTGGTTGTTTCTGATTACATTATATCTAATGCAAACGTTACACAATCATCCCATTTATCACGTAACATTTATTCCCTCAACTTTATCTAGTGATATTAACTCTCAATGAGCAAAAGCAATGTTGCAAAGTTTGAACTGCTACCCAAATGTTTGTTCTTCATGACAAAAATCAATGTCTCGTTCCCAATTGGGCCTCTCATCGATATAGAAGTCCGTGGGGAGTCGTCCAGATGAGCACCGCAATGATTCAAACCAAACTACTGCTCGTTCATCAGTCCTGTTGGACATTTAAATATACATCGTGGACTGAAAAAATCTATGCGTGGACGGTTCACAAAGACAAAAGCCAATGCTGACGCAGCAGAAGCTCAATGAGGGTTGAGTTGGGACATCCAAACTTTCGGTTTGGTGTGGAGTCTTTTATGCTGGGGGTGGCTGGTTTGCCTAATTCCATCAAACCGTCTCAACGGTTTCCACTCTGTCAGTCGGTTTGAGGCGGAACGGCCTCGCGAAATAACAATACCTTCGCCTCAGGTGGTCTTCCCAGACGCCTCCCATCCGACAGGGACCACTTTTTACCATCCTGTTGAATATCCTCCCCAGTCAGCCGTACTCGTCTCCCTCTGTGGTGCCGTCCAGCTCCCACCCACCCAAACTCAAAGCCCTCAAGTGCTGCATTTGTTTGCTCCCTCCCTCCCTCTCTTCAACCTTCCCTCCCCTGGAGCCTCAACGAACCCCATGAAGAAGAGTCAAAAATGGGTGAAAAGAATCAGTGGAGGCTTTGAATCTCCACGGGCATTTTACCCAATGCCTGCTCAACTCCGATTGCACAGTGCCACAAACAAAATCCAATAGAGGGCTAATCTGATCATCTCATCCCCACTTTTCATGCTGTGTTTCCCTCAGAACGCCTTGTACTAGTTCCAGCCTGGGAGTGTGTGATAAGACACTGGAAATTTAGTCATCATCTTCTGCGCAAAGGGGCTCTGAGAAGGGATTATGATATTGCTATAACCTTACATTGGATGTGGACAGGGGCAGCATCCGGCAAGACTGCAATCCCAAACACCTCAGCCCATCACCCCCCCCAGCCCTTATGCGGCTCCCTCTCTAAAGGTTGGCTTTACCAGATTAGCGCCGACTAACCATCATCATGTTGAGCGAGATAGCAGAAAGAAGACAGGGTTTACAGTTGCGGAGTATGTTTCGTCCGGGAGGGGAGGGGTGATAATAGAGACCATTACCTCATTTTTTGTGTGCGTACTGACCATATGAAATAGTGTTGTAGGAATATGTCAGCTTGACGGAGAGATATGCTTTCAAACATTCACCTGTGTTAGCAGGAAGCTGCATGCGAATAAGCTTTTGGCGACGAAGAAAGCCTGCTGCATTCATGCGGTGTTCGTAAAGAGATTTGCTGGCTTACATAAACATAAAATTTACAAAAAGTACGATTGCTTGTGCGGGTGTAGTTTTACCATGTATTGAACCCTGATAGGCAGAGACTTCAATCTGCAAGTCATTTATAGGCTGATTGGGGTGGGCGGGACTACCTGTTAGCATGTTTTCTAGAAACTTGTCAAAAAAAAACAAAATTTGTACATTTCGCCTTTAAAATTAAACGAACTATCAATTGGAAATCGGATGGAAGGTTTAATGACAAAGATCAAATCCCTGTATGTTTCCATCGGTGAATCATTCTTTGCTCACTTAGTATTTAAATGATCCGATTTTGTTATGCTTTTAAAGTAGACGTCTGTCAATTTAACTAAAAAGGTGAACTACATCAGAAGGAATCTACAAAAGGCCAGTTGTGGAGAATTCAGAGGTTATAATAATGCATAAATTTGCGGCTTGTCAAAGTTAGTTTAGCAGTGCACTTGTTAAGAGAGCATCTGCTGCAAAGGTGAACTGAGAATATGATGAAAGCAGACAGCTCTCTCCTCCGATACAAACACATTAAAGAACTCTTTATTATTTTTAACAAATACACTTTGACAGATCCTCTACTCTCTGAGAACTAACAGTGCCCATGGATTTCACACAAACTGGCACTCCGCGTGAGCGCTCGCGGTGCCTTCCTCAATTTCATTTCTCAGCAAATAAACACATTTTAAGGTGATAGCCATTATTATTAGTCTAATTATCTGTGAAGTGTCGCTCAAGATTTACTCACCCTATTGTCTGCTCTGAGGATGAAAGAGACAAGAACACTGTGAAGAAGGCAACACACTTCCTCAGAGTTAGGGAAGATACGCTAAAACTGTAGTTCGCAAGTTGCTCACAATTTAAAGTTGTTAAACTAGTCAAGCTAACCTTTTGAAAAAGTTGTTAGATGCAATACAATCTCACAAAAGAGTAAATAACAACACTGAAAGTAACAGGGTAATATGTATGTATGTATATCATATGGACAATTATAATGAATCAAATAATTGTTCAGTTTACCCAAACACATATGAATAACAACAGGACAGAGTTATTATCTTTAACTCAAACTAAAACCAAAAATAGGCCTACATAATTTGTGTTTATTGAAATAAAATAAATGTCAGCTGAAATAATAATTTAAAAAATATATATATAATGATTAATCGCGATTAATCACATCCAAAATAAAAGTTTGTGTTTACATAATATTTGTGTGTGTACTGTGTATAATTATTTCGTATATAAAAATTCACACGCATGCATGTATATACTTAAGAAAAATGTGTTATTAATATTGAAAAAAAAATATATACATATATATATATATATATTAGGGCTGTGCAAAAGTTAATTGCGATTAATCGCATCCAAAATAAAAGTCTGTGTTTACATAATATATTTGAGTGTGCTGTATATAATTATTTTGTATATATAAATACCTATGCATGCATGTATATATTTAAGAATTATTTGCGCTTAAATTCTGTAAAAAAATATAAATACATAATCTATATTATATAAATATTTTATACATGAATAACACATTTTCTTAAATATATGAAGAGTTCAGATGCAAAAGCCTCTAAGTGCCATTTGAAATTTTCCTCTAAAATGATCATTTTTATCAAGCTTGTATATTTAAGTTCAGTAATTTCACTTAAATGGCAATGAAGATTACCTATTAATTGTCATTTAAGTGAAATTACTGAACTTAAATATACAAGTTTGATAAAAATGGTCATTTTAGAAGAAAATTTCAAATGGCATTTAGAGGCTTTTGCATCTGAACTCTTCATATACATGCATGTGTGTGTATTTATATATACAAAATAATTCTATACAGCACACACAAATATATTATGTAAACACAGACTTTTATTTTGGATGCGATTAATCGCAATTAATTTTTGCACAGCCCTAATATATATATATTTAATATAAATTAAGAATATATATATATATATATATATATATATATATATATATATATATATATATATATATATACATATATATATATATATATATATATATATATATATATATATATATATATATATGCAAATATTTCTTAAATATATATGCATGTGTGTGTATTTATATATACAAAATAATTATACACACTACACACACATATATTATGTAAACCATTTTACCATATATATTATGTAAACACAAACTTTTATTTTGGATTTGCCCAGCCCTAATATATATATATATATATATATATATATATATATATATATATATATATATATATATATACATACTGTATATATACACACACTCAATATATATATATATATATATATATATATATATATATATATCTCCATAGTTGAAGTACTAAAATAAACTAAACTTATTAAAGCTAATAGATAAATGTAGAACTACTAGACATATTTTTAAAAACTAGTAAAAGTGTCAAAATGCACAACAAAATTGACTAAAATTTAAAAAAAAAATAAAATAGTATATGGATGATGTTAGCATCACATTGAAACAGGATTTAAAGTGATAGCTCACTCAAAACCTCCAAAATGTCTCAACCTGAATGAATATACTTCTTCTGCTGCGCACAAAAGAAGATATTTTGAAGAATATGGGAAACCAAACAGTTGATGGATTTTTTAATTGTCTGGTTTCCGTCTGTTTTGGTATTTTTCAAAAGTATCTTCTTTTGTGTTCAGCTGAAGAAAGAAATTCATACAGGTCTGAAACATTTTTATGGTGCGCAATTGATGACAGAAATGAAATGTTTATGAGAACTATCCCTTTAACGAAATGATTATTTCTCAAGATTATAGTAAGAAATCATATTACAGTGTTGCCCCAAACGCTGCATTAAATCTCCGCACTGTAGCGAAGCTCTCGCAATAGAGACCACCTAAGTACCGGACCTTTCAAAGCAGCATGAATAAACTCATAATAAATAGAGCTATTGTGAAGTAAATGTGCGGACAGGAATAGCTAGATGCGTGTTATCTGACTGTTCGATCACCTTCTGCCTGTGTGACAGCCGAATAAAAGGGTTTTGAATTAGCAACGCCAGAGGAGTGTGTCTCGTATGTTCATGTATGGAGGCTGGGAAGGCCCTTTCATCAATAGCGGGGGAACATCGCTAATTAAACATATTGTCATGGTGATGGTGATGATGATCTGTGGGAAGCAGATAAGCAGTAGCACATCAATGCTCGTGCAGCGGTGCACAATAACAGGCCGTTTTATGGCCCTACAAAAGACATCATGGGTGGAGGAATAATATTTCATGCCTCTGTGCAGAGAAACTGTCAGATATGTTTATTTCACAACAGAGGAGCACCTGTAATGTGTGGGAAAATGTCAGAATGACGTCGCCCTACCTCGCTAATAGTGTATTGAAAGATGCATTCACTGTAAAAATGACCCTCTAGGCTCGCGTTCGCAGGCGTTTGGAGATGTCTGACAGCTATTGTGAAATATTGATAAGAGGTGTGATTCTGACGGTTGTCTTTGGCTTTGACAGTCGCTCCTGTAGAGGGACGTTAGTTCACTTTTCGGCTCTGATACGGCCTCATTCGGAGTCACATTAAATTAGACTAAAAACGTCTCATTGAGGTGCTGTGTGACAGAGACGTCCCAGGCTGCAGGAAGCCCGCTTTCTCAAAGTCCTCCTCCCTCGCTTCTCATCTCTCATCAATATTGCATTAGGTAAGCCGAGACGCAAACCGTTCCCAGTCAGTTTTCGCAGGTTTGCGTTAGACCTAACCTGGAGGGAAAGTAAGAGTCTCGTGTCCGCTCATTCATTCGTCCTCATTCCGGAGGAGGAAAATCAATCATTCCATTCTCCCTGGATGGCTGCCCGTTGTGAATGGAGGCCCATCTGAAATGAAATAAACATTTTCTTTCCCTAGATTGCCAGCATTGATAGATTTGTGGCACTACAAATAGATTGCGGTTCACTTTACCAAATGGAAATGCTGGACGCGTGTCTGCTAATCACCTTATTTCAACAGCTTTCACACAAGACTTGAGTTATGCCCCCAAATACTCAGAGAAAAGCCTGATTCTGTTGCAACTAGGTACAGTCCAGTTACACCTCTAAGCTCCATTGTGCTTTCTAGATGGCTTTTTGTGTCAGCGCTTCTCTCAGGAGCCAGATTTGACTTTGGACATCAAGTCGGGCCCCAAAGAAGCAATGGAATCATTGTTTGGTTTTACAATTCCAAATGGATTTTGAATGGTTTCACGCTCTTGGGAGTGAATAACTCACAGCATTAAAAAAAAACAAACAAAAAAAACATTGAATTTAAAGCAAACTGTTTCTCAACGCAACTGCAGCTGTGTTGAATGTAGTCTGTGCAGGGGCGTGTCTAGAAGGGGTCACAGGGTGTGATGATTCGTGCCCCCCCCCCCAACATCATTGGGTTAGATTTACTGTCAACCTGACAATGCCCAACGCCATTGGATCAGAGCGCTGTCAATCACTGCTTGAAGCGGAATCACGCGTAACAGTAGAGAGAGACGCCGCGACACGTCACTGTTTATGGTAACGGAGGCCAGCTGGTAGTTGCTGTGCGGGTAAACCTCACTCCCCGATCTCAATAGACGCTCTAGCGACAGACGCTAGGGGCTGCAGTCTTTAGCCTCCTTGTTAGCGCGCCTGACTCTCATGCCGGACATCCGGGTTCAAGGCCTGCTCGGAGCGGGGCGAGTAGGACCCGGGTGTGAGGGGTTACATTGGTGCCGTGACCCGGATGAGAGTGAGGTTTAGGGGGGTGAGTGTAACGGAGGCCAGCTGGTAGTTGCTGTGCGGGTAAACCTCACTCCCCGATCTCAATAGACGCTCTAGCTACAGACGCTAGGGGCTGCAGTCTTTAGCCTCCTTGTTAGCGCGCCTGACTCTCATGCCGGACATCCGGGTTCAAGGCCTGCTCGGAGCGGGGCGAGTAGGACCCGGGTGTGAGGGGTTACATTGGTGCCGTGACCCGGATGAGAGTGAGGTTTAGGGGGGTGAGTGTAACGGAGGCCAGCTGGTAGTTGCTGTGCGGGTAAACCTCACTCCCCGATCTCAATAGACGCTCTAGCTACAGACGCTAGGGGCTGCAGTCTTTAGCCTCCTTGTTAGCGCGCCTGACTCTCATGCCGGACATCCGGGTTCAAGGCCTGCTCGGAGCGGGGCGAGTAGGACCCGGGTGTGAGGGGTTACATTGGTGCCGTGACCCGGATGAGAGTGAGGTTTAGGGGGTGAGTGTAACGGAGGCCAGCTGGTAGTTGCTGTGCGGGTAAACCTCACTCCCCGATCTCAATAGACGCTCTAGCGACAGACGCTAGGGGCTGCAGTCTTTAGCCTCCTTGTTAGCGCGCCTGACTCTCATGCCGGACATCCGGGTTCAAGGCCTGCTCGGAGCGGGGCGAGTAGGACCCGGGTGTGAGGGGTTACATTGGTGCCGTGACCCGGATGAGAGTGAGGTTTAGGGGGGTGAGTGTAACGGAGGCCAGCTGGTAGTTGCTGTGCGGGTAAACCTCACTCCCCGATCTCAATAGACGCTCTAGCTACAGACGCTAGGGGCTGCAGTCTTTAGCCTCCTTGTTAGCGCGCCTGACTCTCATGCCGGACATCCGGGTTCAAGGCCTGCTCGGAGCGGGGCGAGTAGGACCCGGGTGTGAGGGGTTACATTGGTGCCGTGACCCGGATGAGAGTGAGGTTTAGGGGGGTGAGTGTAACGGAGGCCAGCTGGTAGTTGCTGTGCGGGTAAACCTCACTCCCCGATCTCAATAGACGCTCTAGCGACAGACGCTAGGGGCTGCAGTCTTTAGCCTCCTTGTTAGCGCGCCTGCCGGAGATCCGGGTTCGAGGCCCACTCGGAGCGGGGCGAGTAGGACCCGGGTGTGAGGGGTTACATATACACACACTCAATTACATTATATATTTTGACATATCACACCGTATGATAGTCTGATTATTTTCGTATGTGACTGATCAAGGCAATAACGTTAGATTAGCTAACGTAACATCGGCAGACTGTATAGAGATGACTAGTCTGTTTTATTTCGCGGCAGCGCACACGACTTCATAAATATGAAATAGATACATATTACTTTATCTGTTGTTTTAAACACTAAAGACACTATATATATATATATATATATATATATATATATATATATATATATATATATATATATATTCCAACATGCTACTTAATGGGTTTTTGTTTATTTTTACACTGTAACAGGACATCCAAGGTTTCTTTAAAAAGAAAACATGTCAGAGACAAATTTCATGCGGAGAACGGTCGCCGACACACACACACACACACTCAATGTTTGTGTTGAGAATAAAGCATGTTAAATGACTAATTAATGCCTAGGTGATGTTTTTTTATTTATTAGAACAAAACTGTGTGGTCCAATCCATGTGAAATAAAAAAAATGATTTTCAGGCTCTTGTTTAGTGCCACATTTAATACCATTTATATTAGGGCTTTTAATACCATTTATATTATTTATATATATATATTTTAAATCGTGCATAATATATTCTGAACTGTCTATATTCTGAAGTGTTTATTTCCAGTTGAATTTTCAGATTTCCCATGGCTTTCCCATGGATAATGGAATTTTAAGGTTGCAAATAAACTATAGCCTACTACTACGTAAGAATTTTTTTTATTTTATTGAAGGAAAGAAATTAACACTTTTATATGAAAGCTTGTATTCATCACTAAATAAAAATAAATTAAAAGGTTATTGCGAACTTTGTATCTCACGATTCTGACTTTTTTTCTTGCAGTTGCGAGTTTATATCTCGCAATTCTGACTTGTCTTCTTAGAATTGCAATTCATAAACCTCTCAGATATACATTTGCAAGTTTACAGCTCACAGGTTAACACAGACGTCTTGGGATGTCTTTTGACCATACGTCAACATCCGCCGTTTTAGGGTACCCTTTAACGTCAGTTACATGACGATCCTGGGACGTCATACAACTGACGTTTTACCTTTAACGTCAGTTAGGTGATGGGGTAGGTTTAGGTCTGGGGTAGGGTTAGGATCCGATATCATCTAACCGTCGTTAAAGGGTACCCTAAAACGGCGGATGTTGACATATGGTCAAAAGACGTCCCAAGACGTCAATTATATGACGTCTTGGGATGAGACTGGTATCGGTGGAGATGGGTGTGGGGTTGGATGGGGGTATATAAAAAGTTAAAAAGTTGCAATTTAAAAAAAAAAATCAGAAAAAAACAAGCTTCCATACTTTTATTTAGTGAGGACGCATTAAAATGATCAAAAGTGCAAGTGATGAGGATCATGTGACACTGCGAAATAGAATAGAGGCTGATTAAAATTCAACTTTGTATCACAGGAATAAATTTAATTTTATTTAATTAAAAAAAACAATTCCCCTGATGCGAACGCATTTGTCCAAGTGTTTTCAATGTGAGTGTTGCATTTTTTAAACACTTGCAGCATTACGAGGAGCCGAGTGTCTATTTCACTCAGCAAATCCTTTTCTGGTGGCCAAAAAAAAAAAAGAATGTTCAACCATAGGTAAATAATGTCACTTTTAATCCAGTCGTCCAATCAAGGAGGGGCGGGACGAGGAGATGATGAAGGAGGGGCGGGAAAAATAATTCACCACCCAACCGTCACCTTCTCCTTGTACAACGATAACAAGCGACAACAACAAGCACATCTTATCATCTAAAACTAGTGCCAGAGTAAGCTACATTCTGTTGAAACTTTTATTCAGAAACAACATTTGCGAAATCGATACTATGTGCGGATATTCCAACCCGATCTCACGACCAAGTCGTACGAATTCGACGAATGATTAAAAAGTGGCTAATTCGTAACAATTCATACGACCTCACTAGTATGAATTGGTACGATTTTGCTAAATCGTACATATTTTACGAATTGGCCAATTTGTATGAATTCGTACGAATGACCTACCCCTTACCCCGCCCCTAAACCTAACCATCACGTGGGTTTAGACAAATCGTACAAATTGGTCCGAGTGAGGTCGTACAAATTAGACACTTTTTAATCATTCGTCGAATCCGTACGAATTGGGCGTGAGATAGTGTTGGATATTGCATTTCATTGCACGTGAGATGGACTAAAACTTTTAAAAAGATAATTGTGACTTTTTATCTCTCAATTGATAATAATAGTATAATAATGATTTCTCAGAATTGCAAGATATAAAATCAGAATTGTGAGATATATTCACTATTGCGAGAAATAAATTCGCACTTCTAACTTTTTTTTGACTTTATAATTGTGACTTTATTTCTCGCAATTGTGAGTTATAAAGTCTAATTCTACGGGAAAAAAAACAGACTTGTTTTCTCCAAATTGCGAGTTTATATTTTACAATTTTGACTTTATAACATGCATTTGTGACTATATAATGCCATTTTGACTTTATATCTCACAACTGCATATTATAAAGTCAGAATTGCGAGACATAAACATGCAATTCCCCGAAAAAAGAAAACTATACAATTGCGAGTTTATTTCTTTAATTTTAAAATAAAGTAAGGTAACGCTTCCTTTTACAGTCATGTTACCCATGCACATACTACAGTATGTAATTATTATAGTAGTTGCAATTACTGGGTAATAACTAGCCCTAACCCATGTACTTATATTAGCCAGTACTTTCTAGGTAAGTACACTGTAAGAGCATGTAAGCACTGTAAAGGAAGCATTACCGAAAGTTAGAATTGTGAGATAAAAAGTCGCCGTTACCTTTAATCTATTTATTTTTTATAATGTGGGGCAAACAAGCTTCCATTCATACAGCATCTGAATGGAAAAAATAAAAATAAAACGTTACTGCCGCTGTCAGCTGGCTAAAACACTTTGGTGGACACACGGCCTTAAGAAACATTACAATTCAACCCTACACTTTTGAACCGTAGTGTATATTTAGTTGAATCCTTTTCAAATGTTGTGTCGATAACTCAATAGCACTTACTAGCAATTCCATTTCCATTAATAAAACGTTTTACAAACTATCCCGAGAGTTGTCATGACTAAGTTGTCATTGCTTTTGTCACTCTAACACTAACATCAGTGAGTTTGATGATGATTAAATGGTGAGGTATGGGTGTGTACGTAGTGAGATTTCAAAGCTCTGGAATCTTTCAGAGTCACTAAAGATAAACAGCTTTGACATTGAAGGTCTTAATGACTGGCTTAATGAAACAGCCATTCATGTTCCTCCCTGTCATCTTCAGTCACTGAGAAACTGCAGATGCACTTTTCCACAACTTCATCTGCCGTTTGCTTCTAAAGTTCTCTCAGGCCTCTGTGGTTGAACGGAAACCCTACGACTGTAAAAAAAAAAAAAGAAGGGAGGAGCCGCTGTGGTTTCCACTCTGGTTCTGCACAGTTTCAATTCCCTTAAGAGCTCTTAAATAAAAGCAGTTTTAAAGATTAAACTTCTGTGATTAAAGCACTTGGAATGATGCAAAGCCAAATTACTTCAGCCTTCCTAATTCGTCCGGATGTTTTCGCCAGCAGTTATGTCATCGTCTTCAACACTGAAAATAATGAAACAATTCTTACTAAGTATTTTTGTCTCTTTTTTCCACTCCAGTACAAATGTATTCTGATTTTTAAATCAAGATGCAAAGCAACATTAAATAAGTTTTGATCTAAGTGAGATTTTTCCTCAAAACATGAACAAATATTAGGTTATTTTTTTCTTGTTTTAAGCATAAACTTATCAAATGACATCTTTTACATCTTATGTGGTTTCCTGAATGTAACATGGAATATTGTCACACTACGCTATCTCACGACCAATTCATATGAATTCGTGCGAGTGACTAAAAAGTGGCTAATTCATGACCTCACTCGTACGAATTCGTACGATTTGTCCAAACCCACGTGATGGGTAGGTTTAGGGGCGGGGTCAGTGGTAGGTGATTCATACGAATTGGGCAATTCGTAAAATATGTACGATTTAGCAAAAATCGTACTAATTCGTACGAGTGAGGTCGTACAAATTGTTACGAATTAGCCACCTCGTAAAATTCGTACGAATGGGACACATCATCAGTTGTACATTATATAGCGTACTATTTTTGCAGCGTTTGGTTATCTGCAACCAGCCCGTTCTCATCCTTTAGCATCACATGGAACGCTATATGACAAAACGGCGCTATACTATGCACATGGCACCCTTCATCGTTAATATAAGACGTGAACCCAAGTCGTCAAAAATCCTTTAGCGTAATATGAGAATACCCTACCCCACACATCACAGCACGTGTTATATTAACGATGACGGGTGTCATGTGCGTAGTATAGCACCGTTTAGTCATTTAGCGTTCTATATGACACTAAAGGATGAGAATGTGTTGCTGCAACACATTTCCGGCACATTGCTGTCTGATACACTGCAAAACGAGTGGTTACACTTTATTTTAATGGTTCATTTCATTTTAGACATCCTACCAACTACATGTCAGCTAACTCTCTTTGGAGTGTTAATACTGATATTAAACTGTTAGGTTAAGGTTCAGGTCAATAGAATAAGTTGACATGTTCTTGCAAAGTTCCTTATAGTCAGTATAATGTCTCTTGGGGGGCATCAAAATAAAGAGTTAGCAGATATTAAGCAATGTCTAAATTAAATAGTCTATATTAAGAATGTCTAAACTGAACTATTGAAATAAAGTGTTACCAAAGTATTCTTCCACCATATGCTTGTCTTGTTTTCCAGTACAAATATCTAAACATTCAATGTTAACCCTAAAATGTGTTTTACCATCACTAGTAAGGGTAGTATGATCTATGTGTAATATCCTTCAAGTGCAAGATATTTAAAGTGTACCGAATAACACAGTCTCATCCCAAGACGTTTGCATTTGACCATACGTCAACATCCGCCATTTTAGGGTGCCCTTTAACGTCAGTTAGATGACGCGGGTAGGTTTAGGTTTGGGGTAGGGTTGGGATTAGATACTGTCATCTAAGGACGTTAAAGGGATACTCCACTTTTTTTGGAAATAGGCTTATTTTACAACTCCCCCAGAGTTAAACGTTTGGGTTTTACTGTTTTCCAATCCATTCAGCCGATTTTCTGATATTTAGAAGAATATCAGTAACTCGGCTGAATGGATTCGAAAACGGTAAAACTCAACTGTTTAACTCTGGGGGAGTTGTAAAATGAGCCTATTTCCAAAAAAAGTGGAGTATCCCTTTAAAGGGTACACTAAAACGGCGGATGTTGACGTATGGTCAAAAGTGTCAGTTGTATGACGTCTTGGGATGAGACCGACGGTATATTTGCAATAGTTCCATTTTAGCTCAATCAAATATACTTAAGTATATCTTTAGTTGGACCTCAGCACTGCTTCCGGATAACTAAAGTGCATTAAGTACAAAATTAGTGTTTCCAATATACCAGACTTAAAGTATAATTTAGTATTCCAAAAGTACAATAGCAGGGTATTTTAATTAAGTACATAAATATGTAAAGTTATTTGTATACTTAGCATAAAATAAAGGATTTTCCAATACATTTTGGTAAATTATTTCACTAGGGTTAAGTCTTGTTTTTCGAAAACTGTATCAAAATGAAGTGAGTCTAAGCTTAAGAAAGGGTAAAAAACAATAATAATAATTCAAATGGAAAACAATTTTTCTTTTTCTTAAACCACCGGCATTTTTTTAGGCTTATTTTCAGACAACGAGACTTACATCGTGTCATTTTGTTTCTGCAAATGATTTTTCAAATATAATTTCGATATTTCTACTGGGAAATAATACAAAATACTGAAAAAGAAGTTTACTTTTTGCTTCGTAACCTCACACATTTATTTCTATTTGGGCCTAGCGCTTTATAAAATACAGATTTCAAAAGCAGCTTCACTAAACAGAAAACTAGTAATAATGTTGTAAAATCAAACAAATGTTTAACTCTAAATCAGCAATGAAAGACAATTGAGTCAGCTCACGTATGTTCAATGTTTCGACTAATTTCACTGCAACGTTCATCAATTTTGAAACAAATTCAACGTCAGGAGAAAAATCCTCTAACGTGTAACATTAGAGAAAAGACATGACTTCATTAAAAGCAAGCCTGGTTTCAGCCAAGTCGTGTGTTGACGTGCACGTGTGAACATCACCTATACAGTCGTGGGATCTGTGAAATGTTTCTGTGATCAATTAATGGTGTAAATGCTCCACATCACATTTTCCTCCTCCAGTTTTCTCTAAAACAGAGGCTAATTTCCTCTGAAGGGTTTTGAAGACATCAGAGATGAGGCAGTGGATTTAGCCTGCAGATGCTCCCCAGGCAATAGAATGACTAGTCAAACATGCTCACAGCAATCCTAATCTTGCTCTGGGACATCGACTTGACATGAAAGGCTATTTTTACACATTACCCTGGTTAGAGCTCTTTCTTCTTCATAAGCCTTCTATTGGTCTTAGCAGAGCTGCTGTGACAGCAAGCATTCATATTCAAGATCCGTTCTCCCAGGAAAGTGTTTCAGATTCACAGCGCCGGCTGATTAGATCTTTCTAACCGAGTACAGGTTAAAGACACTTGCGAAATGTCTTGTAAAACTAAAGCATCAGTCAGAAGGCTTTAGCGGGGATGCGTCTGTGAGTGTGTGTCAAGTTTTAATTGCTTTGTTTTCATTATGCATCCCTTTCACGGTGAAGGTGTTTGTTTCAAACGTGCTGAGAGTGCATTCGTAGTTTTTACCATGTCTAATACAGGGAAAGTGGAGCTCAGAATAGTTTGTAAATATGGGGCATATTTCATATAATTTTCGTATAAAACTCTGAAAGCTTGTTTCCACCACTGAATTAAAAAAAAAAAAAAAAAAAAAAAAACCGAAAGAGCTAATTGTAATTTTATCTCACAATTCGGACTATTTTTTCTCACAATTGCAAGTTTACATCTTGCAAGTCTGACTTTTCGTGTCAAAATTGTGTGATAAAAACTCAACTGAGAGTTACACAGTCAGAATTGTGAGATATAAACTCGCAACTGCGAGTTTTAAAGTAACAATTGTGAGATATGAACTAATTGTGAGTTATGAAGTCAAAAATTGCAATATATAAATTATGAGTTGAGTTGAATTCACAATTGCAATTTAAGTCAGAATTACAAGAAATAAACTTGCAATTACGAGTTATAAAGTCAAAATTGTGAGATATGAGCTTACAACTGCGAGTTAAGTCAGAATTATGAGATATAAAGTAACAACTGCGAGTTATAAAGTAAGAATTGTGTGATATGAACTGAAAATTCCAAGTTAAGTCAGAATTACAAGAAATACACTCACAATTGTGAGCTAGTGAGAATTGCGAATTGTTGTATCATAATTGGATCATATACAATTGTGAGATATAAACTAATTGTGAGTTATGAAGTCAAAAATTGCAATATATAAATTATGAGTTGAGTTGAATTCACAATTGCAATTTAAGTCAGAATTACAAGAAATAAACTTGCAATTACGAGTTATAAAGTCAAAATTGTGAGATGAGCTTACAACTGCGAGTTAAGTCAGAATTATGAGATATAAAGTAACAACTGCGAGTTATAAAGTAAGAATTGTGTGATATGAACTGAAAATTCCAAGTTAAGTCAGAATTACAAGAAATACACTCACAATTGTGAGTTAGTGAGAATTGCGAGTTGTTGTATCATAATTGGATCATATACAATTGTGAGATATGAACTCCAAATTGTGAGTTATGAAGTCAAAATTGCAATTTATAAATTATGAGTTGAGTGAAATGAACTCACAATTGCAATTTAAGTCAGAATTACAAGAAATAAACTTGCAAGTTGCGAGTTATAAAGTCAAAATTGTGAGGTATGAGCTTACAACTGCGAGTTAAGTCGAATTATGAGATGTAAACTAGCAACCTCGAGTTATAAAGTAAGAATCGTGTGATATGAACTCAAAATTGCAAGTTAAGTCAGAATTACAAGATATATGCTCACAATTGCAAGTTATAGTGAGAATTACAAGTTTTTGTATCATAATTGCATCATGTACAATTGTGAGATATGAACTCCTAATTGTGAGTTATGGAGTCAAAATTGCACAATATAAATTATGAGTTGTATGATATGAACTTACAATTACAATTTAAGTCAGTGTTACAAGAAATAAACTTGCAATTGCGAGTTATAAAGTCAAAATTGTCAGATATAAGTTTACAACTGTGAGCTATTAAGTCAGAATTATGAGATATAAACACGCAACTGCGAGTTATAAAGTAAGAATTGAGTGATATGAACTCAAAATTGCAAGTTAAGTCAGAATTACAAGATATACACTCGCAATTGCGAGTTATGGTGAGAAGTGCGAGTTATTGTATCTTAAGTGCATCATATACAAT
Organism: Cyprinella venusta; assembly: GCA_038021265.1. Classification (NCBI taxonomy): domain Eukaryota; kingdom Metazoa; phylum Chordata; class Actinopteri; order Cypriniformes; family Leuciscidae; genus Cyprinella; species Cyprinella venusta. The sequence continues at coordinate 6,333,547 of CM075874.1, forward strand.
TGTGAGATATGAACTCCTAATTGTGAGTTATGGAGTCAAAATTGCACAATATAAATTATGAGTTGTGTGATATGAACTCACAATTACAATTTAAATCAGAATTACAAGAAATAAACTTGCAATTGTGAGTTATTAAGTCAGAAATGTGTGATAATAACTCTTAATTGCAAGTTAAGTCAGAATTACAAGAAATACACTCGCAATTGCAATTGTTATAGTGAGAATTGCGAGTTATGGCATCATAATTGCGTCATATAAACTCCAATACAATTGTGAGATATGAACTCCTAATTGTGAGTTTTTAAGTCAAAATTGCAATATATATATTCTGAGTTGTGTGATATGAACTCACAATTGCAATTTAAGTCAGAATTACAAGATATAAACTCACAATGGCCAGTTATAAAGTCAAAATTGTGAGATATAAGCTTAAAACTGTTATCAGTTATTAGGTCAGAATTGTGAGATATGAGCTTACAACTGCGAGTTATCAAGTCAGAATTGTGAGATACAACTGCAAGTTATCAAGTCAGAATTACGAGATATAAACTCGCAACTAAAGTAAGAATTGTGTTATTTGAACTCTAAATTGCAAGTTAAGTCGGAATTACAAGATATAAACACACAATGGCGAGTTATAGTCAGAATTGCAAGATATAAATTCTGAATTGTGTGATATGAACTTAAAATTTCAACTTAAATCAGAATTACAAGAAATACACTTGCAATTACGAGTTATGAATTGCGAGTTCTTGCGTCACAATTGCATCAACTCCAATACAACAAGCTTCCATCAAAAACAAACCCTTAACTCAGCTGTGTAAATATGCCATAATTCTTGTCATTCTGAAATACGATACATATTCTCTAACATCTATCCGCATTGTGAAATCAGTTATGTGAGGAGCTGCTGGCTCTTAGTTTTCATAAAATTCTCCAAGAGAGAAAATTTCATCAGTCTTAAGTTCTCAGTTCACAGATTTCCGTTACATAAGAACTAGATAAACCCATTAGAGGTCAACCTATCCTTGTATGATTTCATCTCACTTGGGACCCTCCAGTCTGGGGTGTCGTGACATAAAGATGACATGCCATCTCTCATAAATACACCTGGTTTAGACTTAACTTATGCCATTTACATTTATAAGCATAGCTAACAGACTTAGCTAACAAATCACACTGATTGATGCTAAAATAAAATGGAGATTTGCATTTACAGTTTAAATTTTTAATGGCAGCAGTAAGTCATCAAATACTGAGGAAGAGTATCATAACCAGGCTTATTTTCCAACGTGTTGGATGTGAACCAGGTTTGGAATTTTGTCAAATAATATGTCTGAATTAACAAAATTGGAAATAATGCTAGGGGTAAAACAAATAAACCATAAGTACTGCATGTGGTGTTACTGTAGATTCAATAACACAGAACAAATGCAGACGTCCAGATCCGTTAAAAGAACCGGTTCTCAATGGGTATCAATGATGTAAATACGGTTTACTGTTACAAGAGTTTGTCTCAGAGCAATTTATATGTTATTCTGTTCTTTTCCTAATAAACAAATTCCCTTAGGCATGTTACATAAATGGGAATAACTGGATTTTTTTTTTTTTCAGCATTGACAGGAAATCACTCTAATCTGAATTTGGAAGAATTGATCCAAGAAAATTCCCAGAAAAGGGTGTGAGTGTATGCAAGTATTAAAAAAGAGTGATGAAACGAAACACTATCCTCGTCGTAATTCTGAATGAAATTGATTTTAACATCTTGCTATACGACACATGTTCCTGTTGGTTTAAAAGTGGGTTTTGTGAGCTTCAATGGGTCACTGATGATAAATACGTGCTGCATCTACAGTTACGGGTGTTAACAGCGGGCTGGAAACTTTGGCTGTGTTGTGTTACATCTTAACATGACTGAATCTTACACGAGATTATTGTTAGATTCCTGAGCGCCATAAACCACATTAGGCAAAAATCCACACACAGCCGTTTATTTCATGTCTAATCCATATACCATTACGTTACTGAAGCACAGCTTTGTGCAGATGTCAACAGAAGATGAATGTTAACTGTACGTTAATGTGCACAATGAAATTTTAGAGGGTCCGACAAGAAACGGTCAGCTGAACAAATAACATCTGAGCCAAAATGGACTTTACTCATGAAGTGGACCAGACCACAGGATGCAGTTCTTCGGTGTTAATTATGTGCTACTTAAAAGCTTCGGACATATTTCATTATGAAACATTACATTTAAATGAGGTGTCCCATGTTATGAGGCGTTTATGTTCTATTATTCCCCTCAGACAGGCCGTGACCAAGGGATTGGTGCTTTACTGCTTCAAAAACAGAAAAGGCAGAAAGAAAAGGTGGAACATTTCAGATTAAAGAGTCAGTTCACCCAAAAACGACAATTCTGTCATCATTTACTCATCCCCATGTCATTTTAAATCTGTATCACTTTCGTAACACAAAAGGAGATATTTTGAGTAATGTCCAAGCCATAATCAAAGCACACAATAGCTGTTTTTTTCCACAGGGCCAGTGCGAGCCAGGGCCAACAACGTGCCGGGTGGGGCCAATAGCCTCGGATCTCGACCGCTATCCTAAAACCTTCCCTTAAAAGAGTAGTTCACTTTTAAAATAAACTTTTGCTGATAATTTACTCACCCCCGCATGTCATCCAAGATGTCCACGTCTTTCTTTCTTCAGTCGAAAAGAAATTAAGGTTTTTGATGAAAACATTCCAGGATTTTCTCCATGTAATGGACTTCAATGGGAACCAAACGGTTCAAAGTCTAAATGAGAGTTTCAGTGCAGCTTCACAGGGCTTTAAACGATACCAGATTATGAATAAGGGTCTTATCTAGCGAAACGATCACTCATTTAAACAAATAAATAAAAAAAAGTTTAAGTTTTATAAGCACAAATGCTCGCCTTGCTCTGTTCTGTGATGAGCGTTTGTGACTCTCCAGTTCAAACTCTTTCATCAAAGCGAATCTTTTTTCGAGTCATGACTCAAAGGGTCCTAGATAAGACCCTTGTTCATCATCTGGTGTCGTTTAAAGCCCTTTGAAGCTGCACCGAAACTCTCATTTGGACCTTGAACCGTTTGGTTCCCAATGAAGTCCATTATGGAGAAAATCCTGGAATGTTTTCATCAAAAACCTTAATTTCTTTTCGACTGAAGAAAGAAAGACATGGATATCTTGGATGACATGGGGGTGAGTAAATTTAAATTATCAGCAAACGTTTTTTTTAAAAAGTGAACTACTCCTTTAAGTTTTCAAGGTTTTATAAGACTTTGAAAAGGCAACAAATCTAATAAAATGAATTTAGTTAGCTCTACACTCCATATCAGTAGGTGTTGGAAATGCACAATACGTTTGCTTGTCAACCGCCACTCTCCCTCTGTTTTCCGCCACTCATTCGCTTCCCAATATTCATGAATCACCCTACAGTGTGTTGGGTTTTACTTCCAAGTGTGGAACATCTGTAAGAGTGTGAATCTGTTTGCGTTGTCTATTGGGACGGTGAGCTGAGCACTCACACATACAGCACACAAACACACTCCTCCTGTGGGATGTGTTGGCACTTCCTTTGGGCAGTTTTCTAGGGTTCCTTTCTTCTACAGGAAATGGATGCAGCTGATTATTAACTAGGATTCATCTAGTCTACATAAGAAGCAGAAGAAACTTGATGAATTCAGTATGTGTCCATGTGTATATCAGGCCAGGACAGAGCCACATATGAAATGATTTATCAAACCCTTGCAGTTCAACATGTATGCATTTAGCAAAGATGCTTTTATAAGTTGCTTTAATCCAAAGAAGAACAAAAGCAATTTGTCAAAGAGCCAAAAATATGGATCATATACAATGTTAAATGTATTAACAACTAAACTAGGCAAGAAGAGAAGAAATGTTATGGAAGTTTGTTTCTACCACAGAATAATAATAATAAAAAAAAGGTTATTGCCAATTTTTATCTCACAACTCCGATTTTATAATATGCAACTGAGACTTTTGTATCTGTAAATAGTCTACTGTAGGCGAGCTTGATGCAACCCAATGTGAACAGAGACTTGACTTGAGACAGATGTTAACATGAGGGCTATATGTAACCCCTAACACCCGGGTCCTACTCGCCCCGCTCCGAGCGGGCCTCGAACCCGGGTCTCCGGCATGAGAGTCAGGCGCGCTAACAAGGAGGCTAAAGACTGCAGCCTCTAGCGTCTGTCGCTAGAGCGCCTATTGAGATCGGGGAGTGAGGTTTACTCGCACAGCAACTACTAGCTGGCCTCCGTTACACTCACCCCCCTAAACCTCACTCTCATCCGGGTCACGGCACCAATGTAACCCCTAACACCCGGGTCCTACTCGCCCCGCTCCGATAAGTTAGACATTAACTTTTAAATGCATCACTATATTTAAATTGCAAACACATGAAGAGTCTCCACATGCAAGACCCACGACTGGCAGGTGAACGTAACACAGTCTCATCCCAAGACGTCATATAACTGACATCTTGGGACGTCTTTTGACCATATGTCAACATCCGCCGTTTTAGGGTAGGCCTACCTTTTAACGTCAGTTACATAACGATCCTTGGACGTCATACAACTGATGCTTTACCTTTAACGTCAGTTAGGTGACGGGGTAGGTTTAGGTCTGGGGTAGGGTTAGGATCCGATAACGTCATCTAACCGACTTTAAAGGGTACCCTAAAACGGCGGATGTTGACGTATGGTTAAAAGACGTCCCAAGACGTCAGTTATATGATGTCTTGGGATGAGACTGCGCTGGTGAACGCACTACACCATTTCTATTCGAAACGGTTGGAAATTAAATTAGCCTGAATAGAGGATTTTAAAGGAGCTGTATGCAAGATTGTGGCCAAAACTGGTATTGCAATCACTTTCAAATTAGGGCGCATGCCCCTCTTCCCTTATGACTCGAGGTTGCCAGATATGCTTCAGGATCCAGCAGGAATGTAGGCTGCTACAAGAAGCTTCGAGACCTACACAGTAAATTTTTTGTTTCTCTTAGGGTGCTTTCATATCTGTAGTTCGGTTCTTTTGGTCCGGACCAAGGGCAAAAACTTATACTTTGTGGTATTTTTCAGGGGTTTTGGTTTTTCGTTTTCACATCACACTGTTTGCTCTGGTCCGAATCAGTTGATGAAACGAACCAAAATATAGTCACGTGACAACATCCACATTACTCATTGGCCAGATATGTCTTGAACATATTTCCATAACTGCAGTTCGATTGGTCAGAATTAACGTGCGTGGAAATTCCAACCGAACTCCTGGAAGTAAACAAAGAAGAGCAAAATCAGGCTGACATACGGAGAATTCACTCACAATGTATGTTCAGAATCAGCACAAGCTTTATCCAGAAGAACTGGCAACCAAAATGCAGCAACAATACTGAGTCTGTAATTGGTAGATCGGAGGAAGGTGACGCATCAGAACAAAACACAACTTTACAACATCAACATCAGTCAAGGGCTGCAACTTTACTTTTTAAATAACGCGACATGACGAAGTAGTATGTCCCAAAGCTTGCCTACTCTTTCACTACACACTGAAAAGTATGTACTTTTTCTAAAGTGGTATAAGTAGGCAAATTGGGAAGCTTCCCTTTTTTGAGCCAAAAAACAAACAAACAAACAAAACGTGAAAACAAAACCTAAAACCAATTCTGCCAATATCTCTTATATTATAAAATTATAAAGTCGCAAATAGCTATTTTATTTTTTATTCAGAGGCGGAAACAAGCTTTCATAATGAGCGAAAAAAAAAAAAAACAAATTACATATACAAAAATATTTTCAAATATTTTCAGATAGAAAATGGTAATTTTAAATTGTAATACGATTTTTACTGTATTATTTATTTATTTATTTTTGTCAAATAAATACAGCCTTGGTAACTATAAGTGACTTCTTTCAAAAACATTCAATCTTATCAACACTATCATATTTAGAACGGTATTTTTGGGGGGTTGAATTTCCAACCAAATGTACTAAATCGTGAATATTTATCTATGACCGTATAAAGCCCTGGAATATTTTAACTATGGTGTAGTTTTTTATTTTAACTATATTTATACCCACAGGTGTGGAGGGCAAAAACAAGCGACAAAATGCGATCAAAAAGCATAACACATATCGAGACGAGCATTCATAGACTCTCATTAGCATCTTCTTTTTGGACCTTAAGCCCGGCGTGTATGATATTGCCTCAGCTGGGCCATGGGGGTTGACTGCGAGTGCCGTCAGCGCGGATGCCACTTCTGATCCCACCCACACTGGGAATCCCAGCCTTTGATGTGTTCTGGGGAATTTACACAAGAAGATGCAGGGTTGGATTAAGTTTGGCCTGCGTTGCCCATCACTCTTTTCCAACAGACCTGCTTTCCAACTTAGCAAACTCCACTTTGTTTGCTCTGTAAATAGATGTCTCTATGAGGCGAGCTCTTCTGGCTCTTTGTTGGAGGTTCCAGCACTCTGTCACAAAGCTGATCTGGACGGTCCCCACCGCGCAGAGGAGGCATTCACCAGCTGGGTGGGTAATCGGGGACACGGGAACACCCCGAGGCATTGCACAGTTACTGCTGTCTCTTCGGCGAGACAAACTCCTCTGGTCTGTCTCCATGTTCCTAAACGAGTTTGATTCAGTCGCATGCAGTTCTTCACTTCAGGAGTAAATCTCATGTTCAATACGTTATGGATGGACTCCAGCATCACGCAGAGAACTAGTATACTTTGCAAACTGTGCCTCAGGCGGACGCTTTAAGAAGCTTCACTTATAAACGACAAAAAAACGACTGGTTAATCTAAGAAAAGGTCATTGTTATGTTTATATGCACTATTTGTGTGATACACATTAGCATTCAAACTTTTTTGAATCAAAGTGAACCAAAAGTGACAGTAAAGACATGTATGTTACAAAAATAAATTTGTATTTAAATACATACTGTTCTTTCTACTCATCAAATAATGAATGAACACTGAAAAATATGAAAATGTGATGATCAGAAATGTTTCTTGAGCAGCAAATCAGCATGTTAGACTGATTTCTGAAGTATCATGTGACACTGAAGACTGGAGTAATAATGCTGACAATTTAAATATTACCATATCATTGGCTGCTTAAAGGAGAACTCCAGTCAATTTTAACATTGAGCTAATTTTTTGGTACATTTGGAGTGCTGTCAGTACAGACAAAAACGACCTACACCGTGCTATCCTCTTTTTAAAATTCACACCCTGTTGACTTCAATGGGGCAAGTTCTAGACCTGCTTTTAGCCTCTTAACATCCTTGATTTATCATTACGAGTGCACAGCCATGCGAGTGGTGTTATTGAGAGTGACCACAGTCAATCTGACTGCAGTAGATGTGAAAGATAATTAATTCAGTCACCTCACATAGGCTAACTGTATTTACTTCCTGTTTTTCGGTCAAAGTCCACAGTAGTCGATTGTCGAGTTTGCGCGTCAAAAAAATTAGCTCCATGTTAAAATTGACCGGAGTTCTCCTTTAAAGAGAACCTGTAGTATTTTCGAATTACCATGCTTTCCACTTATGTATTTTTTTGCAGGGCTGTCAAAACGATTAATCGCGATTAATCGCATCCAAAATAAAAGTTTGTGTTTACATAATATATGTGGGTGCACTGTGTATAATTATTATATAAATACACACACATGCTTGTATATATTTAAGAAATATTTTCATGTATATTCTGTATATAGATTTATATATAATTTATATTATATATAAATATTTTATATATGTAAATAATATTTTTTTCTTAAATATACATGCATGTGTGTTTTATATATATATATATATATATATATATATATATATATACAAAATAATTATACACAGTGCCCCCTCATGTATTATGTAAACACAAACTTTTATTTTGGATGCGATTAATCGCGATTAATCGTTTTGTCAGCCCTAATTTTTTGTCTGGAAAAAATCCTCATATGATGCAAAAATAATCATTTTTAGACATCGGAGAATTTTTTGGCTAGAGGCTGAAAACCACAGTCAGTAGTAGGGTCTGTCCCGCATGTTCTCAAACCCGCCCATAGAGGGAGGATCTCACTCACAGAATGAACACATAGTGTCAGCCATCTTTTTTTCGTAGCTAAGCTAGCAGGTTCTTATTCTGTGGAGAATGCTTAGTAGGGGTTACCATCCTCTTTTTCCCAGACATGTCCGGCCGTCAATGTCCGGGATTCAGCTTTTGCTCTCTGCAGTCGCCATTCATTGTTTACATGCACACCTTTTGTTTCAATCTAACAGAATTCATTCCGATTGGTGAATCTGTAGTGTTTACATGAACGCTAAACAAGTGATTGGTTGAGGTGCGTTTTAACATTGCAAAAAAAAATTCCCGCTCCTCTGTGAGAGATACGAGACCGGAGCGTCTCACAGGTGATGCTCATCACTAATCATGCCACCGGCCTCGCGTTGTTCTCCCACGGCCCTCACTCGTCCTTCTCGCCACAGTAAACATAATGAATGGCGACTGTAGAACGTAAAAGACGAATTCCGGATATTTTGGGCGATCTCGAAACACATTTTCGGGCAAACTCGTCACGGAGACTCACTAGTAGCCTAGAATGGTAGGCGTGGCCTCTTAGGGCAGTTCGCTGTGCATTCTGGGAGTTGTTGTCCTTCATCCACATTAGCCAAAAATACATTTTCTGTCTTTTCTCAGTCTAGAAAGCTTCAAATTCAAAAATAATTTCACATTTCTTCTACAGAAATGACTCATTTTAAATACACATTCATCTTTCCAGAGGTGAAGAATAAGATATTTAAATTTAAGTCAGATCACCTACAGAGATCAGCTCATCACAATACAAATGTGTGTGATATAAGAGCTCAGACCCTAGCCTTGTGGTTCAAGATGTGGGTTGGTAAGTTCAAATGGTTTCACTTTGTTTTGATGGTCCTTTTAACACATTCTGTTGATTATAAGTAATGTTGCACCTACACATCAACTAACTCTCACTAGAGTGTTAGTAGAGTATTAGTAGACAGATAGAGTTAGAATAAGTTGATATGTTGCAAAGTTATTTATAGTCAGTAGATTGTCTGAAATGGCGCTTTTCCACTACACAGAACCAGCTCGCCTCGGCTCGGCTCGACTCGACTTTGTTTGGTTTTCCACTGTGTAAAAGTTGTACCTGTACCTGCTTTCGGGTACTTTTTTTCGTACCACCTCCGGCGAGGTTCTAAGCGAGCTGAGGCGATACTAAAATGTGACGTAAAACAATGCCGACTGCCGATTGGTCAGAGAGAATCGTCACTATTCACTGCGTCATCTTGCACGCGCCAACCGGATTCGTCTCGTTTTTTCAGCAGTGTTTCGTTTTGCTGCCCTCAGCCTCTCATGAAACAACGTTTGTCTTCTTGCTGTGAGAAACAGCCACATCCCGAGGATCAAAAACAGCATACACTCGATTTCCTCCATTGTCCTGTGTGTGTGGGTAGCGCGGATATGTGTCGCGTATTAGATTACGTCACGGCAGTTTACTGCGGCGTCGCTATGACGACCGGGTACTATTTGTGGCGGTACTATCTGCAATGGAAAACGGAGCCAAAAGCGAGCCGAGGCGAGGCGAGCCGGTACTGTGTAGTGGAAAAGCGCCATTAGAGGATCATCCCAATAAAGAGTTACCATATTAAGCAAAGAGTCTATCAATACTCTAATGAGAGTTAGTTGACATGTGCAAAGTTACTTATAGTCAACATAATGTTCAAAAGGGGCCGTCAAAATAAAGTGTTACCCGAATATTCTGTCATTCTGCCTCATGTTATTTTTAAACCAAATATTTCTAATATACCTGGAGAGAGCTTGTTAGCATTACCATTCATCTCAAAAGCAATATCTTAGCTGGATACTGGATCATTTTCCATACAGACGGGTGCTGTAAGGATTAGGAATGCATGAATACCCAATCAAAACAACAGTGGAATGGGTCAGGTCTAAGTTCAAGTAAATCATTAGGGGTCAATGTAGTCATCGCTATGTGGTCTTTCAAACACTAACTGGTCTCGTGGATCATTACCCTGCTAATTATACACCTGCCATCAAGGTCTCTTCCATCTCGCTCAATACAATCAGATGCACTGAAACATGCAGCGCTGAACAATCAATCACTTCGGAGTGTCTCCATTACGCCCGGCTGAGCGCTTTTCATGAGACACTATTTTTTTGTTTTATCCAGCTAATCTGAAGTTCTGTCAGGTCACAAACGCCACTCAGCAAATTAAAGCGGATAGTCACAAGTTCTCACACAATGCCAGCGGATGTTGGGAATTATTATAAAAGGATAATTCCTCTACATTCTGATTGGAGAATCAGATTTTTTTCAAACAGATTTTTCACACTTTCACTAATTCAGTTAATTATATGGTAACATTTCATTACAAGGTGCAATATGTTAGTTAACGAATTAGGGGTCATAAACTAACAATGAACAACAATTTCCCAACAAATCCATATTAATATTAATTTATTAACAATTTCATGTTTGTTCATATTACCACCTTTATATGAATAAACATGCATGTAGACTGTATACGAATTTATTGAAACAAACAGAAACCAAGAAAATGATACATTTTGTAAAATAATTGGACATTGTTTATTAATAATAAATAATTTTACTTCATTATAAAGTGCCCGCAATTTGTCCAACATGAACATGTATGCATCAGAGGAAAATTATGCTAATTTTCTTTTCTTTTTTTCCTGAAATGTCACTTTTTAATCAACAAATCTCATTAACATCTCAATTACGATGTTCAATTTTTTTTAATATGTGACATTTAAATTTGTTTTAAATTAAAAAAAAGGTTACAATGTATGTTTCCTAAATAATGTATTTAAATGAACATATTTTTATCATCTTTTGCCATATCATTTTTACAATGGATTTTAATATTTTAAGATCAAAAGTTTGGATCTATAATAAAACCACTATTTATAAGATCATAACATAAGAAAGTTAAAATATGTCATTATGTATTAATCATAATGACCCCTGTCATCAAAAACTGTGTGCAAAGGAACACAATTTGTCTGCATAGTGTTCAACTCTGCTGGAAACTGCAGTGAAACTGCAGGTTTGTTTATGCAGTTTTGCAGAAATATAGGCAGTCACGTATTTACAATAAGCATGGGTTGCAAAAATAACTGATGATGTCACTATAAAAAGTTAAGAAAAATCAATGACAGGGACATCAAAGTTCTGTAAGCAGGGTCTGTAGTTGGTAGGGTTGATGCAACTTAGCATATGCTAGATTCTGTACTTATATCTATGTACTTTTTTGGTACTGTCCCTACTTAACCCTCTTCGGTAATATTTGATAGAAAATGTTTACTTTTTTTGTAAAGGTTTTTTTTTTTGCACTGGAAATGAACAAAGCATTCTCATCCCAAGGCATCATATACTCACGCTTTTGCCAAAGCGTAGACATCCAACGCACATGGCACCCTTCAGCGTCAATATGAGATGCAGGTATATGTGGGGCAGAAGGCGCCTCCTAGTGGTCTAACCCTAACCCTACCCCAGACCTAAACCTACCCATAACCAAAGCGTGTTTTATTGACGCTAAAGGGTGCCATGTGTGTTGGATGTCTACGCATTGGCAAAAGCACCTAGTGGAAACATTTGGCACAGCAGCCAAACAAAATCTTACTGAAAGCTCATTTTTAGGCTCAAAATTCAGACTCAAATTTGGAACACAACTTGTTTCGATTGATGGATTTGATTTTCTTGCAAATTTAGAGTAAAATGTGATTTTGAAACTATAGACAAGTTTACGCGCCAAATGACGGGCGCCGCCATAACTCTACTCAAATGCATTTCATTTCCGCCGGAAGTGGTTTGCAAAGCGTCTGCCGGTGTAAACACAGCGACGGTTCCACTACTTTGTGTGGAGATGGCGTTACTATCCCCCACCCGAATTCAGTGCAGAAGACTTACAGGACGACGTGGCCCAGCATAACGTACAGCAAGACTTGCTCCTACTTCGTGTAATCCATGGCAATAGATGGAAAAGCTATTGGACAAGCTGAAAGCCTCCAAGGCAACAAAGTCGGTTGTGTCATGTCATACAAAGCTAGATCAAACAGACATAGCGTGCAAATAACTATCAGTTTATGTCCGTGGTAATAGCAAATGTATCTGTGTGATATTTTAATGTTTCTTTTAACATAATAATAACAATTGTGGTCAAATAAGTGTTTGCAGTTTATAGCTTAATCAGGTATGACATTTACAAGATTATAGGAAATAATAGAAGCCTGTTGTTGCCGATGGAATACGTATTTGGAAATCCGACTGTAACCTATAATAACATGACTTACTGCTGAGCTCTAAATAAAGACATGATCTATTTTGCAAATATCCTTATGACTGCATTGTTTTACCTGCTGTGTACCCTTTTACCTCTTAAAATACCTTTAAATGTAGAAACTAACCCATAAAATGCAATAGGCCTATTCTACTTACAACAAAACGATTGAAGCCTCTAACGTTACTTATTGCAATAAATAAAGGCAATCAATTTTCGGCACGACACCGGCACCGTGTCGGATCTCCGGCGTGCCGAAAAAAATAATAATTCGCGATTCATTTTTGTCCAGCTTTAACGTGTTAAAATATTTAATGCAAACACAGCATCTGTTCTTTCTGTCATCCTTTAGCTAGGATTATGATCATGGTCTTATTCACGCAAATGCTTTAAACCACTCATGCGCGACAAGACAAAAGAGAATGCGCTGTCAGTGAATGTCCTCCTGACGTTGGTATCCAAACCATATCATAGGCTACTTAGCTAGAGTGCAAAGTGTGTGTGTGCCGTGATGATAATAATTAGGGGCGCGATCGAACTGTGTGTGTGTGTGTGTGAGAGAGAGAGAGGCGCGATACTGTGTGAGTGTGACATTGCCTCTTCGTAGCTGGTTTGCGGTCGTAGCACTCTCTATCTAACCACTCGTTCAGGTGCTTTCTCGAGTGTTTGCAACCAACAACCGCACACATCATTCCCGAACACCACCTTTCTTCATGTTGTAATTGTTATCTTCTTTGTCACTGCGATATCAGCGGTATGTCGGCACGACTGAGCTAGCTAGCAAAACAAACCCAGCCCGCCAGAACGGAAGTAGGTTGCATAAATGGGAGGAGTTTAGGATGTAGAGCGGAAACGGCTCATAAACTTGTCTATATGAAAATTGAAAAAAGTATTGTTGTGCATCCAGTGCTGGGAAAGTTCACTTTCTACATGAACTAGCTAGTTCAAAGTTCAGTTCACACACTTTAAAATCAACTAGTTAAGTTAATAGGTCATACTTCAAAAAATGAACTAGATCATTCATAATTCTTTTTTTTTCTCATATGTTGCAAGCTTTTTTTTTTTTAATTGCCACAGCCCATATACAACAACACACAACAATTATTTACTCAACGGGCAGTTTGCACAGAAATGTAAGATTTTTCCCATCCTCACTAGCCTGACTTCGTCATACTCATATTCTAATGAGAATATGAGTCTGAAATCACTCAATTGAAATTAAATTATGAGGCGTGTCGTAACCGAACCAGGACAAAAAAACCCCTCTGCACTCAATTGGATAGTCGGTAGACCTACCAACCAATCAGAGCAACGCATAAGTCAACTCCTTTGCATAGCGCAGTTTTCAAATCCAGAACGTTGCCTACTTTATTTATTTTAGAAGTTAAATAACGAGTGTTACTTCTTTTACTTACTTCTCCATGAGTGCCACCAAAGGAGAAACCACAACGACCACAGGCTTTTCATTACGTCCCATCTTCTTAACGACCGTCAGAGCCAGCTGATAAGTTACACTTTTCCCGAATCATGTTGGAAGGACGCCAAAAATATATTTCCGATCGACAAATGCCTTGATTGCAGTTCTCTGTTTGTTTATTAAAATGAATGCGCTGTCGATTTATTTTACAAAAGACGCGACAGCGGAATCTATACATCTCAATTCTCCAGCTGCACTCATCTTTGACAAGCGCTCTTTGACGACGTGAGGATTACGTTACTGAAGACCACCTGTCAATCATCGTATAAAGCCCGCCCTGGCAATTTGATTGGCCGGTGATTTCTGAACCGATCATAATTTCTCCTCAATGGATTGAGTCCAGACCGAACTTCCCGTCCAAAAAATGTTGTGGGCGGAGTTCGGGCTGGCATCCAGGCTACATCCTCAACGACCTAGTCATAAAATCTGTTTAAATGATCATACGACACTACCTCGCTTGCTGCTTTGTCGACGGTGGCCGTGGTGCAACACTGGTGTGTTGTGTTGCCAGATTGGGTGTTTTTTCGCTACTTATTAAGGCCTGGTTACGCGTGTTTTAGCCGGGTTTTCGCCTGAAAGGCTCTATGGAAATCTGGACCCTATTGTACGAAGTTAAACTGAGAGAGCGTGCGTTCACAGACACCCGAATGAACGTATTTACAGGAACTTTCATCAGGCAGTAATACAGTACGTTCAGTTCGCCCAAAATAAGAACGCGTTCAGGCACAACACTGTGTGCATCTTTCATAACAACAATTCGCGAAGAGAACCAGATTAAATAAACCAATAATAAACTAATAACTAACTATTGAACACTGATGTATTTCACCATGCTGCTGGTGCTGCAATTGCTAGCGATGTGTTTCATTGATATGTATAAAATCACAATGCGTGTCCTTCCTCGCTGCTTTATTTTACATACAAGAACAGCTCTCAGCACGACTCTCTAGTTTCTGAGCCAGTCATTTCTGGCCTGATACGAGTCAGTCAGATGACTCCTAAAGGTTATTCAGGTTAAATGGTATTTGATTAAAATCAGGAGATTTTCCCACTCCTTTTTCCCAGGGTTGCTTTGGCCTGCTGGGAATAGAGAGAGAAAAATTGGCTCCATCATGTGGTGCTTCTCTTGTTGGGTGAGCAAAAAAAGGGTCCCCGAACGTGTCCATGTGTGTGCGCGCGTTCGCCTTTCCCCCGAAAAAAAAAAGTAAATAAAAAAGCTTGCCACTGTTTATCAAGCCACAGCAAATCCAATTAGCCCATGGCCTGCCTCCCAACCCTATTAACCTGCTCAGCTGTGAGAGCACTCAACAGCGCTGCCAATATCTCATTTCTCCTGCCGCCGATAAGATCGGCTCAAGATATTCAATGGGTTTCACTTCAGCTCAATCACACAGATGCTGAGACTTAACCGCTGTCGGCGGACCACCTCGCGCTCGCTCTTTCTTTTTGTCTTTCGGCCATCCGTTTCACTCTTTGCTCACGTGTGCGACAGCCCTAAAAAGACCTGAGAACGAGAGAAAGAGAGAGAGAGAGAGAAAAGCAGGCCGTCAGGACAGTAAGTTGTGGGGGAACGGCTCTTTTCTTCCAGACAGAGATCAGGCAGAGGCAGCGTCTGACAGGAGGGAAACTGATTTTCCTTATCACGGCCGGCCCACAAAGGACCAGGCCAGGCCCGCGTGATTAGCATTCCTTGGTGGAGATGTGTCGGCCACGCTTCTATCACAGAGACAGATTGAGCCTTTCACTCAGGCCGGCCGCTGACTGACACATGGCCCGGCCAGGAGGACAACATTGTTATTTGAGTTCAGAAATCAATTTGTATCAAATGTACACTGTAATTTATTTGTTGGCTTTGAAGGAAACCTGGCTAAGATAAATGGGAATGGACCGTTTTCTTCTTCTCCTCTCGCCCGTAGCCGAGCTGATAAAGTTCTTGTGAAACCCATGATAGTTCCAGTCAGAGCCAAAGTGACAAAACATGTTTAAAGTTGCGCAGTGATCTCTAAATCTCAAAAAGAACACCTTGTTGGACATGATAGAACATTTCTACCTTTTTCCCTCCCCGCTGTCACAGCGCCGCTGACATGCAGCTTTAGGATTTTTTTATTTATTTTTTCGCTGACATTTTCTTTATCAGCCTCATCTCACGGGGAGAGATGTTTGTAGCGTTTATATATATATATATATACATATATATATTTTCAACTCCATCCCCAGCAAGCCTCCGAGCTCAGAGATCAAGATGTTCTTTCAGGATTAAAAAGATTCATTTCAGCCTCTCATGTATCAAGCCTCTGAAACAATATTCATGCGTTGCGATATGTTTCCAAGATTCCGTGATTCTATATGTTGGATGTTATTTCTTGTGTCGTTTCTGTCTGTCGTTGTCATTCCGTATGGAATTGCTTTTTAATGTTAAACATACAAGTGAATCAATACCACGCTTAATGCATAATTGTAATGAATTATTCTGCCATTAATGCACTTCCCTGGTAATGTTGAGTTTTTCCTATTGAAATCAATATCGAACTGATTTTATGAACTATATTATATAAATAACAACAAAGGACAAAGAAAAAATATACTCACTGTTCTTGACTACAATAAATCGGTTTCACTTTATTTTGATGGTCCCTTTAACACATTCTGTTGACTATAAGTAAAGTTGCATCTACTTGTCTACTAACTCTCATTAAAGTGTTAGTAGGGTATTAGTAGACTGGTCAGGTTAGAATAAGTTGATGTACTTGCAAAGTTACTTATAGTCAGTAGAATATCTGTTGGAGGATCATCACAATAAAGAGTTATCAGATATTAAGCAGACAGTCTATTATGAGTTAGTTGACAAGCAGTTGCTAAGTTACTGTACTTATAGTCAACAGAATATTCAAAAGGGCAACATGACATCATGACTTTTGTGTAAACATTCACACCACTTTCAAGTCAAGTGGTGTGTTATCTATAAGCATTTTGAGCTATCCGCGGATATGCGGAATGTCCGAGTGATTCCGCGTGTATGTACATGCCGTTAAATGTGCGAGCGAAACAAAGTAAAATGTAGATCTACATCTGGGAAGGGATATATTTTTTTTATAGGATGGTAGGGGAAGACTCATAAATTGTATTAACCCCAGGGTAGGTTTAGGGACGGGGTTGGGGTAGGTCATATATTTATATATAGCTATGTAACGTTAAGTCAATGGCATTCATAAACATGCTGAAAAGCGATTATGCGTGTTGATAGCACGACAAAAATGGAAATACGAATTGGCGTGTCATACATAAGCCATTTCATGAGATCAGCCTGAAAAGGGACCATCAAAATAATGTTACCAACTTAACTTTTGCAACTTTAATAAGGGTACATTAAATGTTTAGTTTAGCGAGACGCCCAACATTCAACCCAAAAATAGTCATATAACCACTGCAATAACTCTATTCAGTTAAGGTAAAAAATAAATAAATAAAAAAACTGCATAGTGCTGCTTTAACAAAAGCGTTACAGCGCAGTCTCGTCCCAAGACGTCATATAACTGACGTTTTGGGACGTCTTTTGACCATACGTCAATATTCGCCTTTTTAGGGCCCCCTTAAACGTCGGTAGATGAGGTTATGGGATCCTAACTCTACCCCATACCTAAACCTAACCTTAAACCTAACCAGTCACCTAACTGACGTTAAAGGTAAAGCGTCAGTTGTATGACGGCCCGGGATCGCCATCTACCGACGTTTAAGGGGGCCCTAAAAAGGCGGATATTGACGTATGGTCAAAAGACGTCCCAAGACGTTAGTTATATGACTTTTTGGGATGAGACTGTGTTACGACATAAAAACATAATCGTAACCGTGGCATTTTAGCTCGTTTTTGAACTTTGAGCTCACATGTCGTGACTCGTCTTTCACAGGGTTCGTAGCCGACCTCTCCGCATCACAAATACAATTCTGTACCAGCTGAGCTACTGAGCAACCTTAATATGTCAGTAAAACTGAACATATGAAGCTGGTTAGGTGATGCAAACCCCAAAATATATTAATCTACAAATCATGCACTATGGATAAAAAAAGTATTTGAGGTCATTACATAATTATAGAAGAAGCCATAAGTCTTTATTAATCCGTAATCTGTCCCTGTAATCATAGTTGTGAGTGAAAACGATTAAAGGGGTCATATAATGATACATGCACTTTTACAAGTTGATTGTACTGAAATGTGTGTTGGCAGTGTCTGTACACAACCATCCTATAATGATAAAATCTATCCAATGGTTTTGTTTTAATCTCCTTAATCGAGCCGACCGTGACGTCACACGGTTGGACGCCCTCCCACAATTGTTGATTGACAGCACCGTTTCAACACAGACCCACCCTGAGCGAGCCGTCATTATAGTCCGTCATTGTTTATACGCTGGAACAGAATGGCGTCTATGCGATTGTGTTGTGTTCTTGGGTGTAATAAAGAACACAGTCATTTTGATGTTCCTAAATCCGAACCGCTGAAGACGCAGTGGCTGAGTTTTGTTTACGAAGGGAATATTCCCCACGATCAACGTCAATGCTTTCATGTTTGCGCGAATCATTTCTCACCAGACTGCTTTATAAACGAGGGTCAGTGCGCGAATCATTTCTCACCAGACTGCTTTATAAACGAGGGTCAGACTCGGTATAAAACTGGTTTTGCTAAGAAGCTGCTCCTGAAAAAAAAAAGAATCGGTACCAACTATTTGTGTCCCTGCTGCACCTCCAGAAGAAGTGAGTGAAAAGTTTTATTAATCTTTATATTAATCTTTGCAAATCACGAGAAAAAGTTGTTCATGACCATTAACTGTAACATCAATCTGTCAACGAACTAACGTATACATCAATAAACACATAGCGTTCGTATCTCTCTACTCTACCCTGCCAGTGCATACAAAAATAGATCAAATTGATATTACATTAACCAACCATTCAGAAACGTTCTGTTCGAACCTTAAT
This sequence comes from Cyprinella venusta, assembly GCA_038021265.1. Classification (NCBI taxonomy): domain Eukaryota; kingdom Metazoa; phylum Chordata; class Actinopteri; order Cypriniformes; family Leuciscidae; genus Cyprinella; species Cyprinella venusta. Next base: position 6,352,393 of record CM075874.1, read on the forward strand.
TGTCGAACTTCTTTGCGGCCGTCACCTTGTTCCGTGTGCGACTCCGGTTCAAACTGATACGATTGCACAGATGTGTCCTCAGAGTCTCCTGCTGCCATTCTTTCTCCAAAATGTACTCTCAACTCTCAAATGTACTCAAGGCAACATGAGCAAAGCTCATTATCATTTAAAGGCATATGCACTGAAACGGTGTGCTGAAAACAGAGCTGTTTTTGACCAGGTAAAATGTGTGTTTTCTTACATTACTAATGAGAATTTTTAATCAAAGTATATTACAAAGTTTCATTTAGACCCTAAACATTCATATTGACTTGTACAAAAATGGCATTATGACCCCTTTAAAGGTGTTTGCTGTTTTCCTGCTTCTAGAGTTCATTTATTTTAGAAACTGCAGTGAAATATTTATGAAGAGTTCAGATGCAAAAGCCTCTAAGTGCCATTTGAAATTTTCTTCTAAAATGACCATTTTTATCAAGCTTGTATATTTAAGTTCAGTAATTTCACTTAAATGACAATTAATAGGTCTTCATTGCCATTTAAGTGAAATTACTGAACTTAAATATACAAGCTTGATAAAAATAATCATTTTAGAAGAAAATTTCAAATGGCATTTAGAGGCTTTTGCATCTGAACTCTTCATATATTGGTACGTATTTTGTGTTTTGTAAAAATGTTGGCACAGGTAGTGTTGGTGCTTGGTGAGTTCTCATTTTAGGCCCTGGTTGAAGCCAAGCATTTCAACTTACAGACGTTTTTGAATGAATCATTAGCTAATGATTTGGAAAGATACCGTTACAGTATGTTATGACTTTACTTGTTGAGGCACACAACTCAGTATTGTATATTGTAAAGTGTTACCAGAACATTTTAAAGTTAACCCTGGGAAACATCCAGAATCATAGTATGCTAATCCAGTTGTACATTATATGCGCAAATAAAATACATCAATCAAACTACAAAGAGAGATTATTATACAGCATTGATTTCCCGATTTGCTTTGAATGTAAACTTCCTATATATATGCAAATGTAATCCACATAAATGTACTCCATTCTCTTTCATTCGTTCTATCACAAACATCTGGGGACGGGGACCGGCTAACCGAAGACTAGTGCGGCATAATCTAATAAACTATGGAAAAATACACAGCCATGTAAACGAAACACTGTTGTTTTTTAACAACAAAAAAAAAGATGAAAAACAAATCAGCATCTGTTCATGCAAAAATAAGAGCTATTAAGACATTCAATTCTATTAGAAGCCAATGTAGCATCTCTCTCTCTCTCTCTCTCTCTCTCTCTCTCTTCTGTGGAGCTCGAAAAAAACAGGTGGTTATCTAAAACACATCAAATATGTGCTGAGCCTCTGGCTTGACACTGGAAGCTTTCTTAGTTCATTTTTTCATGGGGGCCAACATCATGCTGTCCTGAATTGGAGTCCAAATGTAGATATGCAAATGCCCTCAAAAGGAAGGCCGATTGAAAAAGGATGTCTCTGAGGCTCAAAGCGGCATACTCTAAAGCTAAACAAGATTAGGCAAATTGAATCATTTCAAAAGCTGTGGGCAGAATGTAAACTTGTTAGCGTTCTAATCCTTAGGCCAGGTGACCAGTTTAACGTCTATCTACACGCCGAAGAGAGACGGGAACCGGAGCCAAGCACTGTAGCTGGGTTCATAGGAATTAAAATAACAGCTCAGCTCATGTTCTTCAGAGAAAACCAAACCCCGCTTTCATTTGTAACCTTTTTGTATCAGTCGGACTCCAGCGGTCCGCCGGCCACATCCAACATGCAGTTTCCATCCTGTTCGACATAATTCACTTTCTGTGGACCAGATGTTGCGCGGAGACGTATTGTTCCCCCTGCGAATGTTTTTCGGGGGAAAAAAGGCTCGAAGGAGGAACATCAAAATGATCACCAACTATTTGCCTTGCGTCTACATGGCCTTTGTGAACTGGAATATCCTCCATTAACTATTGCAGGACTGAGAATGGCAGTACAGTCACTTCCTGTTGTTTATACTCCATCGCTTCTGTGCGATGAGCTGCAATGATGTTTGTTTTTACAGCGTGGACACTTCCCTCAAAAGAAATAAAAACTTTTTATTAATTCTGAGCTTATAATTGATAGTTTATTTTTTCCCTTATCAAGTTACAATGCTCATATATAGTCCTAAAAAACATAAACGATTACAACATCCTCTCTACTGGTAAACACGACCTCTCAAACTACCACGATAACTTTTTTTTTCCAGCTACACTAGAAGCATGACAAACTCAGAGCCGCACAATCTAGTTATATTCTGGAGGGAAACATCAGTTGGGCCGAAATCAATAACTGCAGGCACGATAAGAGTGGCTGAATTCCTCGTCCAGAGGATGGTGACTGGCAGGGCAGTAAAGAGAGCTTTTGTGTCAGCACTAGATCGTTGGGTGAATATCCAAAGCTTGTCAGGTTACGTCCTGCAGACACTCAGACTGCCGTGCCCACCGCCGGTCGATTCACAATGATTTTATTTTTTTGGCAGAATTTGTTCTGAACGAATGCTGAGAGTTCATGGGCGATCAAATAAACATTGAATTAAAAGACATTCTGACATTATCCACTCACATTCATATGCTCTATGACACTTTCTACCATAAAATTCAAAAATTCTCTATTTAGCTTACATTCACCCAACAACAGTTCATGAATTACACAAAAAACACCATTAATCAATAGAGTTGGTCAATAGAGTTACAATTTCAACAAGTGCAACATATGTCTGGTTCAACATTCCAATCAACCAATCAAATATGAGGGACAACTTTACAGTTTAGGTCAAGTTTATGCTTCTACAGTCGGTAACTCTTTATTTCGATAGTCCACTTTAGACATTCAACTAACTGTAAGTAACTTTGCCGCTACATGTCAACTAACTATCATTAGAGTATTAGTAGACTGTCAGCTTAATATCTGCTAACACTTTATTTTGTTGGTCCCCTAACAGACATTCAACTGACTGTAAGTAACTTAGCAACTACAAGTCAACTTGGTCTCCTAACCTGAAACCTAACACCTAACCCTAACCTAACAGTCTACTACAGCCTACTAATACTCTAATGACACTTAGTTGACATGTAGTTGAAAAGTTACTTATGGTTAGTAGAATGTCTAAAGTGACTATCAAAATGAAGTGTAACCCTACAGTCACTTAAAGGATTATTAAGGACACCAGTTCAATTTCTCATTACTGCAATTATCCAATAAACCAATCACATGGCAGTTGCTTCGATGCATTTAGGGGTGTGGTCCTGCTCAAGACAATCTCCTGAACACCAAACTGAATGTCAGAATGGGAAAGAAAGGTGATTTAAGCAATTTTGAGCGTGGCATGGTTGTTGGTGCCAGATGGGCCGGTCTGAGTATTTCACAATCTAATCAGTTACTGGGATATTCACGCACAACCATTTCTAGGGTTTACAAAGAATGGTGTGAAAAGGGAAAAACATCCAGTATGCGGCAGTCCTGTGGGCGAAAATGCCTTGATGAAGCTAGAGGTCAGAGGAGAATGGGCCGACTGACTCAAGCTGATAGAAGAGCAACTTTGACTGAAACAACCACTCGTTACAACCGAGGTATCAAGCAAAGCATTTGTGAAGCCACAACACGCACAACCTTGAGGCGGATGGGCTACAACAGCAGAAGACCCCACCGGGTACCACTCATCTCCACTACAAATAGGAGAGACTACAAAAGAGTCACTACAAAGAGGCTACAATTTGCAAGAGCTCACCAAAATTGGACAGTTGAAGACTGGAAAAATGTTGCCTGGTCTCATGAGTCTCAATTTCTGTTGAGACATTCAGATGGTAGAGTCAGAATTTGGCTAAACAGAATGAGAACATGGATCCATCATGCCTTGTTACCACTGTGCAGGCTGGTGGTGGTGGTGTAATGGTGTGGGGGATGTTTCCTTGGCACACTTTAGACAGCTTAGTGCCAATTGGGTATCATTTAAATGCCGCAGCCTACCTGAGCATTGTTTCCGACCATGTCCATCCCTTTATGGCCACAATGTACCCATCCTCTGATGGCTACTTCCAAGAGGATAATGCACCATATCACAAAGCTTGAATCATTTCAAATTGGTTTCTTGAACATGACAATGAGTTCACTGTACTAAAATGGCCCCCAAAGTCACCAGATCTCAACCCAATGGAGCATCTTTGGGATGTGGTGGAACGGGAGCTTCATGCCTTGGATGAGCATCCCACAAATCTCCATCAACTGCAAGATGCTATCCCATCAATATGGGCCATCATTTCTAAAGAATGCTTTCAGCACCTTGTTGAATCAATGCAACGTAGAATTAAGGCGAAAGGGGGTCAAACATAGTATTAGTATGGTGTTCCTAATAATCCTTTTATATCCGTGTTAATCACCTGTCATTTCCCTCTGATTTTAGAGATAATTTATGGTTAGGGTTAGGTTTAGCAGTAATGGCATGGTCGGGATTACATTTTCGGACAGGAATGTTGTTACAGGATCAACAAAATATGTTCACCCTGGAATGAATCTAACTCTGAAAAATGCGGCAAAGGACAGCAAGAATATTCTTCAAAACAATCTCCTTTTTGTGTTCCATGGAAGAAACAAGTTTAGAGTTTATGAATGGACATTATGTAAGTATTAATGGAAATGGGAAGGTTGGACATGAACGACCTATTTTTCCTCATGTAGGCAAATAAAGCGTGCCAGGTAAAGACTGTGTTTCTCCAAAGTTATTCTGACTGTGGTTTTCTAAATCTCTGAAATATATGAAAGCAGGCGTCTGTTCACCTTGAAGTCTCCTCGCTATGTTTTTTAACTGTTTTCATTTTGCCTTTTTACGTTTAAAGCGCAGTGGGTAGAATAAGAACATTGTCTCCAGTGATTTACTGTGATTGTACGGTAAATGTGCTCCATCTGGCTTTTGTGCTACTGCTTATACCCGTATAATCCACTAGCACTAAAGGTTCACTACAGCATTTGATCAGCTGGGAAACTCTTTCAATATGACCTTTTGTACTTTCTATTCATAGCCAGATGAGATCTGTGCCATATTAACTGCGCAGCGATCCCTTTCCTGCTCGGATCTCCAATGTCTTTGTGGGAAATAAATATTGAGCTACGCAGCTCAGCCTGCAACACGTGCCACAAATCTCCGTCATATTTGTATAAAGCGTCAACTACCCAACAACCCCACTCATTACATTTTGGATCATTCAATCTATTGCTGTTTTATCGAAACCTTTTCTTCAAAAAATCTGTAATCCAAGATGCATGTTAAGTACATTTATGTTTAAGATTTTAAGCTGTTTTTAAAACCCTGTACACTTCAATATGTTAAATGCCGTAAATCAACGTGACTTGTTGTGGAGCACCCATAAATCTTTCACCATAGGGACTTAAACAGCATATGTGACCTGACAACACGGGAACATGATCACAAAATCCAATCGCCATGTAATGTGGCAGTGACCTCTCTTGTCTCAGTCGCTTGCTTTACTGAGATGACTCTTAAATGCTAAGCTAACTCTTGAACCTGAGCTGGAGGATTTATTTTGGCCTACAGTAAATTTGCGCACCTTGCAGCCAAATCCAAAAGAAACAGATTTACTGCTTGGAGTGACGTATGTTTAGGCGTGCATGAGTTGAAAGTGAAGAGGTGATAAATGTTGCTCAACATGGTGCCAAGAACCAGTGAATCAAAGACAGAACGAACAATCAAGTCATTTTTTTTACCTGAAAATGAATGCGTTTGTTTCAATGAATTGTCAAAAAAATTGTGATATCATACAGATTTGTTTTTTTATGAAACAGGATGGAATGTAACAAACCAGCCAATACCACAAAACATCACATAATCCATTGCTGAAACTTTTCCCTCTGAAGTTTTCCCTCCAAAATGATGTCACTTTCTGAAGGATGATGTCATGAAGGAACTTACTTTTGTGATATTAGGACACATGAAAATCCTATAAAATGATCACCATCTGAATCTATGTCAACACATTTTCATTTGAATCATGTTCATTGTACTTTAGAATTATTAGTTAGTAGGCCTATGCGTATATTGATTTTTATCGTCACTTTTATATTATATCTTTTATTTTCATTTTATTATTTGTGCTTTTGTCATTTTTAAAATATCACTCATTTATTTTTAGTTCAGTTTTAGTGTTTGTCAACTTATTTCAGTTCGTTGCAAAGTTAACATTTTTCTTTACTGTTTTTAATAGTTTTAGTTTAGTTAACAAACATAACCCTGATCATGTCAGTTATACAGAAAGGGAAAAATATATTTTACTTAAAGCAGTTCACTTAAAAAAAAAAAAACTTTTGCTGATAATTTACTCGTCCCCATGTGATTATAGATATCCATGTCATTCTTTCTTCAGTCAAAAAAAAGAAATTAAGGTTTTTGATGAAAACATTCCAGCATTTTTCTCCATATAATGCACTTTACTGGTAACCAAACAGTTCAAGGTCCAAAAGACACATTCAGTACAAACTGCAAACTGTTCAAAGGGCTTTAAACGATTCCAGACAATGAATAAGGGTCTTATCAAGCGAAATGATCGCTCATTAAAAAAACAACAAAGTTTTAAACAAAGTTTAAGTTTAATAAGCTCAAATGGTCGCTTTGCTCTGTTCTGTGACGCACGTTTGTGAGTTTCCTGTTCGAACTCGTTCAAAATGAACAAATCTTTTTTCGAGTCATTTGCTTAATTCAACGAACGAAACAAACGAATTGACTCGTTTTGATGGACGAGTTCGAACAGGAGAGTAACCAATGAGCATTACAGAACAGAGCAAGGCGACCATTTGAACTAATAAAACTTAAACTTTTTTTTTTTTTTTTTTTAAATGAGCGACCGTTTTACTGATAAGACCCTTATTCTTCGTCTGAAATCATTTAAAGCCATTTGAACAGTTTGCAGTTCGTACTGAAAGTGTCATTTGGACCTTGAACCGTTTGGTTACCAGTTTGGATAAATCAGCAAAAGTTTTTTCAAAAGTGAACAACTCCTTTAATATAATATGTTAATATTATAAAATGCATTCCATTGAAAAATAAACCAAAAATAGTTTTTTTTCAATGTCTATGTTCCCTTAGTTAGTAGAAATGACCCATCGCAAAACGAAGGACTGCAAATGCATCCATGTTCTCCACCATGATGATTTTACTTCATGTAGGCCTAGTCATCTTCCTTATTTGTTGAATTATAATGTTGTAAGTCCCCAACCCTATCATTGGACACTATAGTGGACATGTGATGAAACAGAAGAAGCCTCCACTATGAAAACACCTCACTGGTTCTTGTTTTGGCACTTCATGGAAAGCACAATGTGCTCTGTACTCTTCCTAATTAATTAGATTAGTGGTTATTAAAGAAATTGGTGACAGTGAGTCAAACTCCAACACCTTAGTCTGCTCTTGAGGATTTTTTCCCTCATATACTGCCTTTCTTGAACAGATTAATTTAGACAGACACTTCCACGGTGTTGCTGTGAAGCAAAAGCACAGATGGGGAAAATAAGCTGTTTTAGCTCTTCATTAAAAACACAATCCCACAGAATCTCAAGGGTGGAATAAGACACGTCTCAATTAAGTAATTAAGTCACGGCAGGATGGAGATCACTTTAGGAGCAGAGCTGAAAATCACTTGTGTCATATGAGATGGGCTAACGCTGTGATATAGCCATATCCATCATGATCTCAGGCGAGATTGGAGCAGCCTCAGACTTATGACAGGATAGCACCAGCTAGCTGTTAGAATATTAGCTAATAACACAAACAAATGCTACTACTGGACAAGAATGGGACATTACTACATTTACCCAAATGCTGTGCTGGAACGGTCTGTGTGTTGCTTCTACTGCTTTATGTGCTTAATGTATAGCGAACTGCTATCTCGACTGAGCTTGAAATATATGTCAAGCGTTATGGAGAAAGACAGTTTTTATCAAGTCTGGGCAGGTTGTCAAATACATTTTATAGAAGCAAGTTTCACATATATTGTTGGCCAGTTTCAATATTGCTACTTTATAGAAATAACTGTTTTTGTCTGTGCAAAAATTAGGTATTATTTTGTTTCAATTATTATTTTGTAAGGTTTGTGTTTCAATAATTTATATTATATATATATATATATATATATATATATATATATATATATATATATATATATATATATATATATATATATATATATATATATATAATATAAATGAAATTATATATATATATAATACTTTTTACATTTACCTTTACAACAAGTGGTTCATCTATATAATATAATTGAAATTATATATAAATATATATATATAATACTTTTTACATTTACCTTTACAACAAGTGGTTCATCTGTTCATCTTGAGCAGGCAATAATAAAGACATATATACATTTATTTAAAATATAAATATTAAAAATATAAATAATATAAATATAAATTTTATACATTTATATAAAATATAAATTTATAAATATGTGTTTATCATACACAATCAGTCATTCATTCAATCAATCAATCATTTCAAGACTTTAAGGTTTAACTCCACATACATTTTCTAAAATGAGAAATGTTCACTGTAAAAAGTTTGCCAACTAGGCCCAATCTTCGGTAATTATTATTATTATTTTTTTTTTGTATATATATAGTTCTCCAAAAGATGTCAGTATATGAAATCAGGAAAATCTCTGAAAGGACAATGCTGACGAAATATTGGGTTTCTCAGCTGATATGCAACACAATTCTCTTCAGACGGTTTGCAGCAGACAGTGCGGTGAGAGACAGAGATTAGCAAAAACCTTTTTAGCTTCACCTGTGTGTCCTTGATATTAGTCATAAAATAGAGTCAGATTCCCACCTCTGCCGAGTGCCGATCGCTGGTTTGAACACAGGGCTTCATCCTACATGTCCTCAGACTCAGTGGCATCATTTAAAGTTCTGCAAAGGGGAAAAAAGATATGTGTCAATAACAAATTTCTAGAGGAACACGTTCAAATGATCTATTCAATCAACTCTCTCTCTCTCTCTCTCTCTCTCTCTATATATATATATATATATGAAGTATATGAATATATATATATATATATATATATATATATATATATATATATATATATATATATATATATATATATATATATCTTCATATATATATATATATATGAAGAGTTTGGTTCCAAAACGCTATAAATCCATTTTGATGAATTTGAGTAAAACTGTGTTCTCTTTAGTAAGAAAATGGGAAGATGAAAAACACTATTTTCAGTTTCAAATAGCATTTGTAGGTTATAATATCAATAAAAAATTAAATCCATGTTTTGATTTTCAAAGATTTATTATAAAAACAGATTATTTTTCCCCAAAATGCAATAAATCCATTAACTTATTTTTTTCAAAATGCAATTAATCAAAAAACTTTTATACACATTGACTTTCTTGTGCAATCCTATAAATCCATTGCTTTAATATAACAATATTCTGTAACACTTTAAGGGTACAGGTCATGAATTATCATGAATTCACGGATAAAATGAATCATGCATTCATTCATTCATTATTTTCATCAGAAACTAACAACATTTTTTTTAACAGTTCAACGTTTTTCATTCATGACTTCATGGATGAACAACACCTTAATTAAAACATTAACTAAGATGAGCACATCATCATGAATTATGATTTATTAAGCATGATCTAACGTTACTTCTGCATATCGCTGTTGTCAACCTTGGGATGTCGCCGCTGAGCTTTTTTTGACGGCGATCAGCTGTAAAATGGCTCGGTCCTGCTCGGTTTTCGTTGACTTTGAATAAAACTGAAAGTTTTTCAAAAGATCCCTGGGGTCAGTGTGTCATCGTGACAGAAGTTTGATGCTGTTGCGTGAGAACAAGCAACAGCCGGCATTTCCGTTACTGTTTACATTGCGTGAATGGTGCGTTGTGATCGGTTAAGCGGATATGTTGCATTTTGCAGAAAAGGGAGACTGGCGTTTGTCGCGGTTTGGAAAGAAAGGGAGAAAACATTACATAATAACACGGCGGATATCGCATTTTACGTCAAATTAAACATTGTTTTGTATCTGGTCGGTATTGAAAAGTCCGATTTTTGCAGTAACTCATTTTTTTTTAATGGCGTTTATCGCGTTTTGGAACCAAACTCTTCATATACATATGTAGGCCTATATAAACATGGTCAACTCACCTTTTTCTTCCCCAACAGTTTTCAGCAACCCTGACTCCCCACTCTTGTCTGGTTTCTGATCCAGCCAGTGATCTTGGGAGAGTGTTGGACCAAAATACCAAGCTCTGAGCCCTCTCCGACAATACCCCAAATATGCATAATCTTTTCTCTGCCCGATTATTTGTAAAAATGAACTTCTGAACCTTTGTCTGTATACACTACACTCTGCAACGGGGTGCTCACTCATGTTCCAGCAGAGTTCACATCCAGACCTGATCAAACACACCTGTCTGTGATCATCACCTGTCCTGAAGATCTTAATCAGCAGCTTTAGGGTTGGAGCTGAACTTTGCTGGAAGGTAGATCTCCAGAAACAGGATTTCACACCGCTGGTCTATAAAGAGATTTGTTTAACTACAGTACATGCTTGTTCTAATGCAGTTGATTGTTTGTGTTGTTTATATATATATATATATATATATATATATATATATATATATATATATATATATATATATATATATATATATATATATATATATAATACTTTTTACATTTACCTTTACAACAAGTGGTTCATCTTGAGCAGGGAATAAACACATATACATTTATTTATTTATTATTTAAAAATATGTATTTAATTTATGTTCCTTTATAAATGTATTTTAATATCAGTGATGGTGTTCTCGAATCTCCACTCTGCTATAATAAAACAGTTAGCAGTGTTCCAGTGTTTTTTCTCATTTATCTATGAACATTGATTTGCAGATGTGCAACTGAATTTTGTCTAGACGTGCATTTCTTATTGTTGCATATGTAACAGATACATATTACATAACAGTCGCATATGTAAACCTCACTTCCCTGGCCTCAAGAGGCGCGCTAGCAATTGACGCTAAAGCCTGTGGTCTTTAGCATCCTTGTTAGCGCCCGCCTCCCACGCCAGAAACACTTGTTACATTGGAGCCCTGGCCCAGATGGGAGGTTTAGGTGAGTGTAATGGACATAGGCCAGTAAGAGGCCTGTGTGTGTGTAAACCTCACGTGCTAGCGGCTGTAGTCTTTAGCATCCTTGTTAGCACACCCACCTCCCACGCCAGAGAGACCAGTTCAAATCCCGCTCGTAGCAGGTCGAGTAGATCCGGTAACATTTGGTGCCGTGACCCGGATGGGTGTGAGGTTTAGGGGGTGAGTGTAATAAACGTAGCCCAGCAAATATATCAGCAAGTAATTTTGTGTTCAAAAGACATCTAATAGCCATCCAAACACAGCCCAGACATCTACAACAAAGCAACATTTGGGCTGTCAGTGACAATTTAATAGACGTCTAAACCATAACAAAAGAATAGACTAGCCCAAGTTTTGCCTTGTTTTAGATGTCTGGGTTGTGTTTGGACCGCTATTTTATCTTTTATAAATACAAATTTGCCTGCTGGGAGGCCAATGAGAGCTGTGTGTGTAAAACTCACTCCCCTGGTCTCAAGAAGCCTCGCTAGTGGCTTCGGTCTTTAGCCTCCTTGTTAATGCGTGCGCCTCCCACGTTGGAGACCCTGTTTCAAAACCCGCTCAGAGCGGGTCGAGTAGAACCGGTTACACACAAATTCTCAACTGAAACTGGAAAAAAAAGACAAATTCAGCTTTACATGTGGAAGGCCAGATGCAGAGAACATCAGTCCATATTCAGTCTCTCAGGAATGCTGATCCTCCTGGTGAAGAGTTTCAAACCACGTGCGTAAACATCCCCTTCAACATGTCACTCTTATTTGCGCTTTGGTTTTCCTCGGAATTTCTTGACAAAAGCCGGTCGTGCGCATTGAAATCCTGCAGGGCCAACTGGGGTCATGTAGCCCGATACTGAATTTCCCTTGCCTTTGTGCGATCTTAATTGTCTGTCATTTCTGTCTGCAGACGTGGCCGTGGTCCGCCAGGGTAAGACCTATGGAGACATGAGGTGGAGCAGCACCCTCACTTTCATCAAGGGATCGTTTTCCAGCCCTCGCGTCGCAACCCGGGGTTTGTGTTACGTGTCTCATAAAAGTAGCTCTTGTTTCACCATCACCCCGCTTTGTCTGGGTACCCAGCTAATCTGTCAAGCTGAGCTCGCAGGCAAATTCTTCGGCAGCGTAACAGAAACTGTTATAAACTCTCTGGACGAGCAGGGTTTTGGGACTGCTTTGTTTTGACGTCAGATGGCCGAAATGACCATCGGGCTCTTCGAGGACTCCTTTGACCTTCAGTGTTGATCTCTGGTCATTGTCTTTCTCTCTCCTCTTGCCTTTCTTCCCGTCTCTATAACTAAATCTGCACCTTTGTATTGCATTGTGGATCCACACCACAGAACTTGCCTTTAGTCTTTGTTTTTGCCCAATTTTTTGACAGGTTGGTGCGACCCAGTTAGAGAAAGGTCATAGAAAACTATACGCTGAGGAATCGAAGGACTTCAGATTTCTTAACACGCTCTGAACGGCTACATTTTCTCTCTGAGACGACTCGAATGGAAACCTGTGTACTGTCCTTCAAACTCTAGCGGTGACAGTCTTTTGATCCTGCAGCACTTTGAACTCATTGTCAGTCGCGCCGCTTTCCCTCGCCGAGATGCTCTCTTGTACGCAAATATACTGGCACGTGAACGTAAAGTAGTTTGGGCTGTGTTGCTGTTGAGTCTGAGTGCCGTTGTTTGGCAGTATTTGACTCACTATGAGGGGAGACGTGTAATAATCATCGCCTGTGTATCTTTTCACAGTTACTGACAAACTACCAGCAGTAGTTTGTGAGAAAACACAGCAGAGTAGTGAGCTGTGTAGTTTCTTATGTGCAGAACTTTTAAATATAAAATACTAAAACTTAAAACATGGAATGTCCAATTTGATGTGCACATTAGTCTGTGACACAAAAGTTTGGGGTCGGTCATATTTCTTAATGTTTTTAAAAGAAGAAATGTTGACCACTGCAATTACCTGACAAAAATATTCAATTAAAAAAGGTATAATGAGCATCCATATTACAAGGATATTGTCTGTTTAGTACTTATAAAGCACATATGAATGCCTTATTCTGCATGATCAAATTCTACATCCCTTAATCCTACCCCATGCCAAAATTTAATAACCACCTTTCTAACTATTAATAAGCAGCAATTAGGAGCGTATTGAGGCAATAGTTAATTAATAAGGAGAATTTGGCCCTAATTAAAAGTGTGACCAACTAAATATTATTAGCTTTGAGCCGCTCAGTTTGACCCACCTCCACTTTAATAGGAACGTCAGCACTGGAAAGAAAAAGACTTTTGGTGTATTTGTTGTTGATCAGCCAACAAAAACTCTACAGACTTTGTATTTGAAGACAGATTTGAAGGGCTTCAACAAATGTGGATTACACCATCTAATCATTTGTTCATTCTTCTCACCCTCTCATCCATCCTACTAAACCAGCCAATGGCGATCACTAATTACAACTGGGATGCTTTCAATTATCTAGGAGGAGGGATGACCAATCGTGGACTCCATGTCGTCTTCATGTTACTCGCTTGGTCTGAAATGGCATGTTGAGGACATCCTAAAAATTGAGGACAGAGAGAGTAAAAAGACACATTGCAGTCTGTCATGAATATGTTACTGTCATTCTCTCTATTTTTTCCTCTCTTTCAAATCCCTTTAGACAGTGATGTTCTTCTGCAGTGAGGTAGAATGTTAAAATGTGGAAAATGTCCATCCGATAGTTTTTTTTTCCATATTTACTCAATGCATAATTTACCATTTTAGATTTTAAAACTGATAATTCCAGATATTAAAAACTCATGTTTGACAATAAAATAGATGATACAGTCATGCCTGTAACATACTTGTTTAATTCCAGGTGAACGGTACTTGGTGGAAGAACAGTTTATTGTAACAAGAACCTTGGACTAAATGTAATAATTTGAGAATCAATAGCCAGTGATACAAAATATTCAATGTCGTCAATAATCAAATGAAAGTGAAATCACATATTTATCACAAAACAAAATAATTTTTACCTCCAACTTAACATGTCCAAATTCAGAGGCTGCATCTTTCGGAGGACCCAGACTCCAAAGGCCACGTCTTCGAAATCCTTGTCCTTTGAATGATAGACTCTCTGAATTGGGACACAGCTTATGCATACCAATACGGCTGTGAATGCCTATAGCTCAAAACTGACCTAAACTGGAATAACTTTTTGACTTCAGCAAGAGTCACTATAATGAAGGTAAGTTGCTGTTTCACGAATGGACGAAGTTGGTCTTTATATCCCGAGACAATAACACCAATACACACATTATTAATAAACATTCATAAGAACGCTGGAGCTCAGCCAATGGAGCTCATTTACTCCATGTGAACCATCATAGTATGTTTGTTAGTCAACTGGAATAGAGAGGGAATTATCAATTCAAACTGGGTCAGGTCTCTTGCTGCCTGCAAAAAAAAAAAAAAAAAGAAGACAAAAAAGGAAAGAAAAAAAGGCAGAAACCTCCCAGGGGGACGGAGAGATTACCCCAAACGATTGAATTAGCTTGGCAGCTAGGGGGGTGGTGGGAGGGCGGGAATGGTAGAAACTAATGGTAAATAACAAGCTTTTGACAATTCTTCTCCTCTCGTCTCAGAGGGGAGGGCAGCAGTGGAATGCCAGAGACGGGACCTTTCCCCTCCACTGTGTTCTTCCAACAAACAGTGTCAATGAGATGGCATCCTACCTCACAGAAATTTGCATGGTTGTCACTGGACTGAAAGCAAGTTTAAAGGTACATCCTTTATGTGCCAGAAAAAGGATTAAATGCATCCCCACAAAGAGGCTTTGATTTCTCGCAAAAACATAAGAAGACTGGCCAGGACTTGAAGTTAAATCTACACCTCGCACTTCTTTAAATGTACTCTTTCTTTCAGTTTGCTTCTTTTTTTTCTCGTTCTGTCTCTAAAGAGACTATTGCAAAGAAAAGTTTTCTGTTTTCTCTCTAAAAAGTTGTCTTTTAAGCACGTGAGAACCAAAATTGAACCCAGAACAAAATTGTGAAAAAAATATGATAAAGTCTACCAGATATAATCATGTATGTATGTATGTACAGGATGGGTGGATGGATGGATGGGTGGATGGGTGGGTGGGTGGATGGATGGATGTATGTATGAACAAATTGAGGCCAATTAGTACAAATTCATATGACCTCACTTGTACAAATTCATAAGATTTTTGATAAATGGATGGATGGATGGATGGATGGGAGAGTGAGAGGGTGGATGAATGCATGGGTGGGAGGGTGAGAGGATGGATGGATGGATGGATGGATGGATGGATGGATGGATGGATGGATGGATGGATGGATGGATGGACAAATTGTGGCCAATTCGTACAAATTCATACAACCTCACTTGTACAAATTCAAAAGATTTTTGCCAAATCAATGGATGGATGGATGGATGGATGGGTGGGAGGGTGAGAGGGTGGCTTGTAGATGTCTTTGCATATTGAAAACATCACTGTAAAAATATTGTTGGTTTAACTTAAAAAAATTAAGTAACCTGTTTGCCTTAAAATTTTAAGTTCATTGAAATGGAAAAAAAATTGAGTTAATACAATGAAGGAGATTGATTTAATCAGCAGAAACTCAAAATAATATGTTATATGAACTACATAAATATTTTAAGTTGATTTGACAAAAGAAAAAAAATTATGATTACAAATAATGAAAATATTGTTTTACAGTAATTATATACATCATATGTTCAAATTCAAAGAAACTATTTTTGAATCAGAGTGTAGTTTGCCCTTTCAGGATATGTTTTTCATAAAAAAAAGTTATGTGCTACATATGGGTCTGAAAAAAGAAACACACACTTCAGTAAGAAATATTTCAGGAAGCACTGTCTAAACCAACATCCTGATCAGGACTTTTCATAGAATCTGTGAGTCCTGGTGTATGTGGGCGTGAGGCGGACACCAGATGTCATGCGCTACTGAACCATGAGGGTGGCAGATCTCAGTGGCATGTGTAGAAAAGACCTGTGTATGACCTCCTCAAAAACTCCTTCAACACATGTGGGCCATAGATCACGCTCTCGTGTCCCCTGATCTCCCACTCGAGTTCATTCCAGCGCATGGAGGCCGGTTTGTTTTTAATCATTCAGCCCATTAGCAACTGCATAGAGAGAAACTGCTGCTTTGTTTTGGAGATATGAAGACAGGAGACGAATGTTCAGAAAGAAGAAACAGAAGGGAGAGAAGTCTAAAAGACTGAGTCAGATTCTTCTGTGAGTTTATATTCACAGCATTACTAATGCGGCGGCATTATTAATGTACCTTATGTTCAGCGTGAAGTCTACGTCTCCATCGGCAATTTACTTCAATTATGCTATGGAAAAAGTAAGCTTAGAAATGATAATAAATCTAACAGTAAAATAGTTTTTTTTTACAGCATAAACTAACACAACCCCTAAAACCACATGTCCTCAAAGCATAATTAAATCCTTTATATGGATAAAAATATATATTAAACTTAAAGGCACACGGAACGTGCAGCTTTGTTTGATATGTTGAAATATTTAATGGCTCCACCCTCTTTTCAAATAGCCAATAGCGTTTAGTTTACCTCACAGACTGCAAGTTGTACTTACCAGCACCATGAAAGCAAATCTGAGTGCTGATTATACGTTGGATTCAACTGTGGAGGTGTGAATAAATTCTAGCCATTTTCATTCTTAACCAACGTACAGTTGAAACACGGAATAAAACTCGAGTGTTTGGGCAACCAAACACATATATCCAACCCATATTGCTCAGTGACGTGTCAACGGTCGCTTTGGCCAAGTGGTATTTATAGCAGAGGGGGCGGAGCTTTAGATTCAAGAGAGCATTTGATTGGACAGAAGATCTGATGAGAAGCTGAAGATCGCGGTGATGTCATAAAAATACATGATCCATTTCAACGGAAGTGAGAGACTAAGTTTTTAATGCTTATATCTCCTATAATCCGAATTGTGTCATTGGTTTGGAACACTCCAGCTTATTCTTAACCTAAAGACTAACATATTCATACTAAAAGCTAAAACCTAAAACACAATATATATTTAGATAATTTCCCTAAATTTAGGGTAGATCCCATTGGTTACTAGCTAACCAAATAAAATAAAATGACTTCTTCATTAACAGCCTATGGTTGAAACATATTGACAGTTGTGCAGTTTGTAGGCTTACCATAGCCTACCATACCATATCATCCCCCATGGTTATGATATCTGAACATGTTAAACCGATTAATAATGAATTCACTCTAAAAATGCTGGGTTGTTTTAACCCAACTTTGGGTCAAATGTGGACAAACCCAATCGTTGGGTTAAAAATGTAATTAAAAATTTAGCCCAATGGCTGGGTTTATCCACATTTGACCCAAACTTGGGTTAAAACAACCCAGCAATTTTTAGAGTACATTAACTTTGGTGGCCTAGTCCCTTTGTCCTAGTAAGAACCAGTATGTGTCAAACATCAAAAGTCAATGCTGTTACTATGTGCATGCAACACATAATCTATAAAGCATTATAAAATGTATTAAGGTTCATTTTATTAATAAAGGTTACGATATAGTGTCTGTTGAGCAAAAGTTAATTGAGCACAACAAAGCTTGGTGGATATGCTGTTGGGGAGTCACTGTGTCATGTGACCTCCACCTCCAGCAGGGATTGGTTGCTCCAGAATGAATCAGGGTTCAGGCATAGAATGGCACTAATGTGAGCCAGGACCATGCGGTCAGGATGCAGCTATTGGGGCCGCTTTTTTACTTACACAAAGACTGGGTCTACAGGGACACCATGGGAAGCGACATCCCTCCCTCCCTTCCTTCTCTCCCTCCTTCTCCTCCTTTCTTGAATCGGCCCAGTTGAGGGCTACGCCACAGCCTTATAACTGAGACATGTTGTTGACAATGTGTGGTTGTTTGTGTCTGGCTAACGAAAATAGATTCGCTCTAATAATGCCCTATTCTCAATTTATTCGAACAAAGATTGAGAGGGCCCCTCGAGAGGGAATCGCTGTCCCATGCGTCTTCATGTTGTCGGAGGGGCCGTCGTATTTCCTGAATGGAATCATCATACTGTGTGGTGCACTGACATCATTATTTCATGGAAACTTATGATGTGATTATTTGTTCTCAGAATGGACTGCGAACGTTACAATACCACAGCAGAAATAACAGTGTTTTTGGTTATTTTGACAGTGTTCGAGCCGAGGCTGACTAGAGCCGTAATTGTTGACTCTACTCAAATACATGCGGAATTAATTCGCCCTCCAGCAGTGACTTAACATGATCCAATAATATAGTTTTTGTAAATATTCACGACAAATTCCATCATTAAACAAGATATGTTTTTTTATATACACACCAGCAAACATAATAAACGGCTGGTCTGAGTTTTAAGTCGACACGAGTAGGAATGAGTTGATGTGCTGTGTTAGGGTGTTTCGAGTGTTTTCCCAGCCAAGCTTGAGTATTACTTATTCTCGTGTGAAAAAGAAGTGTGCCTAATTGTACGGAATGTGCACTTGTAGTGTACTGCAAATATTAAGCAAATCGTAAATAATATAAAAAGCCAGTTAAGTGCTTAAAGATAGTACACTTTCATGGCTATTTCTACTTTTGTGCTCTTTGTAATAATGTCAAACTAAATGTTTTACTTTAATTGTAAATGTAAAGTACTTGATTATCATTGTAATACTACATTTAAAAGGTATTATAATTTAATTGCACTGAATTGCAAATTCATCATAACCAATGTGTAACATTTATATATATATATATATATATATATATATATATATATATATATATATATATATCAACCCGATCTCACGGGAATTCGTACGAATTTTACGAGGTGGCTAATTCGTAACAATTCGAATGACCTCACTCGTACGAATTAGTACGATTTTTGTGAAATCATACATATTTTACGAATTGGCCAATTGGTATGAATTCATACGATTGACCTACCCCTAACCCCGCCCCTAAACATAACCGTCACGTGGGTTTAGGCAATTCGTATGAATTCGTACGAGTGAGGTCGTATGAATTAGTATGAATTAGCCACTTTTGAATCACTCGTACGAATTCGTACAAATTGGTCGTGAGATAGGGTAGTATATATATATATATATATATATATATATATATATATATATATATATATATATATATATATATATATATATAAATCATGCATTATTTTATTTGTGTTAAATGTTTGTCAGCAGTACACTTTAGCCATATGTAAAAGACAATGGTCAGTATGTAATAATGAAAAATATGAAATTATGAATTATGAAATGACATAAAGAAGTATTTAAATATTGTTTAAGTGGGTCAAAAACAAAAGATCAGTGGGTCAAAGATCAGTTCATTCACTCTGTTTTAAGAGTGACAAAAATTGCACAAAACAGCACAAAAATTGTGCTGTTTTAACCCAACTTTGGGTCAAATATGGACAAAACCAGCCATTGGGTTAGATTTTTTTAATTACATTTTTAACCCAATGGCTGGTTTTGTCCATATTTGACCCAAAGTTGGGTTAAAACAATCCAGCATTTTTAGAGTGTTGCATTTAATATAAAAATTAAATATCATAGATTGTATAATTCCAATTAACATGCAATTAAGTGAAGTACAGAATGTGTATGTGAGATTTTAAGTACATATTATTTATGTTATTAAAACTATCATTAAATAAGTATTTCTTTCACAAACAATTATGTTTTCAAGGTATATGTATTTATTTCAATTACTAAATGTGTACATCTTTCACAATGATTCACTGTAAAACTTTCTGGGATGTTTTAACCCAACTTTGGGTCAAATATGGACAAACCCATGCAGCCATTGGGTTAAAGTTTTTTAATTGCATTTTTAACCCAACGTTTGGGTTTGTCTATATTTGACCCAACATTGGGTTAAAACAACCCAGAATTTTTAGAGTTTAAGTGTAGTTTTTTGAAAGACTCTATGGAATTCAGTTTTGTTTTTTGTTATTCAGAGTTTTTTTTTGTTATTGTAGTTCATGTCTGCTATAATGTTCTCCTAAAAGTCCAAACTGTAATTGCACAATAAAAATGCTATGGGTTCTCTCCAAAACATGAATAATCAAGAGATTTTACTACACTTTAAACAATGCTGGGTTGTTTGAACCCAAATTTGGGTGAAATGTGGACAAACTCAAATGTACAGTTAAAAGTGAAAGTTGAAGTTAGGGTTCAAATTTGAAATTACATTTTAACCCAACATTTGAGTTTGTTTAGAGTGTAACAGGTTCAAGTTGCAACCCACATACCTGGGTCATTCTAGCAAAATGTAACTCTGGTTGATGATTGTTTTAAATTTCATTCAATCAAATGCTCTCTAGAGCGACAACTCATTTTCCTTGTAATATCACCCGCCTCCGGCTCTAAAAATGCTCGGTTGTTTTAACCCAACTTTGGGTCAAATATAAAAATTAACTTGTTTGTCCATATTTGACCCAAAGTTGGGTTAAAACAACCCAGCAATTTTTAGAGTGTATAGCAATAGCAAGTAGCAAATCATTTTTTTTAATACCGAATATGTCTCAACTTCCTGTTTCACCAGGAAGTACATCATCACAGGAAAGAAAACTGATTTAGGGTGAGCATACAATCACAAATCACCCATGCGAAAGAGATCCTGCGTTTTTAATATTAAATAGATTAGATGGATAAAAGCACATAAAGAAACAAGTGAATGAATCTAACAGTAGTTTAAATAAGCCCATTTTGGGAAGTGTAAAACAAGCACTTTATGTTTGGAGTGGTGGTTTACCTAAGTGAGTTAATGTGTGACACATTGGAGACCGCAGTAAGATGACACGCTACACAGTTAACGAGTCAAACATATGTTCTGAATCTGTGTGACTGCTGGCAGACTTCACAGGCTAGTTGAGCGGTAAAAAAGGATTACCTAACCCGTTGGAGTGATTCTCCGATTTATAACAGAAGGAACAGAGAAAGGCTACAAACCACAAGGGGGCCGAAAGAAAAATAAATCTAGGGTTTCCCATTTCTGACACATGTAGAGGTAGTATGTGAGCGTTTAAATCACACGCCTTGTTGAAAAGGCTTGTGTATTTACCCAGAGTTTGCCGTGTCTCTCCCCAGAGGTCTGCTGTTGGGTCGTTACGTGGAGGCATGGCTTCTCTCAACTGATGTTGGCCGGCATGCGCGCATGAAACCAAGCCTGTCCGGCCTTGTTTGGGAGAAAGGGCTGATCAATTGTGGAACTGATACGCGGCTAAAACAAATTAGACTTCAAACTAATTCAAATATTCTTTGAGAGATGGATGCGGGACGTTGTTGTGGCGACGTGTGCTGCGTTTCGCAGAGCGCGTTTTAAAAGCGAGGCCTGCAGAATGTAAACTTGCAGCGTTCGAATTATGCCAATATTTGGAAGAAAGGTCTTAGAAAGCCTTTTCCAGTTAAAAAAAAAAAGTTTATTTACGGTAAAATCTGTCTTTCTGCTGTCACAATCACATTTCACCTCATATCCCCCTAGAAATGAATACAGGATGTGATGCATTTCCCTTATTTTAATTAGTGTTACCATTTGTGTTTTTAAGGTGCCCTAATTATGCTATTTAAAGGCCCCTTATTTTGTCTCCTAAAATAGGTTTATATGCATCTAAGGTCAAAACAAACTTACATTTTCTCACAATATACATTGCATCAGTCTGAAAACTGTTTGTTTGAGGAGTCAGGCTCTCTAAACTCTGCTCTGATTGGTCAGAAGGCTCAGTCTGTTATGATTGGTCTAACGCTTACAGCGCATCTCAGGAACAAAAACCCAATTACCGTATCTGAATTTTAGCGCCGAAGGCTTCTTCATTGCCTGTGTACACACAGTGAAATGAACAGTAAAGATTGCGTCCAAGTGCATCAAAGTGGATTCGCAGCATTGAAAACACTCAACAACACGAACCAAACTCTTCCAGGCCTCAGCTACAACTACAGTGTTTGAGGGAAGGGCAAAGTAGGCATCATTCACGGGCAGCCAATGAAGACCATAGGCTCGCTTTATGCAAATTTTTACATTGTTAAGTAGGCATAAATTATAAAACAGGAAGTGAGACATGAATTGCTGACGACTGGTTTCAGTTTGGACATTACTTGTATTTGCCGTGCACTTTGATCTTTAAAACATATTATAATACATGTAATATTTGAATAAGGATAATAGGGGCACTTTAAAGGGACACTATGCAGTTATTTTAGCTTAATTTAACAGCTTCAGAGTTATTGAAATGGTTATATGATTTATTTCGGGTTGAATGGGGGGCGTCTCGGCCCCCCCTGGTGCCTGTGAGCGGAAAAATCGCACTTGCAGTTTCAGGCCGCCGGCTCGCCGCCCGAAAGTATCGCGTGATATCAGCTCTCGCGATGTAACATATTCCTTTGCGGTAACACTGCACAAATCCAGGAACAAAGTCGAGAAGGATGGAGTTTGTCACACTATCGTCATGGCGGAGCCGGCATATAAGATATAGAAAGCTAGGAAAGTATTGTCGGAGGAACAGAGAATGAGGAAAGAGCATCCTGACCGAGCGAGGAGTCAGACGCGAGCATAGCCGTAATTTGCGCATGTGATATGTCCCCATTGAAACATCTCGTAGCACGGATGTACCAATACAAACAAATAAAACATCTCCAGGTAACTCTAGTAGATTCATTTATTTCGTTTGTTAAATAAGAGGCGATCTGAAATGTGTCGTTTTTGAAATCAAGTGACCAAAGCGCTCATTGCCGCTGCGATCAGTTTCAGTTGATTCAGGGTTATGTTGTGATATTCAAACGGACGCGCGCTCATTGCTCAATCCGTTGCGGGGACTGAGAGACTCATTACGGTGAAATCACAAAACCCAATGCACAAAAAACATGTCCCTGCTTGAAATACAGCCACTAATAAACAATCGGCGTTGATGAGGAAAATAAACTATACTATTAGTAGGGATTAGAACCCAGAACCTGTGACAAACATGGCAAGTTCTTCCTTTGAACCATTAAAGTTCATGGGGATATGTATTTAATCACGTGAAAATTCTCACCACTAACACCATATAATAGATCTCATTAAACAACAAATTAAACACGATGTACTATTGTATACTATGTAACACGTCATGCCCTCCGTGAGTGGTATTTACGACAGTAATGTTAAAAACAAGTACGCCACAGTTACTCTAGGGGTCGCTGTTTGACAAAAACAGTATTCTTGTCTTGTGCCCCTTTAATTGTGAAATTTAATTGTTTAATTTAAAAATAAGGTATGTTTATTAGCCCATGATTTTAAAGATAACTGCACTGTAAATATATATATATATATATATATATATAGACCATGATGATCACAATATTTTTTCTTTTGTCAAATCAACTTAGATAATTTATGTCGTTCAGATAACATAACATTTTGAGTTTCTGTTGATTAAACCAATCTCCTTCATTGTATTAACTCAAATTTTTAATTTTAATAAACTTAAAATTTTGATACAAGCAGGTTACTTACTTTTTTTAAGTTAAACCACCAATATTTTTTTACAGTGTGGATTTCAGGCTTCTATACCCCAACATAATTAAAAGCATCTTAAATGCAGACTGATCTCATGAAGTAGCGTGTGTATGACACGGCAATTCGTATTTGCATTTTTGGCGTGCTATCAAGACGCATAATCGCTTTTCAGCGTGTTTATGAACGCCGTTGACTTAACGTTATATAAATATATGACTTATGAATGAAAACAAGGCCGTTCATTACCGAACTCCTGTTCAAACTTTTGATGAGATTACAGTTGAGAAGCGTTGCTCCAAAAAATCCTCCTACAAACCAAATAGTGTGCTCTGATAATGCCTCGCGTAGCTACGCCTTTGGTAGCGGCGTAATCGTTGCAGGCTGCTGAGGGTT
Organism: Cyprinella venusta; assembly: GCA_038021265.1. NCBI lineage: Eukaryota > Metazoa > Chordata > Actinopteri > Cypriniformes > Leuciscidae > Cyprinella > Cyprinella venusta. The sequence goes on from CM075874.1 coordinate 6,376,570, forward strand.
TTTCAGAACTAATGTTTACAGTTGTTTTGGAGTGGACAAAGAAGGCACCCAGAGGACAGCAGGGTGTGTGTCTCTTCTCTGCAGATTGTGGTTAACCAGGTCTCATCTGGAGACCTTATGCTTGGCTCATCTCACTCCAGTCCCCTTGTCTTTCCCCCTCCTGATATTGTCTACATTCCACATCAGCTATCTCTGGCTGAACATGTCATCCACTGGTATGTGCTGATGGTTTGCTTTTATGGGGCTTTCGTGTGTGCAGTGTGTGCAGTAATTGCTGGATGGGATGTACTCATAATAAATCAATTTGTCATAGAAGGAGAATCTGCTGAGTGGAAGGGTTCACGGACAGGTTTGTGGCCTGTCGCGCTGCCTGATTCCCTGACTGTCGTGTCCCACCCTGAGCGACTGGGTCCACGCCATCGATTGCACTACTGTGTGGTGTATAGCTCTGCATTCGTACAGCAATCGCTTCGTGTTTTTCTGGTGCCTCTGCAGTTTAACAAATTTTGTGCCGAACTAAAGCTTTGTTCGTCAGCATTTGCACAATTATGCCAAAGAGGGTTTTTTATGTATGTGCTGCAATACTTTGTCCCACCACTAGATTTTATAAAAGGTTAAAGAGTAACTAAACCCTAAACCAACTTTTTTTAGTTAATGATCTGTAAGAATGGATCTTTATTAATACCAGTCATTGATTCGAGTAAATTTTTTGACGTTTGTGTTTAAAGTGTTTTATTTCTACAATATATGGTGTAAAAAACGTCTTAGTGCTGCCCTCTTCAGGTTGAACGGTGGCTACTGCAGTTGAATTTTCCTATTGGATGTTATGCACTTTATGACGTACGCACGTTTCTGCTCATCACGCCTTGGTACGAGCTACGCCCTTTGACAGTATAAAAATCAGCGTCAAAACCACATTAGCGAGTCAGGAGTTGGAATTGCAAGTATTGAAAACGATCAGGATAGAGTGTTTTAGCATCTATTTCGTTCCCTCTATCTCCGCTGGGGTCTGCCCACTTTTTCAGCATTTTTCAAATATTGCCAGTGGGGGGAGTCAGGCTCTGACCAGGGGTTTAGTTACTCTTTAAAATCAAGGTTTGTGCAATAAAAGTTGGTTAAAGGGGCACTTGGCAACTATTTCAACTTAATAAAACCATTTAGAAATCATTTGAATGGTTCAATACCCTGTTCTCGAGAGAATGGTGACTTACCCCGCTCCCCCAGCATTCCCATCCTTGCAACATGAGGACTAGCGTCCCGGTAAATTGGAAATAGAAGTCTTGTGAGAAGCGAGAACGAGTGAGAACGAGCGAGAATAAGCGGGGAACACGAACTGCTTTATGGCAATTCGACATAATTTTATGATACTGTGTATGATATATTACCCACTCGGTAGACGCAAATCCACACAATAAAGTTGGCCGGCTCCTATAATAACAGAAGCACACGAGCAGCGGTAGAAAGGTGCCGTAAGTGAGTTTCTTTATGACAGTGTTGTGAAATATACGCCGCACAGCTGTAGGGGGCGCTGATGAGAACACATGCGATGACAAAAGAGGAAATCAGCGAAGAAATAACTAGAGTTGCCAAGTGCCCCTTTAATGCTTCCTCGCCATTAACAAGTTTATCCACCAATTCATCTTTTCACTGTTATGAGGTAGGGCACTATTATGCATCTTCTGAAATAGGACAGAAACTCCAGATCTAAAAACAGGTGAAGAATCGATAGAAGATTGCCTACACACATGTAAGCTAACACAATAAACAAAAAATAAACACCATATATATATATATATATATATATATATATATATATATATATATATATATATATATATATATATATATATATATTTGAATAACACAGCAGACTGATCTCATGAAGTAGCGTGTGTATGACACGCCAATACCTATTTCCATTTTTGGCGTGCTATCAAGACGCATAATCGCTTTTTAGCGTGTTTATGAACGCCGTTGACTTAACGTTATATAAAGATATGACTTACCTCAACCCCATCCCTAAACTTAACCGTCACTGGAGTTAATGGCATTTATGACTGGACATTTGACGGCGTGTGCGGACACGCGGAATGACGCGAACGTTAATGGCGTAGACAAACACGCACACACGCGGATACACGCGGATAGCTCAAAATGCGTAGAGAGAACACGCCACTTGACTCGAAAGTGGAGTGTATGTTTACGCAAAAGTCATGATGTCATGTTGAACACAGTCTCACCCCAAAAAGTCATATAACTGACATCTTGGGACGTCTTTTGACCACACGTCAATATCCGCCTTTTTAGGGCCCGCTTAAACGTCGGTAGATGGCGATCCCGGGCCGTCATACAACTGACGCTTTACCTTTAACGTCGGTTAGGTGACGGGTTAGGTTTAGGGTTAGGTTTAGGTATGGGGTAGAGTTAGGATCCCATAACCTCATCTACCGACGTTTAAGGGGGCCCTAAAAAGGCGAATATTGACGTATGGTCAAAAGACGTCCCAAAACGTCAGTTATATGACGTCTTGGGATGAGACTGCGCTGATTTGAAACATGAAATTTTGAACCCATGAAGAGGCGATGTCTGTGCAAGCTTCGTGAGTGTTGTAATCATCTGATCATTATGAATCTCAACAGGTTCTGTTCTGTGTCATGCCCTCATTTTCACACACCATTAACAAATTTGACCAAAATTCTCCACCGATTTTGAGCAACTCTCTGTGACCCAGTACAGTGTTTAATTACTCAGAGGGACTGGTAAACACTGACAGCTTTACCCACAATCCACCTTGATGCTAAGTCAAAACAGAGCACAGAGGAAATCACATCCTCCCGTACTCTGTCACACTAGGGCAGAAACTACATTAGCAGAGGAGAAAGAGAGGAGGAGGAGGAGGAGGACGGGGGTGAAGGGATTGGGGGGTTGGGTGCTTTTATTCTGTAACACAACAGAAGACTCCGGCTGATACTCAATCGGAACAGGCCTGTATTTTCTCCACAAGGTCAGAGAGGGCAGCAGTCGGAGTGAATTGCAGAAACGGGGAGGGTGCTGGATAAACGTTTGCTTTCCCCAGCCGTGCTGGGATTAGGCGAGGGCAGGTATAGCGCACTTCAGAGCCAGCCAATTAACACCGTCAGCACCAGCCGAAGAAAAAAAAAAGGCTCCCGCTACGGAGTGAGCCACACACTTTCACTTGCCTTTTTTCATTGCGTGCCGATCCACACACAGCTGTTAAACTGGCAGGTTTTTAAGCATCGCTGATGGGTGAAGGAGCTCCTAAAGATTTCTCAGCAGTGGTTCCTGAGGAGAGATGGAGGGTAAGCAATCAATGTGCCAGACCTTACAATGCGGAAAAGGATGGAAGATAGTGGCTCCGGACCCCCCATCCCCAACACTGCATTTTTTTTTAGAGTGAGAAGTGGCTGATATTGATGTCGGGCCTGAACACAACAGGCTGGAATGGCCTGCTGAGAAGACTTGGAAGTTGGGTTGACTTCTTCATCCAATCCTTCGCTCCCCTGCCTGCCACACACCAACTGCTGGCATTTCAACAGCTTTGATACATATTTTAAAGGCTTCGCTGCATCAGAACTGTACTAATCTCAGTTAAAAGGAGCAGCGCTCCACATAGATTTCAGTGTGGCGGCCCACTGACTCTTGATGGAAATCTCTGGGAAGGAGAGTCTCGTGATCTGGGCGTGGACGGACAACCTTTCTTTTTCGTTTTTTTCAGGTTGAAACACGGTCAAACGTACACCGGTGATGGACAAAAGGGGAAAACATGACCTTTCTGACTTCCAAAAAATATATATCTTTCATTTTAAAACACTTCACCTTCAAGTATCTCCATTGGTATTGGTTAAAAAGGGCCTTTCATTGGTAATTTACACTGAAAAGTTAATTTATCTAGTATCTCATATCTTTCAAAACTCAAATTGCTACCCAGCAAACAAATTTAGGTTCTGAGAACGTTAGTTTTTGGTTCCCAGAACGTTATAACTTTCCCTTTAGGTTAAGGGAACATTCCCAGAACATTCTCCTTACGTTATAAAAATGGAACCTAAAAATAACCTACATGGAACGTTCCTATAACGTTCTTGTTTGGTTCCACAAAAAATAACCTCATGGGACCATTCGGGAACATTAGGGGAACGTTCTGTGTTTGCTGGGTATGTAAAGCAATTTGAACATGATATGTTCCCTTGCATTTTCATACTAAAGGACTAAAATATCAAGACTGCTAGGTTTCCCTCACAATCAATCAATTAATCAATCAAACAATCGATCGGTGACACTTTATTTCGATAGTCCTCTCTACTAACTATAAGTAACTTTGCAACCATGTCAACAAACTCCCATTGGAGTATTAGTAGACTTTATGCTTAATATCTAATAACTCTTTATTTTGATGCTCCCCAACTGACCTTAAGTAACTTGTCAACTTATTCTACTAAACCAAACCCCAACAACACCTAACCATAACCTAACATTCTACAAATTTCAGTAGACATGTAGTTGCAAAGTTGCTTAGTTAATGTCTGAAGTGGACTATTTAAATAAAGTGGAATCAACCAATCAATCAACCAACCAACCAATCAATCAATCAATCAATCAATCAATCAATCAATCAATCAATCAATCAATCAATCAATCAATCAAGGTCTATGATGCTACTAGTTCTGGATGTATGGATGGATTACACAGCATCCATAAACAAAAATGACTCAAAATATGTCCTGACAATGAAAAAAGAAACTCAAATTAATCTATATTATGCCCACTTACGGGTTGAGAAAGAAAATATGGATAGACGCATTCTCGCTTGATAAGAGTGATGAATGCAGATCTGTGAAAATCCATCTCAGCGTTTTACAGTCGTGATGATGCATGGTTTGTTTTTCACATAATAGTGTTATTGGAGGTGATCGGTGTCAAGATGTTCTTTTATAATTCCCTCGGCTCAACACTGTCCCGGCAGCTGCTTTACACGGAATGTAAAAAGAAGCAACAATAGGTTGACTTATTGTGTCGTGTCCTTTATCTTCGGTGGGCTGTTTTGGAATCATACCCCGGCTTGCCGTTCAAAGTAATGTCTTACTGTTTATTAAACCATCACCCCCACCCATCCATCGCTTTCTTTTCCAAACCTCGCGGTTTATTGTTGCCAGGGTACTGAGATATACATCTGATCATTTCCTCATTCTCAGCAAATCTCTGACATTAGTGGCATTCGTGTCAGTGTTCGCGTAAATCTTCTTCTATCTGCCGCACAATATGACTCACACTAAGTGACTTCTCAGCTGTTATTGGTGCAGAAGAGATAGTAAGTCGAAAAAGAGACGGATAAAGAAAGGCAAGGAGAGTTGATCACATGCTGGACAATATTGGTGGCAGATGTGGCCACCAGATCACAGTGAAACCGGGATGGCATTTCCTCAGGATAAGACTATATATTTTTGAAACTTTGATGTGAGTGCTCTCCAGAAATATGTAGGACGTTGCGTGCATCTGATCTGCCGATGTCAATCGTGGGGATGAACTATAAAGTCGATCTTGCATTTTGGCTTTGAGGGTTGCGACGGTGATTAGCATTATTCATCTGGGATCTATTTCAGTTGCATTTTTGCTGTCAGTGGTGAAATATGTCAACCAGAGGTGCTTTCCAATGCAAACAAACTTCTTGTTATGACATTAGCGTGTTAAAGTGAGGTGCCAAGGTAATGCTATGTGGTTGCAAAAGAGTTCTAAGTAGTTTTTAGCCTCTTGCTATGCAGTTGTTAGGGTCTGTCGAAATGGCTTGGGTCCTTCAATGTGCGTCTTTGGGATTTTTTCACGCGCCTTACGATCCAGCAGGGAAAAACTGGGTGTCTGATCACTCAGTAAAGGAACGGCACACCTGTCGTCAACAACACACGATTTGAGGAGTCATTCATGTCTAGAGTGAAAACGTCTTCACACTCCGAGTCCGAAATTTTCGTATGCGTTTTTTCGTATTCGTGATTCGGTGGCTCTGAATTGTCAAAACACCATTCAAACTGCTTGCTACGGATGCGAAAAACGCAGAAAATCAAACCCGATTCGATTTTTTTTATGACGGACGAAAGTTTCGGAGGCAGTGTGCAAGCGTCATTGACATAACGTGAGGTCGTATTTATTTTTTAACATGCGAAAATTCAGACTCAGTGTGCAAGGGCCTTAACACTTACGGGTTAAGAATTTAGAAAGAAAAGATTCGTTTCGGAAATCAAGAGGTGAAGAAAAGCAAATAGAGTGCAACGGCCCACTTTTTCAGCAGCCTTGGCTTCAAAAAAAGTCTTCAGTGTTTTGAGCCGTAAACCAAACCAACCACAAGGAATACCTCATTACAAATTTTGATTTTGAAGCAAAAAAAGCAACTTAAAATCAGTCAACAAAACTACAAGACTGTGACCTTAACTGATTTAATTAGGGCAAAAACTACAATCCCATGCAGCATTGCAAGTGATATAATCAAAATAAAAAGCATACACTATTTAAACAGTTTGAGAGCCTTGGGAAATTGACTCTACGTCATTCAACATGGGAGTAAAGAGTTCTTAGGAAATTTTGGCTAAATTATGGGTAATACAACATGACATCACGACTTTTGCGTAAACATACACGCCACTTTCGAGTCAAGTGGCGTGTTATCTCTACGCATTTTGAGCTATCCGCGTGTATCCGCGTGTATGCGTGTATGTCTACGCCATTAACGTCCGCGTCATTCCGCGTGTCTGTACACGCGCGTCAAATGTCCAGTCACCCCAGTGACGCCAAACGCCATTAACCCCAGTGACAGTTAAGTTTAGGGATAGGGTTGAGGTAAGTCATATCCTTTTTTTCACGAGGATGGTAAGGGAACAGTCATAAATGCCATTAACCCAAGTGATGGTTAAGTTTAGGGACAGGGTTGAGGTAAGTCATATATTTATATAACGTTAAGTCAACGGCGTTCATAAACACGCGGAAAAGCGATTATGCGTCTTGATAGCACGCCAAAAATGCAAATACGAATTGGCGTGTCATACACACGCTACTTCATGAGATCAGTCTGGGGTAATATAGTTTTTTCCAATAGGAACTATGCTGTTAAACGGGATTAAGCAACACTTTATTTTAATGGTCCACTTTCAACATTCTACTAACTAGTAACTTTGCAACTTCATATCAAGTAAGGCCGAATTCACATATAGCGCCTAAAAACGCGTAGAAAACACTGGGTGCACCACATTCTCCTTTTTCCAAAGCTCTAGGGCGAATGCGCTCCGGTTGGTTCTTGTCACATGACCTACTGTGCACTTATGGTGCGCTTGCGGCATTCTGAAAAGTGAAGATGTTTTTATCTCGATGCGGCGCGGACACCCTTGGAAAAAACGAGTGTGTCGCACCGCGACCTCGTCGCTTCCATTATGAGTGCGCATACTGCGGGCCTACATTTGAAATAAGGAACTTGAGCGCGCAAAAGACGCGATATGTGAACAGGCCCTAAGGCTACGTTCACACTGCAGACTGAAATGATTTTTTTGCCCCTATGCGACCTGTATCTGATCTTTTCATGACAGTCTGAACGACACAGATCCAATCTTTTCAAATGCGACCCAGGCTACTTGGGTATGTGGTCCAAATCCGATTTGTTTCCGATCTTTTGAAATACAACTTCTATCTGAACATGTATCTGACCCGCACGTCATTGGTATGCGACAAACGTCATAACTCTGCGTTGAAGTAAGCGGGAATGAGAAGATTGTAATTGTTGCGGCTCTGTTTATTGCCATAGACAGTATAAGTGGACAGAGCCATTTCATTGGAACTCAACTAAGACAAGTGAAGCCCATTTTTATCGATTTTTTAGGACTTCCTGACGCGCAGACTCAAACCGACTCAAACAGAGCTTGACGACGTAGATGTGACGTGAGCAACCCGTCTGTCTTCTAGTGGCTGTGGCATGAGAAATCTGAATTATTCCCTTCCGAAACTTGCAGAGGCGAAGAGTGTGAGTAGGAGCTGTCCACGAGCTAGGAGCAGGTTAACTTTTGCTAGGTATTCTGATTAATTATCTTGTCATTTTGCCTCCACATTTCCCTGATTGCCCGCGAGCTTCTCATCCTGTCCATACAGTAATCTCTCTACTGTGCGACAGAGGGACGTGTGGTTATGACGCAATCGTTAGCCTACTTTTACACAAAAAAAACTGCTTCTACAGGGCCATAGCATAAGCTACAAGGTAATGGAGCATTTTAAACATTGTCATGTATCTTTAGATATAAATAATGGACAAATGGAGTCTTCAAATGCCTCAGATGTAAAGTTATTCATCAAAGTGACACCAAAACGAATGGAAGTCAATGAAAATGCTAACTCAAGTGAAGTTCTGCTACAAGATGGCGGCACCCGGCCGGCCTCAACTTCCGGTCGTTGGATTACCCCCTTGAATATTGCTAAACGAGCTCCACTGTTGACATCTATGTTTAGCTACTTCCGCAAACAACAAGTGATGTCGTTGACCGTTGAGTACTCTTCTGCGCATGAGGGTCACTTCAGTGTCATTTCACATTCACGTAGGAGATCACAAAAGGTCACATTTAATTGGAAATGTGAACGGCCTTGCAAAAAAAAAATCAATTTTTAAAAAAAGAAGAAAAAAAATCGGAATTGAGCATTAAGCCCCCGCAGTGTGAACGCGGCTTTATTCTACTAACCCGAACCCCTAATATAAAAATATACGTTTTTAATAAAGTGTAAACCATGATGGCTAAAAAAACCCTGATGAGCTACCTCATAGCTCACAGTAGGTCTGTCTTTCATAAAATATTATTAAAAATCTGTTCCCCTCTGGAGTAAATGAATGGGATTTTAACACACCCGGCTCTATACACTGAAGGCAATGTGATTGTTTAGCTAGTTGGGCTCTTGATGCGTGAGTGTTATGAATTCCTCAGCTTCATTAGAATTGTCAATGAATCTTGAGAAGTTTGTTTTGGTGTTGAGATGTTTCCGAGGATGAGCCGTACTATACGATCACACCCAGAATGCTAACGACTCTTGTGCCAGGTGTCAGGGTTTGGCAAACATCAACAACTCCAGGTCACAGAGCCAAACAGAAATAAGGAACTGGTTCGACACAACTGTGTAATGTATACTCAACCATATCAGTGTTTGATCTGCTACATCAAACTAATTCATCATCTATGGCTGCTCTCACCGCTCCAAACCCCCGGCAGTCGTCACTCGTCCGATAACTCACCAGTCTGTTAACTGGGGGGGTTGATATCCTGATTTGCCACGGCGAGTTCGAGAAAAGAAAAAAAAAGGACATCGGCCGCGATGCAGATTAGAGGAACTGATCTGATATCAGCTTCTGCCGCGCACATGTGTGGAGGGGGAATAACTGAGCCAGGCCCCAGCTGCTGGGTGACACTTCACATACATACATTTCTCTTTGTACAGACCTCTGGAATTAACCCAAACCCACAATGGCATCACATCAGAAAGGAGCGCAGGAAAGTCTGACTTTATTATCCGTCTCTGTGGAAATTTTCATGCGGAGGGATAAAGCTCTGTAACGGCTGTCTGCTGTTTATTAGGAGCAGCACAAGACAATAGCAGCCTCGGGGAAGGGTCAGACAGTCCGTTCTCGGTGTGTGTTAGGCTTCGGAGGAATGGTCACCGGGAAATGTGCAGACATACACTGTAGCAAACACTCCAAAATACAAATGCCCGCGTAACACCTTTGCTACCGGTCGAGAGTTTGTTTGATTGATTTGTGTTAGTTTTAAAAACCCAAATGTTAAAATCCATCCAAGATGATATATTTTAAACATTGCCAGGATGTCTAAAAATTAGCAAACCATTTGTAACCAAGGTGTAAGGTTACATGAGTGATGACATTTGACCCTCATTATTTTATATATGTTATTAGGTTTTTGTTTATGACAACATAAATTCTATGAATTGTAACTGTCTGATGTCTGCCTCGATGTATGGAATGAGATTGAGGATGATTATAATCCTGCAAACAATGTATCTTGAATTACTAACCTTTAGATTTTTCTGGAATTTTATCATGGAATGCCAATAAATCTGACTATTTTCTTGCCTATATTCATAATATTTTTCTTAATAATTATACTGTACATATATTTGGACATTTGGGCTGTGCTCCTATTAATCACATCCAAAAATAAAAGTTTGTGTTTACATAATATATGTGGGTGCACTGTGTATAATTATTTTATATATATATAAATACACACACATGCATGCTGCCGTGCAAAGGCAAAAGACCTTAACTTCAATTTTGGTCAAAATGAGTTATTGTCATATTTGGAACAATAGACATCGGTTTTATCATGTGGATAAATATCTTGTGTCAATTTTGGTTCTTTTCTGCTAAAAATAAGTTGTTGTTTTTGCCATAACTTCAAAAACAGAGGGAAAGCAAAGGCAGAAGCCCTTAATATCAGTTACGGTCTTTTGGCTTTGTACCGCTGCACTCTAGAACGCCAATATTACGTTACGGTTAAATTTAAGGCACTCTGCCTTTGTTTTACCGACCATCAACGCGTTCTAGCGCTTAAGTTACGGCGTTATGCCTATATGTAATTGAAGCGCTTTTGCCACATGTATTAAATAAAGTCAAAATAAAATTGTACCGCTGTTGCAGTGGTACTATTAACTAGTACTAGTAGTAGGTCTACAAGTTTTCTCGTGCCATACAGGGTGACAATCTGACTGACAGAAAACAACGCGAGTAGGTTGGCCTCACAACACGCCTCACGACAAACCTCCCCTGGCGAGGAGAAAAGAAAAGAAAACATTCCCACACACACAAACCAACCTAGCAAATATAAAAGATCGCAGCTTACCTTTAAAAAAAACATGGTCAAAATCCATGGAAAACAACATCCATTGAGAAGACAAATCCATTGTTTAAATCCATCATGTGCCGGTTGGCTCGCCTAATCTATCAAAGTGCAAAGTTGTCCGGAGGTTTACATTTAATTTTAAGTGTCGCTGCTAGTAGGGTAACCAGAAGTCCCGTTTACACCAACCACTATGAAATTGTCCCGGCTAAACAGTAAAGCTAAAAGCTATGAGCTAAAAGACACAAAGTAGCTAGCACATGGTCACTCACTGCTGTGGTCGGAAAAAGAGACGTGAATTAAAGGTTGCGTTTACTTAAAACTGGCAAAACTCGTGGTGCATTCATAGTTGTTGTAAAATATCTCATCTGTTTTTGTCGTTTAACTTATATTCATAGCTTTAAAAAAATGTGAGAATTATTTCATATAAATTATTTTAAATTAATGATGTTTTATATATCAAATTAACATTTAATGTACAAATTGCACCATTATTACATTTGACTAAAAAAAGATGTCCTATGTACTAAATAAATTTCCATTCTGTCCAGAAAAAAATGTTTTAAAACTAAAGTTAAAATTAAAGTTTTAAAATGATCTAATACAGATAATAGCCTTCTCATTATTTTTTTAATATTCTATTGATGTAAAATTAATCCTTATTTGACAGAACTTACGAAATGTTATTTTCATGCTTTCATTGTTATCACAGAAATGTTTGTATAGAGTGATAAAAGTCAAAATGGTCAATAAATTAGAAGTTAAGGTATTTGCCTTTGTATGACCCATTATTGTTTTGCAGATAATGCAAAAGCAGAATACATTAACTTCCGAATAAAGGTCAAGGGTCAAGTTTGAGCTCAAAATTTTTTTATGTATTCATTATGACAACTACTTGGCAACTTTTCAGTGTCCTACCTATCATACAATTGGCTGGACAACAAAAAAAACTTTAAACTCATTTTTCTCAGTTTCACACTCTGGCGAGTTAAGGTCTTTTGCCTTTGTATGGCAGCATGTATATTTAAGAAACAAATATTATTTATATATAAAATATTTATATGTATTTATAATTAGGGCTGGGAATTTATTAATCGTGATTAATCGCATCCAAAATAAAAGTTTGTGTTTACATAATATATGTGTGTGTAGGCTAGTGTGTATAGTTATTTTGTATATATAAATACACAATGCATGTAAACATGTAAGAAATATTTGCATGTGTATACAAAATTTATATTGTACATAAATATAAATATTTGATATATTAATAACACTTATATATATATATATGCATATGTGTGTATTTATATATACAAAATAATTATACACACTACACACATATATTATGTAAACACAAACTTTTATTTTGGATGCGATTAAACGCGATTAATCGTTTCCCAGCCCTATTTATAATATAAATTATAAATAAATCTATATAAAGAAATAAATACATGAAAATATTTCTCGAATATATACACGCATGTGTGTGCATTTACATATATAAAATAATTATACAAAGTGCACCTACATATATTATGTAAACACAAACTTTTATTTTGGATGTGATTAAACGTTTGACAGCCCTAAACATATTTAGTAATTATATGTTTTTTTTTTTAAATTTTCCTGACGTAATTATATATATATACATAAATTTAAAAAATGTTTCTGTGACTGAATGTATCACAATTGTGAAGACAACTTTGAAGGTGATTTTCTCAATGTTTAGATTTTTTTGCACCCTCAGAGATTTCCAAATAGTTGATTCTTGGCCAAATATTATCCTATCCTAACAAAACATAGGCCTACAGTAATGGAAACCTGATGAACATGTAGCCTACAGTTGATAAACATCAATAAATAAATTATTTATTCAGGTTTCAGATGTATATATCTAAAAAAGACCTTTTTGATTGGTTTGATTAATCACGATTAATTGTTGCAAAGCCCTTACATCGCAGTTGTAACCCTTGTTATTTGTTTGAGTATATCGTGAGAGCCTCCCTCTCTCTCTCTCTCTCTCTCTCTCTCTCTCTCTCTCTCTCTCTCTCTCTCTCTCTCTCTCTCTCTCTGTGGAACCAGGGGCCCTGCCTCATCCGGTGGCATGTTCTACAACAACCCATCGCTCCTGGGATGAAAAGACGATGACCAAGGTATTCGTTCAATTCAACCTCTATTGTTGTTTTGGAAACAAGGAACAGCGAAGTAGTCAAACCATAACATGGTGTATGGCAAGTGTGGATGTGTGTGACTACTGGACTCCCCGACTCGCAGTTCCCAGCAGGGCCCGACCATTGTTGAAGGTATTCACCCAGTGCACTCATGAAACTAGATAAATGGATTATTTCTTCAGAGATACTGGCGGCATCTTCAAAAAGACAACACCGTGGGGCGGTTCGGAGGGGGGCATGAGGGGGGGCGTTTGTGTCGCAGGGCGGGGGTGCGTGGATGACCTGTTTCTGCCAAAAAGACAAGACAGTGATAAACTTTCCTCTCTCTTTTACACTGTGACAGAGACACATCATGGGAGAGAATCACTCCTACTATGGGAGCAACAGTTTATGTGCCTATGTTGCGTTATTTATTATTCCTATTGCATTCATTTCCTTCTGAACACATCACACAGCGTTTGTCTTTCATATAAGATTATGATAATAGTATAAATGATTATCCTGATTTTTTTAACCCCTGTCTCGTGTTTATTTCTATCCCTCCCACACTTGCATGTCCTTTTATTCTGTAGCTACCGTCGGTTTTTTTTTTTTTTTTTTTTTTTTTTTGGCTGTCATTTATTGCTCGGGGCGGCATGTGACAGTAGCTGAAGTGTCAGAGTAATTATGGGTTCCAGCCCCGTTTATTTCTCGTTAGACAATTGACTGTACATCAAGTACAGAATGAGTAATTACGTGTGCATTAGCGAATCCCACCCCGATGGCCTCCAGCACTAACCCCATGCTAGTACAGGACAAAAGATATAAATGAAACACCGGGAGGTTATTTCATCTCAAACACAACAAGCACACCAAAGAGAGGAAGACGAAATAACGAGCAGAGATCTGAAGCGCGCACACCTGCCTTCACCTGACCTCTGTTTATCAAGGGACAACTTTTGATTACTACAATAATTATAATAGCCTAATAATAATAATAATAATAATAATAATAATAATAATAATTATTATTATTATTATTATTGTTGCTATTCAGAATTAGGATATAATTCGTTTAAGGTCGTTTCTTGTTAACATTTTATGAAGTGCTAATTCCGAACTGAATTATTTGTTTCTTTCAAGTCGGTTAAGGCGTGATTCGTTCAAGACTGTTAGTACAACGATGATGATGATTATAATATAAATAATAATAATAATATATGATAACAATAATATGCACTGGTGCGATTTATTTGTTCTCTTCAAAAAATGTCGAGGATAGCCTAAACTTACACATGACCGGCCTATACTATTGACTTTTTCGTTATTATTTTTGGTTGTTTAATGTTACTAATATAACAATAAAAAATAAATAAATAAAATCAACAAATAGCCTAAATTAAATAATATAGGCCTATTTAAACAAAACAAATCTTAGAAAGCACATCTCGCCTATTTCGATCGCATATTTTAAATCAGTCTTGTCGTTATTGTTGGAGCTTTTAACGTTTTACTATATTTTTACTTGACTGCTGAAATGTAAAAGAAAAACACTTTGATCGTTTTAGTTCAAACACTACGCAAACGTGACCCATAATTTGATCCAATGTTATTGGAATAAAATGTTAGATATCATTTCTGTATTCGGTATTTCAAAAAAGGCTGTTGATTCAAAGTGTATTCGATTATTTTCTCATATGAAATGTCTGTAGTTTCATGGGGGAAAAATGTTCAGTGATTTTTATGATTTCTGCTGTCTTTTTCCATGTAAACCAGCTGTAATGACTCTTCCAGTCTATAGAGGTCGCTGCAAGCTTTCGTTTATTTGCAATTCGGCAAATTCTGGTTTCAGGCATCAATAGAGTTTTAAATATATTTTATAACATTGATCTCATAATATAGCCTACTTTGAAATTCTATATTATTTTATATTATTTTTACCTATGTTTAATTTATCTTAGTTGTTGTTGTTGTTATTATTTTTTGCTTTAGGCTACATATTCTGAACTGTACCAAAATGCCTTGTATTTGTCTTGTACTTTTTACATTGTAGCCTACTTGTCCAATTGAACTAATATATATATATTACAATATATTATACAAACAATGCCACTAAAAAATCAATTAAAATGTAATTGCCAAAACAATATAATTCTAGGCTATATTAACATTTTATTTGTAGTTTTTGCAGTCACAATTTAAACGCACTGGCTCAGGCTTTTTGAGGAGTTTTTATTTTCTTGATTAATTGTAGGCTATAAATGGTTATGTTTGAATAATCGAACTTGAAAATTGAATTTCGCTTCCAAACAATTAATGTCTGTCGAATGTTATTAAATTTGAAACGGCAATACTATTTGGCTACGGTTTAAAACTGTAATATTGTGAAACTTTGAATTATTAGTTTATAAATTGTAAACAACACGAGCGGTAGTGTCTCATGCTGATGACGCAGAGAGGCCTCAATCCACACTCCCTCTGAACTGAATGTCACTCTCCTCAACACATTAATAATTTATTATCGTATCGAGTTTTTTTTTCTTCCTCTGACAGATTAGATTTTAACCATTTGATTTTGTTTGCACAGGGCGTTCCCACATTATTACTTAATGATATTCCCAGCTGCTTCGGTCCATTTTCCGCCGCCAGCAGCCATCTGGTCTCTTATTAGCACCTCAATGCATTTGCAGCAGCTCCATTTAACAATTGAATCTGAACACTCCCGCAAAATATTTCCAGATCCATTTTGGGCCTCATGCATCTAAATAACCGACAGCTTCCCTCCGCTTTTAAGAGCATTCGTTATTCTAACTTTATATTATTAATAATTAAAGTATATTATGATGGATTTATTAACACAAAAAATAAAACGAAAAAGACTAAATGAAACGTAACGTCACTAAAACCTTTCAAAAAACAAACCAAAACACACACACAAAAACCCTCTTTGCATGTGTCTATAATTTCATTTAGTTTATTAGACAAAATATATGATCTGGACAAACTCCGTCAACTCACTATTTACAAATGTGGGTCACCTTAAAGGAAAACACCAACACATAAAGACAAAATAAGCCTACCAATGTCCCACGGTAAGGAAGGGATCACAGGTGTCAGTATATACATCTCCACCGGGTGCTAATCAAACTCGGGCATTTGTTTTAGAGTAACTGAATGCTATGCGGAATTGATTTCGTTTTCATTGGCCCATTATGAGTGCCATCAGTCCTTTTTGCGGGGCAAATGTCTTGATCAAGCGGAAGAGAGAGCTGTTAGGACCCTCTGTGTTGATTCCTGCTGGTTTCTTGGGCTGTGAACACACACACACACACACATAATTGTGATATCACTTCGTTTAAAACATCGAGACATTTCACTGTTAGCCACACATTTAAACACACACACACACACACACACACACACACACACACACACACACACATATATATATATATATATATATATATATATATATATATATATATATATATATATATATGTGTGTGTGTGTGTGTGTGTCTGTGTGTTTCGGTCTAAAATAGAGACTTTTAATACCATGCTGATATTTACCAACAAATCCACTAGCGTAACTAATAAAATACGAGTCGAGTCCAAAACAAAACAAAACAAAAAAAAAACACGGTTCTACTAAAATTGTGGCACTTAAAAGGGGCAAGTTTTCAGCAACACTGCTCCCCCGGGGTTCACTTTCCCCAAGGGTCTTTAGGAAAGGCACACAACCCCGGTGACTTGATAAGTAGTTATTCTCCAGAGAGGCATAGAGTGTGTGTGTGGGGAGGGGGATTCGTGGCCTTTTGTCACCAGGAAAAGCACAACTATTTATTATAAGCGCTAAGCGCAAGATTTTTCTCTGTCTGCCTGTTAGGAAACCTGTATCCCAAGAGTGTGTCTCCCATAATAAAAACAACCGTTCGCTGTTGCATGCGTTTCATAACGATGGCCTACTAATACTAGGCCTTCTATAAATATTAATATTAATATTATTAATAATAAGAAGAAACATATAAATTTACCTGTCGTGAAGAGGACGAAACGATGACTTTAAAGGTTGCGTTGGCGATTCATTTCTGAGGACATTTTCACGATCTAAGAATTAGAAAACAAAACCAAACGTTGCAATTAGATTGGAATTAAATGCGCAGCATTATTGTCTAGATTTGTTATTAGCCTATCTATTGTTATTATTATATAGAATTTATATGGGGTAACAAAAAACTACAATAACAATAGCATAATAATAAAAAATAAAATGAACAATAGCAACATTTAAAATGGCACTGCCACATTTGTGCATATACACAGGCCTGTTGTGATTAGTGCATACCTATGTGTTTTGGACTGAGGTCCTCTGGCGCCTTGTCACTGTTCGCGGCTGCCAGGGTCGAGGCCTGCTGCTGCTGTAGCTGCTGTGAGTGAACAGGGTGATTATGATTATGATGATGCTGATTGACGCCCAAGAAAGATCGGACGTTCAGCAGGGAGTTTTGGCCCAGAAACGCGCCATTTGTCCAGTTGTGGAACTTCCCAATCTGGCACGTGTACAGTCCGTGGTTGGGCAGGAAGGCCGGGTGTGTGCCCGCGGGAGTGGCGGGAACAGAAGGTGACGTAGGTTTTTGCGAGTTATCTGGACTGGTTGCGGTTTCTGCTAACGACCATATTTTGGGCTTATTGCTAACCGGAACTTGAAAACCTCCCTGTCGGCCCGGCGACAGAACCCTGGTGTTGTTGTTGTTGTTGTTTCCGTCAGACGGCTCTTTGCCGGCAGAAATGACGTTTGATTTGGATTTCTCGAAGGCCTCGTGAGCCTCCAGCGCGAGCGCGCGGCGTTTCTCCCGCAAGCTCTCGAGCTCCCCGCGCTTTTCCTCATCCTCCTCGTTGCTTTGATCTCCGTCGTTATCGTCAATCTTATCGATATCTATGCTCTCCAAATCTATTTCCTCTTCATCTTCGTTCTTTTCGGCGTCCCCCTCGGTATCGCTCCCAAATATAATATTGCCATCTTCGTCTTCTTTACTTCTGGCGCCCCATGTCACCTTGTTCTCCTTCTTGAGTCTCCTCCTGGCGTTGGCGAACCAGGTGGACACTTGCGTGAGGGTCATCTTGGTGATGATGGCCAGCATGATCTTCTCGCCTTTGGTGGGATAGGGGTTTTTCCTGTGCTCGTTGAGCCAGGCCTTCAGAGTGCTGGTACTCTCCCGTGTGGCGTTTTTAGGCCTGGAAGGGTCTCCATACTGGAACTGGCCGTAGGGATAGAAGGCAGGGCTAGTGTGGGCAGCAAAGCTCGCAGGGTGAACGCCAGGGCTGTCTTTTAAATCATACTGAGATCCCTACAATAAAGTTGACAAGAGGAGAGAAAAAAAATACATCAGACACGTTGAATTTCACACACAACAAAGCAAGCAAAATAATTCGGGATATCACGCTGCCAAAATCCCGTTTCTAAATTTCAGTTTTATCCAAATTGTTGCAAATAATCAATCATGTCTTTATTAATTTGACCTCTCCAGAAATCGTGCGAGTTTTGTTTTGTTTTTGCAATAAAGTTTCTCCTCCCGACCTTTCATAAACTAATATTTGTTTTGACCTTTGACCAACATTGCTATATAAAAAGCTAGGCCACATATAGTGATAACACAAACATAAAAAAATATATATATATTTAGGCCTATGCTAAAATATTACCTAGCCTATATTAATGGCATTCTGGAAAATTAGAAAGAACGCGGCCAATGTTGGCCAAAATTACCACATTATTTCGAATCCGAAGTGTGATTTAAATTTAAGGTTCGCTCGTGATGTACAGGCCTTAAACTATTACCAATGTTATTATTAGCCTATTATCCATTTAGAGTTAAACAACACACGACAAATACTGCAGCGTTTCTTATTAATCCAAAGAAGTGTGAGGGTGAAGTATTTTATAAGATTTAAATGTTTTTTATATCGTTTTAATTGATTTTCCTTGCACAAGAGATTCATGCACATAACGTGGACACAATTTGTAATTATTTGTTACAGGTTAGCGAAAGACACAACTGATTAATATATACTTTAAACTTTCAATATCTTTCTTTTTCGGAAATGCAACGAGATTCCGCTTTTGTGATTTTGCCTATCACATTTCATTACTCAAAACAAATATTTTTTGTCACTTTCATTATCACTCATATTTATAATTTATTACAAGTCATGACACAGTGAACTGTAGTTTCCGAGCGATACGATAATTAATTTTGTTTCCAACACGAAACGCAAAGTTCTCGATCGAAACAACTTACATGATTTATTAAATGTAAATTCAGCTGAAAAACAATTATAGTCTGTTTTAAATAAAGCAATTTGGAAATTACACGATTCGTGCTATTATTATTAAGCACCCGCACAACAATTCTTAAACTCAAACACGAGCCAACCGACAAACTTTTCTGTTAAAATGGCGGTCGGAAAGATATTTTAAATTGTATTCGTGCCAAATCTGCAATGCAATTCGAACTAACTATAGAATAAATGTTAAAAGCTGTGAGAAACTTCCCATGCACATTGCAAGCTTCAGCTGCTTTAACCTCGCTTGTGCGACAATCCCAAAAACGCTAGCAGAATAAAAGCAATAAATACAGAGAAAAAAAAAATCATCAGTCAGCTTTGTAGAATATGTGCTTTGCTTACCATTTGGGAGAAAAGAGCCAAATCGGCGCTGGTGTAAGGCAGAAAGGCGCTGTAGTTGTGTGCGTACGGGTACATGCCCAACACCGAGGACACCGCAGCGGCCGCCGCGGACGCGCTTCCCCCGATCTCTGCGCTCCCTCCGCGGGACGACGGAGTTAACACTCCCGGGCGATCGCCTCCGTACACCGCCTGGGAGGCACTCAAATACTGCGGGTAACCCAGCTGGGGGAAAGACATCTCCTTCGCCACGTCGGAAGCCAAAACAAGGCAAAAAACAAATAGCCCACCAAAGCAAGAAGTGAAAGAGTTTCTCTCTCTCTCTCTCTCAAGCAGCACCGAATGAGAATGGGAAATGCTCGTCTTTAAATCTCAGCTTCTCTTTTGCGGCAAGTCCGTCGGATGTGATCAGATCAACAATTGAGCTCCAACTGATGTCTCTGCCCCTAGGTCCTGGGCTGATCTCTCAGATACAATTTGAAGTTGATGCTTTGATTGGCGTCCCAGGCTCCTCCTCGTTGGCGCATGTGGTTAGTGCATTGGCCAGGGCCACTTTTGCACTGTTTGGAGGATTGTATGTTAAATGTTTAGCATTAGAATCCATTCACTGTAGTGTGACAACCTGTCTACACGATTTTACAGCTGCCCAGCACTGGGGAAATGAACTGATAGGCACGCGGAACTTATTATGAATGGCTCATAATTCTTATAAACACTGGAGAATTAAAGCAACACTCGCGATGACACTGATCTTCATAAGGTATTGACGATCAAACAACTGTATTCTTTTGAAGGTGCTTTTTTGTGCAGTGAGTGATTGCTAAAATTGTGTACAGGATTTTACACATTTGGCAAAAAAAAAAAACAACAACTCTGATTTGAATTATTCAAATGGAGCACTAGCTTTATTGTTTTGTTTGAGTGAGCTTAAATAATTAAAGATATGCATTTCCATACTCTAAACCTCGTGGATTTTTTTCTGGATCTCCTTTATTATTATTATTGTTGTGTTTCTAATGCATGGACTTTCTATATTTGTGAGCGACGACAGCTTATAGGCTAATTATTATTTTTCTTTGGTAAAATTATTTGTTCGCGATATTTGCAATCGGTGCACTAAATGCGTGTCAATTAGTTTAAAACATTATAGTACGTTTTTCTTTCCATTTCTTCCCTCCCTCTCTCTCTCTCTCTCTCACACACACACTCTCTCTCTCTCTCACACACACACACACTTATAACCCAGAGGCACTTACAAGCATACTCACGGGGGTGGGGGCGTTGGGGACTTTGTATTTATGTTTCATTGTTAAATACTGAACGAGGTGATGTCGTGAATAATCGTGAGCACTTCATTAACATGCACACAAGCCCCATTTAGCTAACCCCCCCAAAACTATTAATACCACTAATAATAGTCGTGACAGATAAAGGGATCGCCTGTGGTCTAACAGTTTATGATTTTAATGTGTGTGCGATAACAATGATCTCACTAATCCAATCACATCTTTACCAAAATGCCCCTACTAAACATAATGAACTTGCAGCTCATCTGTTTTATAGGCAACACATAAAAAATGATATTCCTCAGAAACGGGAGAAAATGTAGACTTCTCTACAAAATGTGATTTTCGAAATTATTACTATTACGTTGTAAACCTTTCTTTATGACTATATTATTTCATTGTAAACTAAACGCAACTTGTAAATGGAATTTGCACATTTTATTATTTGAATTTTGTCAATAAAAGCATTAAATTAGCGGCTTGATTGATCCGAACCGAGAGCGGTTGAGCTCGGGCTCTTGATTCGCTCCTCGTGTCCAGGGTCGGGGACTCGCTCGGTCACGGGGTCGCTGCTCAAGCGCTTCTAAAGTTGTGCTCGTTGAAAGGATATAGTGGATTTATTAGTTTAACGGCTCAGATGAAGCCAGCGATTGTGATCTACCCCAGATGGCCGCGAGTGGAGGATCTGTTGAAAATATCTGAGGGCACTGATGCCAATCTGAGGAACACATCAGACAGAAGGAGGAATGGCACTGGCGATAACCCGCTGGAAACGCGCTCAGCAGAAGATCATGCAGATATGACAGAAAATATCTCTAAACGACGAAGACAGAGACGTTAAGAAAGGACATTCAATCTTGAGAAATGTGGTAGAGGAAAGAAAAAGTTATTTAAGGTTCTTGTTTGCAGTTTATTTAACGAACATGCAAAATAAGGAATGTTTAAATGGATGTAATTTATTTACTGCAAAAATGCATTTCGTAGATATGAATGCTCAGTTATTTCAAACAGTTGGAGGTGAGAATCTCAAATTTCCGTTTTTCGGGTAAACGGGGGAAATAAATTGAAAAGGGGTTGAAGTTTGACCCTCGTCAAACAATGGCACGTGTAATCTATGGGCAATAAAGCGTGTTCACACTTAACTGATTTATGGGGCTTGTTAAAGTCCCATTATCAGTTTCCCTGCAACAGCAAGAGACCGATGCAACTTCACTGGATGTTCTCCTCTGTGTACGACATGGATTTTTAAAAAGAAATCACACTTGTCTTAATATACTTTTTTGTCTAATATATATATTTCTCTATAGATATGTGCAATGTGAAAATTATGATAGGCATGCGTGTATACACACATCTATAAATTATGGAAAATACACTATGCCCTTAAGCAAGCTCTCATTTTTCTGCTCTTCCTCTGTCATGTAAGAAACCTTAGCTTAGCAGAACAGTGATTACAGTGGGTGAATTCTGCATATTTCAAAGGTTGAGGTTTTTTTAGGAGGGGGAAAAAAACAAACATTTTTAGACTTTTAAACCATTTCAAAACAACAACAAGAGGCATGCACACATTTTCATGGTGTGCATTGCGTGCTATTTTATATTCAGAATCTGAAAGATTTCAGGTTTCTGTACACTGAAGTGTCATTTTAACATAAAAACTGCTGTCTGTCCACGCTTTTCCATGGATATTTATTTCCTTTCGGAGCATTTCTGTCATCTGCATGCGAGCTTCATGAGACACATCTTGCAGTGCAGACTTCTGTTCGTGTTTGGATTTCATAGAAGTCAAAAATCAATGCGTTTCTCAAGCATGTCAATGTACATTCTTTAAGTACAGGTGTAGGGCAATTCTTACAACACTGTGAAACTCATGTAGCACAAACGAAAGCAGGGAATGGCATTCAACTAAACTGTCAACTTTAAACAGCCAAAAGCAATGAGATCAAAGGCATGCGCTGGAGTCTCTTCTCTCTCTAGATTACAGCCCTAACGGTTTGAACCCTTAATGCTATTAAAGGGAACCAGGACATCTCTCCCAACCATGGTTACTGAGTAAATCCCCTCTGGACTCAAAGATGACCAGAGCCAGACTTGAGTCAGCAGTGGTCAAATCAAGCTTAAACCGAGTTTGATATTTAGGGTTTTCGGGAGAAACACTGTTTGCATCCAAGCTTGTGACGAATTACGGCAGGGCTTCACGTGTGTACACGAATAATCACTGCATGACATGCCCATAACATAACCCTGATTTTCCTCATGAATACAAATACGCACGTTAAAAAAAAAAAAAAAATCCTCTGTTAAACCTATTACTCGATCCATTTGTGAACTTATATCAAGGGTGGAATCATATCTAATGAAAATGGTCCTTCAGCAGTTCTGGGAATGCATTGAGATTATCAGCGTTTGGGAAGTTTATCACGTCAGCGTCCTGCTGGACCACACATGATTGTCCCCTATTGTCCTCCTCTGTCTTCGGCAAGTTGACATGAGGTTAAAAATCTCTGGTATGCCCCTCTCGCCCAGGAGAGATTAACAAATTATATGTGCTGAAATCTACTCCGGCTAAATTCGGAAGAAAGCTGTTACCACCAACCATCACAATGTGCCGTTCGTTCCCAGCCCACAAATAACATTTATCCAATAACTCCAAATCTCCCCCAACACTGCAATAAACCAGAGAGCAGTTAAATGCCTTATTAGAGTCCTGCTCTAGGAATTTGATAGGAATGCTTGTACCACACCCAGGTACGGAAAGAGGGAATTTCAGGCTTATAAAAGACGTGTGTGGAAGTGTCATGAGGCCAGAGTGCAGTGTGAGTGTGTGTGTGGCTGACAGCACAGCATATGGAAGGAGATTTTACCTCGTTGTAGCGACACCTTGGCAGTGAATCTTCTACACTACTGGGCATCTGCTAGTTTGGCACTTGCCTACAAACTTTCCACTCCATCGCAAATTTGGGCCCAAAGTAGATAATTGTTACATTTTCCTGTGATTTGATTGTTTTCTGTGCGTGATCACTTGATTCATTTCCCTGTTCTCTTTTTTTTTAATTTATTATTATTTTGATTAGACGACAAACTTATATTTTTGACATTAAAACGGACACAAGTGCAAATATATTACATTCAAAAATATAATTAATGTTTTTAAATCTTTTTTTTTTCACATTACAGCAAAAACAACCATTATTGTAAACAAGTCCAGGGCTAGTTGTCACAAATGGAATTTATTTCAACATATATATGATTTTGAGTGAAAGGATCAATGAAAGAAAAATGCTAAGCATTTTTTTAAAGCTGGTCCTAAATAATGTTTGTGAATTTTAAGTATCATCATTATCATCTTAACATAACATAAATCACACACACACAAAAAATGTACGCTCTAAAAAATGCTGGGTTGTTTCTCAAACTCAAAAATTGGGTTAAAAATGTAATTTAAAAATGTAACCCAATGGCTGGGTTTGTCCATATTTGACCCAAAACTGGGTTAAAACAACCCAGCATTTTTTTTTTTTTGCATAATTCCATTAATGTCAGATCGGGACATGATCCACATTTATATATTATATTTGATGTATTTATATTTATCATATATGGGTTGTTTTTTGTATGTAAATATACAATTGTGGGATTACAAGATTTTTGGTGCACTAAAATGGTAATTTGTATGTATGTTGTGTAATGTGCTTCAGTAATAACTATTAATTAATCATAATTACATGTAATTAACCCTAAACCAAACCCTAATCCTAACCCTTTAGCAAGTACATGTAATTACTACTTAAATGTATAATTACACTGTAACAAATACACCTTAAAATAAAGTGTAATTTTTGTTCTTTTATGAATTGATTTGTTTTCATTATTATTGTTTTGCTCAAATTGGCTTTAGAATTTCGATCTTCCATTATGAATTTATTACCAAATTGGTGTGTGTGTGTGTGCTGAAAGTAAAAAGTAGCCTTTTTTATAGATACAACTTTTGTTTTAGATTTGTGTTTATACAGAAATCGAGTTTAAAAAAAAATGCAAACAAAGTTATCTGAACAAAGTCGCGTGGAATGGTAGATGTGGCTGTGTGTTTGGGTTAATCAGTGTCTTTCTCGCTGGATCCCACACCCCTTGAAACACTCAGAGGTTTTAGGAACGGCAACAAAACCCACTCCCAGCCACCCCAGCATGCTCACATATCAAAGGCTGGCCGGGGTGCTGTCCATCCCAAAGGGCATTGTCAATGCTGATTAGCGGGAGGGTCACCTCTCTGATGTGATTGGCTACTGAGAGAAAAAGAGAGGCAGAGAAATGTGAGAGGGGATGTTAATTGTTTTGGCTCTTTTCTAAGGAAAACATATCACCATGTGATCTAGTGGAGGTTAAGTACCCTCATTGCCACAGGGCCAGAGGTAATTAATAGACAGAATGGCTGTGTTTATGTGCATTAGTCTTTTATGGCTCTCTCAGTTGTAATGGTTTGTTAAATGGAGGCCTCCTCTCACCACAGATTGCAGGCTGATAAAAGACTTCAGGTGGCCTGCGTTTAAATCTCAAGCACGTCACTTACTCCAAACCAACACCTCGACGACGACGCTGAAATGTGTGAGCGAGAGCAGAACTAGGCCACCAACTTCTGTTGAAAACTTAAGGAAAATGATGATTAGAAATGATCATTACATAAACCTGAATGGAGGTTTTGCAGGGATTATTTCGCTTTAACACTTGTATAATCAATTCATTTGAGTGAATGTGTAAAATCTACCCTTAGGATATATACTCAAGCTCCACAACCCATGTACACTCATAGAACACACACACGCACAAGCTCTCCCATCCATGTACACTCACAGAACACATGCGCACACACACAAAATCACATAGAGCATGCAAATCTGTTGATTACATTTTTTTTTTTTAAAAGGCCTGTCCAAATGATGGATTTGTGTGTATGCAGACTTTGATATGTTAAATTGGGGTAGAATTTGAAGGAGAATTACACTTTTAGGTTTGACATTTTATATGTCTAATTCTCCTTTAATAAAATGAAATAAACTCACACTAAATATACGTTTGCCTATATTTATTTACTGTTCGCTTTATGCTGAAAAACTTAAGAAATTTAAGAAAATGTAAGAAATTTAACCCTTGTGCATCCTTATGGACATTTTTGTCCTTTTCAGTTTTGTTTTTTGGATCACTTTGCCTGTGTTAAAGCTAACTGCAAAAAACTTGGCACAGGTGTGTATTTTTATTGGAATTTTACTATTTCACCGTCATTTTCTTAAATTTTTTTTTTTTTTTTGCATTAGGTACAAAAATACTCCCTCTCAGCACCTTTTGGACAAAAATGTCCCCATTGAAACCCATTAAAACTGCCATTTTTAATCCCTGGTTCAGTTAACTATAAAATTATGCAATCTTTGTTAAGAGGCTTTCATTCTGAAGGCAAGGCTTTAAAATTTTATATTTTACTATTTTTTTATCATATGGTGCCATTTTTTTTAAGTTTGGCCTATAAAACAAATATCGCTTTATTCCCGTTTTCTGCTTCGGCATACTATAGAGCCAACTGGATAAATTATGCAACGATATTTGTGTGGGTGTGTTGGTATAGATGTCAGAGTGTGGTTAGTATGTGTGTTATAAAAAAATATGTGTGTGTGTGTGCGCATGTGTGTGTTTGTAATACTGAGAGAGAAAAACTGCAAATAATAATCCAATCACTGTGAGCTCCAGTGGGGTTTTGCTGGGACCCAATGGGGAAAATACGTTAATACGCCCAAACAAACTGTTACAGAAAGCTCATTTCTTGAGATATCATCCTCAAATTTGGAACACAACCTATTTAGATTTATGGCTTTGATTTTATTGCAGTTTTGAGTTCAACCTGATTTATAAAATATATATTTTATATAAAATATTTTTTTTATAAATAATTTCCATAAACTTATACCTATGTAACTTTTTTTTGGATTTATTTATTATTATTTTTTACTTCAGCAATAATCTGCAAAGGGTCTTCTTTAAAATGATACCAAACTTAAGTCTGTGCTCCAAAGCGTCACATTTTTATGACAGTTTTTTGACATGGACATTTTTGTCCTCTTTTTACCTAAGTGTAACTTTTTTAAATTGATGCACAAGGGTTAAGAAAAACTCGATTGAAACTTTGGATTGCTAGTATTTCATGTGTTATTGCACTCTAAAAAAACGCTGGGTTTGTTTTAATCCAATTTTGGGTCAAATATGGACAAACCCAGCCATTGGGTTACACTTTTAAATTAAATTACATTTTTAACCCAATGTTTAAGTTTGTCCATATTTGACCCAAAATTGGGTTAAAACAACCCAGCATTTTTTAGAGTATGCTTCCTTCAAATGAATAGCTTGTTGTGTTCCTCACTTGTGAGTTGCTTTTGCCTGATAAATGAATAAATGTCAATCTATCCTCTTCTTATCACAGACTTCCATACACGTTTCACTGCTGTGTGTAATTTATGCAAAACATTAGTATGTCTTCGCACGTTTTCAAAACCATGCCGTTATCAGTGTCGTCAGATCTTTAGATCTTTGTGACGTTACCGCAGAGCCGCGAACCGTTACGATCAAGCATCTAATAACCAGCGAGCTGCTAACATGTGTCTCCGTGTCCTATAACGGATGTTAAACAAACGTATGGATTTCTTTCAGCTCAAGATTACTCATTCACCTTCAAACACAAAGGGATGCACTGGACTAAGTCAGCGTGCCTCATTGAACTGTCAGCATCTATGAAGCGGCTCGCAACGTACAAGGTTACGGAGCGCGAGGGCACAGAAGGGGCTGGCAGGTACGTCCTAGCGAGCGGGAACGCGACGTGTCACTTTCGCTCAGGCCCGAACGCTCCCCGGCCGAGAGTCCGGGGGTCCTGGAGGTGCCGCAGGAGGGGGCGGCAGGTTGCGTCCCCCGGTTTTGCATCAGCTCCACGTAAAGGCGGCATTGATCCCAGCTGAAAAAAGCCATCTAAACAATGAAGTCCAATAGCGAGTCCATTTCAAGGGCCCAGCTGATTGGAGACGGGTAATGCCGGCATTAGAGATACTCAGCTGGGCCGGCGACTCGCGAAGCGCACCGTGAAATCTCTTGTTAAAGTAAGAAAAATAGTGTTTGCTCAGTAATTGAACAATTTTATTTTAGCCCCACCGGCCCCCCGCTCCTCCTCCCGCTCCTGCGCTCCCCTCCCCCTCGTCTTTGTGTGAGTACCCATCAAATCTGGATCGATCCTGCAGTGTCATTGTGTAAGGGGGTTATTTATGTGGGCATCCAATCTCCAGCTGCCGTTGTTTTCGAGCGCGGAACAAGGCCAGAGATTTTGTTAACAGCGAAAAGAACATCAGAGGAGACGCCGCGGCCCAAGCCCCGGCTCGCCTCTCGCGAAACGAGCGCCTTCACAGCCGGTTAGTCTTTAAGTAGTGGATGTATTGAGTTCATCCTTGTGAAATAGACAACTAATTTAGTGTTTTCTCGCTCTCCATCTACATGGATCAGGAGAGGCGAACGAGACGGGGCCGGGGCGACCCCCCGCTCCCGGTCCCGGATCCCGGCCGAGGGGGGACTCGGCCCTATCTGCCGGAGAAATGAACGATCCTATTTATGTTAATGCATACATGAGCGTTACACAGGTTTTCCCATGATAAGGCTATAGGTTAATGAAATGCTCATTTCACTCTAGCAGTTGTTTTCTCTGTGAAGTTCCGATAAGTAGCGAACCAATGAAGCCTGTAATTACAATCTTACAGAAACCCGGCCAATCTGTATATAAATCTCGCCATCCAATTACAAGATGTAATAATTTTGCAGTCAAGCTGGTAATGAGGTCTAATACTCATGCATGTGATAATCCCCCCTGGATGCTGACTCTATCAGATGTTAGCTTTGTAATTATGTGAGCAAAAAATCATTATTTCATGTTCAAGTAGAAAATGAGGTTGGTGGGAAGTTAATTTTCTCTATGCTCTGTGAAGCGTAGACAAGAATTTAATGATTTAATTACAGTTGTTAGCCCCTTTTTGCGAGAGGCTTAAATCGAGCTAAGCGTTTTTCATAGCCCGACATCAAGAGTCTGGGAACATCAAAGATGGCACAGAGTGACGGCTTTCCAGGAGCACCCGTCTCCTTTCGGGGCGTTTCGGGAAACGGTCGTATCCCCATCGCCAAGGTAACCGCGGCCCCGGGACACAGAGCCGGCGGATAAAAGCGCCATCGACCGATATTAAGCGCTCGGGCTTTCTCCGCCGCTCGCTAATCCACTGTATGTGAATTTGTCATATCAGATTACTATGACAGTCATGGTGAGGTGGAGTGGAAAGCATCCACCCACCTCAAAAGGACAATATAGTTTTCTCTCCACCCTTCTCGGCATTTCAAAACGGCTTCTGAGTGCTGTCTGTAGCCCTCTGATTTCCATATATCCTTTATGGAGGAGAGCGAGCAGGCGAGGGAGAGAAACAGTAAATACATTCCTCAGAGTAATCCCTAGAAAGGGGAATGCTTTTTGCCAGTGGAAGAAAGCGCTTTGAGCTATGTAATTCAACTTCACAGCGACACCAGCTACTTGTTTATTCAAGGGTTGGGGAACGCTGCTCCGCTCCCTTTAACAGGCCTCTGTGAAGACTGCCAAATATTTAGCCTGTCCTCTCTCCTGCCTTTCATCTGCTCCCGCGACTCGACGCTCGAGATACTTCTCACCGCTCTCCTTACAAACTTCTGCTATGATTTGAATTTGACTTTGCAATAAAGGGTATGCGCAGTCTAAAGTCACTCCAGGCACTTTTTTGTTCAATGACACCACAGAAGCCCTGGGAGACATTTGAAGCCTTTCACAACTCCAGGTTTGGGGAGTGGTGGGGGGGATATTTGTAAATGACTCGTCTTTGGTGGTTCCTTCGAGTCGGAGAAATTAAGCCCCGCAGATACATCGGTGTGCACACTCCAACGCCTCTTGAAATCTCCAAAGGCGACAATTGCGTATCCCAAGGCGGAATGGAAACAGATCCGCCGTCTGCGACAATGGCGCGCTCTCGAGTGCCTCATGTCTCCCGCGCTTCAGGTCCCTGACCTTTAAATCTTTTGCCCTGATTTCGGTGCTTCAGTGCGTTCTGTTAAACAAGAAGTCTTGTGACCCATAATTGTGGGCAGGCTCTCAGCAGGTTGGGAGAGCTCTTTCCACCAGAGTGTCCGGTCCGCCTCCATCTGCTGCTGTCTTGCGCCGGTCCCACTGGGAAGCCCGGCTAATTTTGCAGTCAATTAGCAGAAGGACGGCTTTTGTTCTCTCGCCGTCCCCAACGGACCGCTGTGCCAGTCTGCCGCGATCTATGGACGCTGCATTCAGATGGTGAGGAGGGCTGTTTTTCATTCTCCACGGCCTCTCCGGCGCCGGGCCCTCGCTGACCCCTCTGACATTGTTGGCCAAACGCTGTCGATCGCAGTGTGCCGCGCGGAGGCTTGAATGACGAATGTGAGATGGACGGAGAGTGTCTGGGTTAAATTCAGCGGTGAATAAAAGGCATTAGAGGCTTCATTAGCTGAAGGATTAGATGTCATAAACCCCTCATGGGCACATCATGAGCAATGAGTGTGTTTAAAACCGTCGGATTATCACTGCAATAGACTAATTCTGCACAACGCCACTGACATGAGACTCTAATGTGCTATAACCGGACCAAATCTCTAATGGTACATGCAAGAAACCCTATTCAATTTCCGTCAAGGCAAATTGTTTGACATTATAGTTTGATTAACATTTCGCACACAAGACTCTTAGTATCATTTCATGTTCCTGTAGCTCATCTGGTAGAGCGTGGACAAATACGCCAAAGCCATGTGTTCAATTCTCAGATAAAATATATGTCTTAAATATTTTTTTGGAGAAAAAATGGATACTGTTATTTAGCAAGGATGCAATAAATTAATGAAACATGACAGGAAAGACATAATCTAAGAAAAGATTTATATTTTAAATAAATGATTTCTATTTATCAAATAATACTGCAAAAAAAAAATATGGTTTCCACAAAAAGTATGACACAGCACAGCTGTTTTTAACATTTATACTAAGCAGAGATGTTTCTTGAGCTGCGAATCAGCAAATTACAATGACTTCTGACGGAACATGTGACACTGAAGACTGGAATAATGATGCTGGAAATTCAGGTTTCAAATATATTACAATAGAAAACTACACTCTAAAAATGCTGGGTTGTTTTAACCCAATTTTGGGTCAAATATGGACAAACTCAAACATTGGGTTAAAACTGTAACATTTAAACATTTAAAAATGTAACCCAATGGCAGGGTTTGTCAATAAATTGGGTTAAAACAACCCAGCATTTTTTAGAGTGTATTATGTTATCATGATATTTCACCATATTTCTATTTTTGTTTTATTAAAAAATGCAGTTTTAGTGAGCATAAGAGACGTTTTCAAAAACACTTGAGAACACATTGCTTAAAGACTTGCACTTTTTAAATGCACAATGCACTTTTTTATTATTTATGCCTTGTAATACATTTTATAATACATCGTATGGTCTCATGAATAATTGTAACCACACACACACACACACACAAATATATATATATATATATATATATATATATATATATATATGATACTTATCTATTCACTGAACACACCTTTTGACAAGTGACAAACATTTTTAGATGCAAATATTATAGTGCATTTTAACTTTGGTTACAATTATTTATGAAAATATACAATGCACTATAACGTACATTATGACTATATTTATAATGCATTATACATAAGGGCTTAAGTAAAGTGTTACCACAATTTTTACAAAACCCAAACTAGAATGTTATTGGTTTTTGAAAAAAATCAGGAAACACTTTATTATGATGGTCATTCGAAGTAACTTTGCATTTACTTAGTCTAATTAGAGTATTAGTTGACTGTCTGCTCGATAACTCTGTATTTTGATGCACCCAAACACACTATAAGTAACTACATGTCAACTTATTTAAACCCTAACCTAACAGTCTTAGGTTTAACTATTTTAACCCTAACCTAACAGTCTACTAATCCTCTAATGAGAGTTAGTTGACATGTTGTTGCTTGTAGTTACATAATTAGTACCATTTCTGAAGTGGACCATCGAAATAAAGTGTAACTGAAATTCACTAAATAAATCTAAATCTAAAGAATAAGGTCTTGTGTAACAATATATCGTATCGGAGGAATTATAAAATGGGGGTGCTTTGTAATCTCTAGACAAGGCACTGTCTCACAAAGTGATATACATCTACTGCACATTTATAGGTAACACTTTATTTTGATGTTAACATTGTCGACTATTGGTCAATTTGCAACAACATGTCTGTTAACTATTTATTGTGATGATCCTCCAACAGATATTCTATAAGTAACTTTGCAAATACGTCAACTTATTCTAACCCTACCAGTCTACTGATACTCTACTAACACTCTAATGAGAGTTAGTAGACATGTAGGTGCAACTTTACTTAGTCAACAGAATGTGTTTGAACCATCAAAATAAAGTGGAATCCAATTCATTGCCAAATAATTCAATCTACCAATTTAACCAATATACATTATACGTAAGTAAATGCCACATATAATTATGTCCATAAATGGTTTACTCTGATATTGAAATACGAATAATGGTGTATGGTGAACTTTTGATTTGACTTTCTAATAAAGTTGGGGGTCCTATTAATAATAATCCCGTGTAACACTATATCAACCTGTAGAAGAAGAGCCACAGCACATTTTTAAAATTTTTAGATGTAAAATAAATTGCTTTTACTGCACTTGAACGTAAAAAGTACTGTATGTATAATTATGTCCATCAAGTGTTCATTCTGATATTTAAACATGATTGCTGGTGAATAAATGAACTTTTGTTTGTTTACTTGACTTTCTAATCATTTCCAGAACAGTCTCGTGCATCATATTCTGAGGAATAACAATACGGGAAAGCGCCCTGGACCTGTAAACGAAGCGCCGCCATTAGCCGGGAGTTACAAATGAGGTTTCCATCCACTCCGAGCTCTTTTTTTGATAGATGAAGCACCCTGTTGGTCTCACCCCGCAGTCCTCGACGCAGCTCTACCCGGCCTCTCGGCGCGCTACCTGTCTCAAGTTAATAAATCATTTTGGGCCATAAAATATTCAAGGTGGGTGGGGAGGGTTCGAGGTATCAGGCGAGCAGGGCAGGTTAAAGAATTTCTTAAATTTTTATAGCGTGACAGCCTGTCCCACATAAGCCCCTCAGCTGTCTCATGTTCTGGGGCAGAAATGATCCTCTGTGTCACTCTAATAGTCTAGAATTACACTTGTATCACTGTCACTAGCATATGGGGATGTGTATACCCCCTAGGCCTGTGCACCCTCTGCTTTCATGGCATTTAAAATGATAACATTTGGCCAAGCTAGTTTTGACAGAAAGAGTGAAGCTCTATTCTCTCTCTTCCCCCACCACACCGGGCGTATCGCGGTGACAAAGACAGCCACCAGGGGCCTGCCAGCGAGCGGCCAATCATCAGGCTTTTTACTGGATAATGATGGCGGGGTCTGACTCTGTTAATAAGGGCCCGAGCGCAGAGGGAGAGCGGCATCAGAGCTGTTCGGCTGCCATTCACTTCATTATATCTCTTATTATAGACCGCTCTCTGACTCGCTCTCGCTCTCTTCCACCTGATAACATCAGTGAAGCCAAAACGCTGCGCCGTCCGACGTGACGTCGGCCTCGTGTTCTCCAAATGAATCGGATCGAGTCGCTGAGCAACAGAGGATTTCGGATCAATTCGCTTTAATATAAGGAATAGGGCTGGGTATTGAGACAAATTTCACAGTTCGATTCGATTTCGATTCACAAGCTTGCAATTCGATTCGGTTTCGATTACGATTCGATTCAATTCAATATTGATTATTTTGGATATCAGTTACAATAATGGCAATTTTTCTCAAGGGAATCAAATCTCTTAACTAATGCTGTAAACTATGGGAGTCTAGTTGTAGCCTACTAGGCTTCATCACCTTAATATGAAGGTAATAATGAACTGTTTTGTAGCTATACAAAAACTTTTAAATTACATTTTTACTTATTTTTATAATAAGAAGATTATATGAAATATAAACATTTAAATGGTGGCTGTCATAAAACTTGCCAGATTTATTCAAATATGCATTAAATATTGAAGAACATTAAGATTATAATGCATATGTAATATGGTGTATATATTTAGCAAAATGCGTTTTTTTTTCTACCTGACTAACGTGTTTATGTGGGTTTTCTGAGGTAAATATGACGATACATGACCTTGATTACAAGCTGTTTAACTGACGTCTTTCCACGGTTGAAACGCTGATTGAGCGAATCAGTGTGACATGATACGGATTTCGATAAGTTGTACTCTATCTTTAACACACTTTCAGATGCTCATTCATGTTTATTTGCCGCTGTGACTGGTATTATTAACCCGGAAGAGAGATCAGCGCTGCTGCTTCGCTTCACAGCGCCAAAACGTTATTTATGTTTTTGAATTTCTGAAGAAAATGGACGTAATTTGAAAATTGAGACTTTGTTTCATATCAATAGTAACAAAGGACAAAGATTATTGGGATTTTTTTTGTATGCACGCAGCCACGATACAATGTTCCGTTCATTCAAATGAGACAGGATGACTAATCAATTCTTGAGATTTAAGAATCGGTATCGGTTCGTAAAAATTAGACTCGATTAATATCGAGAAATCTGTATTTATTACCCAGCCCTAATAAGGAATCACAATGCAGACAGAGTAAAACTATTCCTTGATTTGGTAACACTTTATTTTGATGGTACCTTTTGAACATTCTTTTGACTATAAGTAACTTTGCACCTACACATTAAAGTATTAATTGACTCTCTGCTTAAATGGATAGTTCACTTTGAAATAATTTTTGGGTATGTTTTAGCCTACCTCAAGGGGATCCAAGATGCAGGTGTCTTTGTTTCTGCAGTATTTTCAATTTTGATATTTTTAGGTCAAACCGTTCATGTCTGTCAGTCCTATAATGGAGGTCTATGGTCACCACCTCAAAGAGCATGCACAGAGAAGTCCAAATTAAACATGATTTAATGACTCGGCCTAAGACACGAAACGAGTGGTTTGTGTGAGAAAACTAACAGTGTTTATATCGTTTTTACCTCTTGTTACCACAGCCACGTCCAAGTGATCTGAAGTACAGGAAGGTGCGGGCGCTTTGTGGCTGTGGTTACAAGAATAAAAATAAAAACGATATAAATAATGTGTTTTCTCACACAAACCGCTCGTTTCGTGTCTTAGGCCATCAATGTGTACTTACATTTACGAGTCATTAAATCATGTTTAATTTGGACTTCTCTGTAAGGTGGTGACCATAGACCTGCATTATATGACTGACAGACAAGAACTTCTTATTTACGTTATAAACGTCTTTACTGTCACTTTTGATCAATGTAATATAGGCTTTTATATATATATATATATATATATATATATATATATATATATAAGGGCTGTCAAAACGATTAATCGTGATTAATCGCATCCAAAATAAAAGTTTGTGTTTACATAATATATGTGGGTGCACTGTGTATAATTATTTTGCATATATATAAAAACACACATGCATGTATATTTAAGAAAAATTTTTTTATTTATATATAAAATATTTATATTTATATATAATATACATTAGATATAAATCCACAGAATATACATAAAAATATTTCTTAAATATATACAAGCATGTGTGTGTATTTATACATCTAAAATAATTATACACAGTGCCCCCACATATATTATGTAAACACAAACTTTTATTTTGGATGCGATTAATCGCGATTAATCGTTTTGACAGCCATAATATATATATATACATATACAGTATATCACATGATGTAAAATGAATGTGTTGCTTCTGGGGTATCCAGGCATTATAAAGGATAACCTGCATATGAAATAGTGATGGCCGAGCAATTAAGCCTGTATCATTGCTGTGTGTGTCCCTCCCCTCTTCTTTCCCCCCTGCACTCCCCCTCTCCTCTCCCCGTTTTCTCTCACTTGAGCAGACTCGGAGCAGTGTGACGGAGTCCCTCTGGATTTGGGCTCTCAAGTTGTTAAAGTGGGAATCAGCAATCTCTGCTTTTTCTACCAGCAGGGAAAGAGAGGGAGTGAGAGAGGACAGAAGCCTGGAACAGCCCTTCCGTTATTGAGCTTGAAGGTTCAGGTCCCGGCGCTTGTGGGTGAGAAACCCCTGCTCTCGCACTATTAATCATTATGTGACCCTTTAACACCTGCTACTAACTCTCTGCCTCCAACTGCTGCCGTATTGATATCATTCCCTGTTGATTTCTTCATTTTCCGACCCCAGCCAGGACTGACCCCTTTGAAATTCCTCATAAATGTCAGTAATTGTGCATCAGAGTTCAATGAATTACTTTGGCTCGGACGGTTTTTCTCTCTCTTTTTTTTTTCTTTCTCCCATGCCCCTCGCCCGACACGCGCACACACACGCAACTATGCGCCAGAGCCTCATGTATTTTGATGATATAAAATATGACCACATTTACATGCAAATAGAAGTTTGAGATTAATGGAGGAAGCAAACAGTGAAAAAAGGAGGAGCGCATGGTAATATGCCATTATGCTGTTTAAATACATTTACCCGTGTTTGGAAGCTGAATTAGCATGGTCTGAGCACCAGGAAATCATGTTGGTCTGATTGCAATTTTGTTTTCCAATTGATCGTACAATTTCATCAAGTTCAGCTGTCATTTCTAATAGTAACCCAGGTTTACTGACTAAATTGAAGATTTTCACTGTGGCAAAGAGATCTTGGCAGAACAGGTGAATTAGTCTGTTTTTTTTTTTTATTTATTTTTTGGTCTTTTTTTTGCCTCGGCCCATGACACAAAATTTAAAATTCAAATATTCCAAACATGTTTCCCGTGCGCATTTCAAGCGTGTCGATGCCAGTTGGCAGTCACACACACAAACACACGCACACACTAATCATTGTGTTTTCGTGTTTTATGGGGACTTTCCATAGACATAATATTTTTATACTGTACAAACTGTATATTCTGTACCCTTCCGTGTCCTAACTACACGCGACGCGATAAAATTCCAGCGACAGCAAGTGTGTCTGTCCACACTAGACGCGACGCGACTGTGAGATGCCACTCATTCAGAACAGCGTGTGAGCCGAGTCTCTCACTGTTGGCCCGCACTCGCATTGAATATGGGTAAGGACATAATCAAATCAAGAAATAACATTATTAAAAATCAAAACATTAACAAAATATACTCATTGACTAATTTTGTTATGAAGTACAGTTGTATGTTTGCATAGAATTCATTTTGAACGCTATATTACATGCTTTCAAAATCTGAGGTAAATTATCCGTTATCGCTTGTGGCACAGTGACCTATTTTTAACTAAAAATAAATAATGTGTACTCATAACCAGTGTAATTTCTTCATTCTGTCAGCCGCGACGTCGCAAATAGGAACCGTTTCTTCGCGTGTCGTCGTCGCGTCTGGTTAGGACAAAAACTCTGATTAACATGGAAAAGATACCTTTTATCGCGTGTCGCGGCGTCGCGTCGCGCGTAGTTAGGACACGGTGTAACACCGCATCCTAACTAAACGCGACGCGATAAAATTCCAGCGACAGCAAGTGTGTCTGTCCACACTAGACGCGACGCGAATGTGAGATGCCACACATTCAGAACAAAGTGAGCCTATGGTGTGAGCAGAGTCTCTCCGTGAAAGTGCACTGTTGGCCCGCACTCGCATTGAATATGGGTAAGGACATAATCAAATCAAGAAATAACTTTATTAAAAATCAAAACATTAACAAAATATACTCATTGACTAATTTTGTTATGAAGTACAGTTGTATTTTTGCATAGAACATATTTTGAACGCTATATTACATGCTTTCAAAATCTGAGGTAAATTATCCGTTATCGCTTGTGGCACAGTGACCTATTTTTAACTAAAAATAAATAATGTGTACTCATAACCAGTGTAATTTCTTCATTCTGTCTGCCGCGACGTCGCAGAACCCGACCCATAAACCTGCCCATCACACAAAACTTTCTGCATTTTTACAATTTCAATAATCACTAAATATGATTTATAAGCTTTTTTCTCATATAGGGACAAGAAAATGTTCCTAAAAGGACATTTTTTATGATATTTCCATCTTTGAGGGGACATTTTGTCCCAATAACGCAAGGGTTTCCCAGGACCACACACACACACACGCACACACTCTCATGAGGACCAAAAAAGGTTCCTAATATTTCCATCTTTGTGGGTACATTTTGTCCCAGTAACGTATAGGGTTTCTCAGGACCACACAAACACACACACACACACACACTCTCTCTCTCTCTCATGGGCACCAAAAAAGGTTCCTAAATAATATTTCCATTTGTGTGGGGACATTTTGTCCCAATAACGTAGGGTTTCCCAGGGCCACACACACACATGGGGACCAAAAAAGGTTCCTAAATAATATTTCCATCTTTGTGGGGACATTTTGTCCCTTTAACATAGGGTTTCCCAAAACCACACACTCATTTCTTTAATTTTGACTCATAATTGCCGTCAAACTCTTGTGTGGTTGCGATCAACACTGAGTGGTGTGATTAGTATTAATTGACTCAAATCATAAGTACAGTTACATTTACTGTTTTAAAATGTAAACCTGACTGACTCAAAATCTCTCCCGAAGCCGCTCACAGGAGCGTCCTGCTAAAGCAAGGGCCACCAAAGGCCTCATAATATACAAACAATAAATCCATTTCTGTGGGTCTCGTGTTGGCCCCCGCAGACGAAATGATCATTTGAATATTTCACAACATAATCTAGGAGTGGAATAATCTATCACTCACTCAAACGTCTGAGACGAGAGACCAAACAAATACCCGCACGGCACCCGGAGCAAATGTCAGTCATCTCTTATCCAAAATGATGCTGACAGCTAAATGCAGATCTCAATTTTACAGAGAAGGATTCATTACCTCTGAATAATAAATGGCAAAATAAATTGTCTAATCTTCCCTTTGTACACTGTCTGGTGGGGGTGAATAACAATTTCAACAGATTTCAAGCTCAAGAAGGCATTGTTGAACGCTCGAATTGTCTGACAGAATACATTCAGATATCTTTTTGATATTTCAGCCAGATAAAATGCATTTATATTTACAGATGCCTTTAGTAATAGAGCTGTTTAATCACACAGTCCTACAGGCAGCATCAGTTCAGAATTTCAATTTCAGTGATTCAATAAAAAAATAAAAATTATATATATATATATATATATATATATATATATATATATATTAAAAATCACACATTTTATTATGTTCTTTTTATATTTTAAGAGTGTTTTGAACAACTTTTTTCATCAAGTGTTAGACAGTATTCTAGGCTCTTACGTGTGGAAGTGTTTTGTCCGATTATTAGAATCTCTGTTTTTTCAGAATTTAGTAGTGGGAAATTACTAGTCATCCAGTTTTTATATCAGCTATGCATTCCATTAATTTTGTGAATTGATAAGTTTTGTTAGGTTTTGAAGAAATATACAGCTTAGTATCATCAGCATAACAGTGAAAGCTAATTCCATGTTTCCTATAAATATCTCCTAATGGTAGCATGTACAGAGTGAACAGCAGCGGTCCTAGTACTGAGCCTTG
The DNA here is from genome assembly GCA_038021265.1 of Cyprinella venusta. Lineage (NCBI taxonomy): Eukaryota > Metazoa > Chordata > Actinopteri > Cypriniformes > Leuciscidae > Cyprinella > Cyprinella venusta. The sequence goes on from CM075874.1 coordinate 6,416,331, forward strand.
TGGTACGCCATACTGAACTTGTGATCGAAAAGACATCTGTTCATTTACTGCTACAAACTGATAACGGTCAGATAAGTATGATTTAATGCAATTCCACAAATGCCAACAGAGTTTTCTAGTCTATTTAAAAGAATGTTGTGGTCAGTTGTGTCAAATGCAGCACTAAGATCGAGTAACACTAATAGAGAGATACAACCTCGATCGGATGATAAGAGCAGATTATTTGTGACTCTAATGAGAGCTGTCTCAGTACTATGAAAATCCTCACATATATAATTTCTTTCAAGAAAGGAAAACAGTTGAGAGGATACTGCTTTATCCAGTATCTTTGACAGCAAAGGCAGATTCGAGATTGGCCTGTAGTTAACTAATTCTGTAGGATCAAATTACGTTTTTTTAACTACTGTTATTCGAGATACTATTAAAGATTTTTTTCTACATTTTATTATTATTACTTTTTAATGTTAAATCTATTTTGAATACATTGTATTGCTATTTTGAATTAGTTTTTATTTTAATATTTTCTGTTTATTTATTATTATTTTTTAAGTTTCATTTATTTTCTGTATTTCTTTAGAATTCTGTAGGCGACGTTTTAGATGTTATTAATATATTTTTTATTTATATATTTTTTAAGTGTAGATGGTGCATTATATTTTTTGTAGTATATTTTTGTATAATTGAGTGCATTTTTTAGTTTTTTATAACTATTTTACATTTTTATTTTTTATATTTTCTATTTTCATTTTAATTGTAGGTGAAGTTTTATTATATTTTTGTAGTATTGTTTATAAATTGTGCACTTGAAGTTTTATTTTTTTTACTAATATTTAGAATTGGTTAGTTTTTAAATTTTCTGTATTCATTTTAATTGTATTCGAAGTTTTAGTCATTTTTTGTGTATTTTTGTCATCTTTTCATAGTTTTCATTCATTTTTATTTCAGTTTAAGTTGTTTTTAGTACTTAAAGTTTAACTTAAAACAGTTAGCTGAAATAAAATATGTTTAAAATTTTACTTCAACTAAAGTTTGACTTATTTTCAGGTTTTATAAAATACAATGAATTATATTTTAAACCCAAAATTTAAATTTAACATTCACTGATGTTAAGGCTCTGTATTCAGTGTTCTGGATATGAACTCTTCATTAACTTCAAGTGCGTTCCTGCGGGAGCGAGTGTCCCGAAAACCAGGCCGCTTGAGTCTGCACACACAATGGCTACCGCTGGTGCCCCGGTGTGTTAGGGCGCTAATTTGGCTCACAGGGGAGTGGGTGGCTTAGCAGGCCAAATGTACGGCCTCTGACATCAGGGATCGATTCCAGTCGGAGGGGGTTGAGGGGCAGAACCGCAGGCCTCTCTCATTAGCTGACCAGAGGAGAACAGAGGTGCTAACTCAGCCCTCCCCGAGGAAAACACTGCCACGTTCTACTGCGCAAACTTACTTCAGGCCATGACCATGACAATATCTGTGCCTTGCAAAACTCTCATTCCCCAATGCTGAATCACACATCTTACACTGAGATTTTACACTCTGTGGATATTCCTATCACTGATGTAATTATTTTTATGTGCGAATTCTACAAACTGTTCAGGTGTTACTCATTCTAGACAGCAGATTTTCTCCATGTTGCTCACATCACAGTTTCAAATTCAGAGATTCTTAAAGGGTTAGTTCACCCAAAACTGAAAATTCTGCCATTCCTCACCTTCATGTTGTTCCAAACCTGTAAGACTTTTATTCATGTCCCATTTCATTCAGACTTTCCATCCCTCCATTAAGCAACTAACGGCTAAGCGACTATTTTTAAGCCATAGAAAGTTAGTTAAGACATCATAAAAGTAATCCATGTGACTCCAGCTTACCTTAGTTTTATGAAGAGGCTTTATTAACAAAAGATTATTCTCCACCGTGTTTACCCAAAAACGCAACAATGTCCACGCTTGCATCAATACAACAAGCATGCTCTGTGGTGCTCTTGTGAACGTAAATATTGTGTAATAATGTGGTAAATTCTGCTATTTTTTGCAAACAAAGCAGTCAAGTCGCTTCATAAAGTTGAGGTTAAACCACTGGAGTCACAAGGATTACTGTAATAACGCCTTTACTACCTTTCTGGGGCTTAAAAGTGGTAAGGCAAGGCAAGGCAATTTTATTTATGGCACATGGTAATTCAAAGTGCTTTACACAGAAAGGAACACAAGGAAAATTAAAGCAGTTATAACGATATAAAGATGATACATAGATAAACTTTTCATTTGGCAAAACACTGGTGTATCAATAGATCCAATTTTTCCCTAAAATCGGACAAGAAGAGCTCTAGGAAAGGAATCGATCCAATCCACACCCCAAAGATTTGTTTGGAGGCTCTAGGACTGACTCCAGTCTTCAGTCCGAACCCCATAACAGATTCGGTCCCCGACCTGGAGTTTCACGTTAAGTTCACTACTCTACCAGACTCAGGTCAACAACTTGGTTTCATCTCTCAATTTCCCTAAACTAATATTTCAGAGTAATTTATGTTTGTCTCTTACCCAATTCCCAATTGCTTAGACTGTCAATGGAGGGTCAGAAAGCTCAGACTTCATTAAAAAAAGATCTTTATTTGTGTTCTGAAGATGAACGAAAGTCTTACGGGTGAGGAATTAATGACAAAACATTCATTTTTGGGTGAACTAACCAGTCTTTGACTTTGAGTTGTTGAAGGACATTGGCTAATATGGGTTTAGGATCTTGAATAACGTCAGGTTTTATCTGAACTTCAAACTAATCCACTTCTATTCGTTGCATCCAGCACACATTTGATCAGTGCACTTCCTTGGAATCAAACCCAAGACCTCGGCATATGCTAATAATGCTCTTCCATTAATGAGAAATAACTTTTTAATCAAGTTAACTGCCACCTTAGCCCAAACGCATCTCTTTCACTCGCTCTGTCTTGAACCACCTCTTTTAAACCAACTGTTCGCCACCATTTTCCACTTTAAGGCGTAAAATCCAAGTGGTTAAGTAACAAGATTGTTTCCTCCTCAGTAATTAATTGGACAGAAAGGACTGATTCAGTAGTTTTAGAGCACAAAGTGGCTGCTTATACTAACAAGACTCAGATAAAGGTCTCGGGTAATGAGAGGAGAATCTCATCGGGGCCGGAGTTTACATCGACGGAACAAAACAGAGCAGGGTAAGGTAGTAATCACCATAATGTCAGCTTATTTATTTTTGTGTATAAAGGGTCTGCATAATCAGGCTTCGCCGCTTTTTCTTGAGAACTAGAAATAAGAACAAAGAGATGCAGGAGGTAATTGGTGAGAGCCATTCGTGCATCCCCACCGGCACAGAGTTAAAGAGATAAAACACTGAGGAAATTGATACTCTATGCTCTTCAGGAAAATCCTCCCTCTAGACTTAAAACATTGAACAGGAGCAGCCCAGGTGCCAGAGAATTGCTAGTATTGCTCGTGGTTCTCATTTTCTGCGATACAAAGTGTGCGGTATTTGACAGGCCTGCTTATGACTGTCTTTGAAAACATTTTTAATGACTCTCAAAGCACTGCTGCACTATATTGAGTGCCTGTTCCCATGATATTCATAGAGTAATGGGCAAGTCTCCCTAACAAGGCTACATAAACAGTTGTCATTGAAGCAAATTCATTCCCTACTCAGGGCAAATTGCTCATAAAGAAAGCCTCTGGTCAAAACCCAATTTTCGTTCGTCAGCCATAGCTCAGTATTAGCCGCATATTTTAGGGTCTTAATTGGGGAATTTTGTCCTTGCTACTGTTCTGCTTTAATCTTTTGGCAGTCACTCACCTCTTCTTGAAAATGACAGGGATATGTAGAGGGACTACTTCACGTTGTGGATTAATGTCTAGTTGGGTGGAACGGTTGAAAGACCCTGGAGACAGGAAATGATTGGATGTCAAATTCATTTTACATAATGAATCATATTTCAGTACTGTGAAAATATTGGATGTACAAAGTACACTATGGTCTCTGGCCACATTTATTTGTTCAAAAATACAGTAAAATGGTGTAATATTATTACACTCTAAAAATGATCAGCGCATTCTCATCCTTTAGCGTCATATAGAACGCTAGGCTATATGACAAAACGGCGCTATACTACGCACATGTCACCCGTTATCGTTAATATAACATGCGTTGTGATGGGTAGGTTTAGGTGTGGGGTAGGGTAGGTTAGTCTCATATTACACTAAAGGATTTATGACGCCTTGGGTTTATGTGTTATATTAACGATAAAGGGTGCCATGTGCGTAGTATACCGCCGTTTTGTCATATAGCGTTCTATATGACGCAAAAGGATGAGAACGGGCTGAAATGCTGCACTCTAAAAAATGCTGGGTTGTTTCAACCCAACTTTGGGTCAAATATGGACAAACCCAGCCATTGGGTTAAATTTTTAATTACATTTTTAACCCAGCATTGTTTGGGTTTGTCCATATTTGACCCAAAGTTGGGTTAAAACAACCCAGCATTTTTAGAGTGTGGGTTGTGGGTCAAATATGGACAAACTCAAACATTGGGTTAAAAATGTAATTGTGTTTGTAAATGGTTTACCCAAAATTGGGTTAAAACAACCCAGCATTTTTTTTAGAGTGTAGAATTAAAATTACCGTTTTCTATTAGACTATATGTTAAAATGTCATTTATTCCTGTGATGGAAAGATGAATTTCCACCATTATTATTCCAGTCTTAATTGTCACATGATCCTTCCGAAATCATTCTACTATGCTGATACACTCAAAAAATTGCTGGGTTGTTTTAACCCAACCATTGGGTTTGTCCATATTTGACCCAAAGTTGGGTTAAAACAACCCAGCATTTTTAGAGTGTATGAAGAAAGAAACATATCTACTTATTATTATTGCTTTATATTATTTAGTGTGAAATCTGTGATGCATTTTATTCAACTTTGGGTAAAATATGGACAAACCCAGCCATTGGGTTACATTACATTACATTTAATTACATTTTTTAACCCAACATTTGGTATGTCCATATTTGACCCAAAGTTGGGTTAAAAAACAGCATTTTTAGAGTGTATGAAGAAAGAAACATATCTATTTATTATTATTGCTTTATATTTTTTATGAAATCTGTGATACATTTTATTTTTCAGGATTTCTTTTGATGAATAGAAAGTTTATAAGTATAGCGTTAATTTAAAAATATAAATCTTTTGTCACTTTCAAGCAATTGAATGCATTCTTGCTGAATGCAATTATTAATTCAATCCCCAAACTTTTTGAATAGTAGTGCATTCAAATTCTGATTCAGGATTCAGGAAGTAGGCTATGAGCAAGAAACTAAACTATGCTAAAAAAAAAAAGTGTGTGGGGATGAGGGGTGTTTACTATTTCATGGACACTGGTCATTGTTGGAGGTAATCCAAATAGGAAGCATAACTGCTGGGATAGCTCTGGGGTATGTTTGGTCCTGCCATCTACACAGGTTGTTTCTTCTGACTGAAACCAGATGGTTGGCTTCAGATAATATCATCTTGCCTCTTTTTAAAAGAAGAGAGGGAGGGGGCCTTTCGCACCATGCTCTGAGATCTTCAGCTACTTTGTAAGGCTGCATATAATTCATGCCACAACATGGGGTCTCGGAATTCAAGCTGTCTTGTTTACTCAAAAGCTTGAAGCACCACCATGTCCAGAAGCTTTGAGGGTCCAACTCAGGCCCCGAGATCATGGCTAATGTGACACCCGAGGCCTAATCTTCTTAGTGGACCAGGATAAAATGAGTATCCATTACCGAATCAACCTTCATCCACCCCCTCTTCTCGAGCCAGTGGCCCTCCGATAGCCAACCATGAGACAATTGCTTGATTGGGCCCTTAATCAGGTATTAGCCACTAAAGCTGTAAGGGAAAGCAGCTAATCTCCAAATTTTCTCCATCTGCACTTGCAGACCCAACTGGTTTGGCCCTACTAGATCAAAGATGGCTGGTAAAAATCAGATTAGGGGAGCAGAGAGGGGGGCGAGGAGCAGGCCAGAAGGGCCACAACAGGCCCAATCCAAGAAGAGCCCCGCTTTCCTGGCATAATCCTAAAGCTAAGCTTGCTGTTTGAAGCACACTGCCTTTTGTGCTAATGCTTCAAGAGGGTGGAAGGAAAGAGGTAACAAAGTGTTCTTAGTTTCACATGTGCGTGCAATGTCGGTCGCCAATGCACACAGAGCCACGTCCGTTTGATCGGCTGGTCTTGTGTTGGGAAAAAATCAGGTAATGCGTCGGTGTGCTAAAAACACGTGGGAACATTGGTAAAACCTTCTTCACACGTATTTTTCATAGCTAGCAAACTGTCATTTTTGAAGCACTGCAGGGCTTTCCTCATGTATTATTACTAGTAGTTTATTTGCCAGTATTGTGGAACCAATTATCACTTTCAAGGGGGGCAGATTAGCTCGCAAGATGGCAGTGTCCTGCCCTGTGTACACAGAGCCATGTGGGCCAGGGGAGATCAGAGCCATGTTCCCGACTATGACCTAGCTCCAAATCCACACAACACAACGAGAGCATTTCTACATCCTCTGGCTTTACCATCCTTATGGGTTTCACACACGTCTCCTGTCCCATTTCACATTAAAAGGCTTATAATTACAAAACGACACTTCTATTCAGTAATATTTTCGATTTAACTGCACTGATACTATCGGATGAGAACTGAATTGAGCTGAATGATGCCAACATTATCTTCCGAAGAGCTACTCATTTCACAGCTATTGAACTGAACTGAATCAACACTGAACTAAATTGAGTTAAATAATCAGAGCCGGACAGTATCGGAGTACATTTACTTGAGTACAGTACTTAAGTACAATTTTGAGGGATCTGTACTTTACTCGAGAATCATTTTTGGGTATATTTAGTATATTTGAGAGGGAAATATTGTACTCTTTACTCCAATACATTTCTATCCATAACAGTGAGTAAAAAGTAACTATTTCTAAAAAAAAAAAATGGAAATAAGAAAAATCTCGGAAACCCTCAAATTGTTGTTTCCCTCTCAAACGTGATTGGATTGTGTAGGCGCCACTGATTGGGACAACCTATCAGCAATCACCTTCAGCTTTCTGCCAAAGTCAACTCCATGGTCAGATTTAGATAAGAGACCAAACCATGGACGAAACCAAGGGATGAAGACGCAGCAGGTCCATCCCGGGAATGTGCCAGCCCGTGGCCCCACCTAGCCAGACAACCCGGTCTCATCCCAATTCGTCATATAACTGACGTTTTGGGACGTCTTTTGACCATTCGTCAATATACGACTTTTTAGGGCCCCCTTAAACGTCGGTAGATGACGTTATGGGATCCTAACTCTACCCCATACCTAAACCTAACCCTAAACCCAACTCGTCACCTAACTGACGTTAAAGGTAAAGCGTCAGTTGTATGACGACCCGGGATCGTCATCTACCGACGTTTAAGGGGGCCCTAAAAAGTCGTATATTGACGAATGGTCAAAAGACGTCCCAAAACGTCAGTTATATGACGAATTGGGATGAGACTATGTTAAGCCAGACTATTTCAATTTTCTGAATTTTCTGAAATTTTCTTAAACGTTAAATAAAGCAACATGGTAAAAAGATGAATACGACTTGACTTTACTTTCAATTCCTTTTACATTCTCCAAGGTATAACTTTAACATTTTTCATAACTCCATGTAGGACGTTTCTGTCCATAAATGTAAGCACTGTGGCAGTAGTATTGTAATATTTAGAAAATGTACTCTTGTACTCTTGATACTCAAGTACTTTTAAAAACAAGTACTTTAGTACTTTTACTCAAGTACACATCTGACTGTAGTACTTTTACTTGTACTTGAGTAAAATTTAGCAAGGGGCATCTGTACTTTTACTCAAGTAATAAATCTGTGTACTCTGTCCGCCTCTGTAAATAATATTGTCTTTTTAGAGCTGCTTTACAGCAGAATTTGAGCTTGTCTCATATTTGGTGAAGTTTCCATCAATGATATTATTATCCTGTTTATTACTCTGAAGCTGCTTTGAAGAAAAAAAAAATCTGAATTGTATTAAAGCCCTCCAGGAAAAAAAAGTGACATTGTCAATGACATGTTATTTTAGGTGTTGAATTTAACAGTTCTAATAATCAACATTTATTTAAAGTAACACCAGGTAAATTTTGCTGTCGGGGTCCCCCTACAGTTGGGAAACAGTATTGTCCTCTACTACTGTCGTAAACTCTGTCATCCTACATGCACTTGCATTTGTTGACAACCATGATAACCCTGAACACTAGGAGGAGGTCACATGGAGGTGTTCTGCTTGTGTTGCATGTGACATGTCTTCATCCCAGGTCCAGTGGCATATATTTCAGCATGTCATATGAATATAATTTCATGGGTTTTATTTTTTTTTTCTAACAATAAATGATCGTGATGCTCACGTTTACAAGTCAGCATCATTATGGTTACCGTTTACTGAATCTATATGATACTTCAATGCAATGTTTGAGTGGTAGATAATAACCATATATCGTCAATATTATAATATCAAGCTACCATAAATGAATCTGCAAATTTTACAAATCGATTTGCATTATAGCTTGTGGCAAGAAAAATAAACGGATATCACAGACATGTTAGGTATCCATATGATTTTGTACATCTTATATATTTACTTGCAAGAATGTAGCCCCTACCAAACTTGTACACGCCGTTTAGACGATAGCTAACCATCAAAAACTAGAATATCGTTTACTAGCTACCAGATTGATAATTCGCTACTCTACTATCATTACTTGATTCGTGAAGATAAACGGAGGATAAGATAGCTTCCGTAACATAGTCAGGCAGACAAAAAAAGAGACAAACAAAGAGATAGTACGCAACCAATATACTTAACGTTACTAGTCCAAAAGCACGACAGCCAAGTATGCATCAGTCGGCCCCACTCCACCTATTTCAGCTCACGCCAGTGAGAAAACGCTGGCCCAATGTTGATCCTCGTTCTGCCTTTAACGCGATCACCTTCTCTTTTTCTCTTTTTGCTTTCATCTGATAAAACCTTTGCTTTATTTAACGCTGTTTTTCTGTGCTGCTTCGGCCATGACTATAACATTTGGCTCGCACATTCGATTTTAAGGAAGCGAGGGTGGTGGTGGAAGTGACGTATATGCCGTAAAGCAGTCGAACTTTGTAGTTCTCTTTGTTCGCCGGGTTACTACCCGAATCCTGAATTTTAAAAGTACGATTAAAAACGCTACAGACCCCGTCAGGCTATGGCAGACGTGTCATTCAACCTATTGTAAGTCGATGTACCATCACAAGAGACTTGGAAATATATTATGAAGGTTGAAAAGTTACCTGGTGGTACATTAACATATCCTTTTTTATTCATGTTCCCCTGCTATTATATTTGTGCATACATATGTATATTGTCTATTTTGTATATATTCGTATATAATATTTTTGTATTCATTTACTGTATCTATTTTATTTGTATTATCTGTAACTTATTTTTGTCTGTGCACTAGAAGCTTCTGTCACCAAGAAAAAAAATATTATGTGTAACCATACTTTGCAATAAATCTGGTTTTGCATTCTAAATGTCTTATTTCTCCTGAAAAAGGAGCAACTTGTCTCCTCTTTCAGTGTCAGGTCTCAACAATGTCACAATCTGTGTTCAGATTTGCTAAGGTCCCAATATCTGCAATCAAACATCAATCTCTGTGAACTCCAACAGTGTTATGTGGCAAATGATCTGAGTTTCTCTCAACATTCAATTCACTCCCACATTTATTCATCCTACAGAAATTTAGGAGGGACATATGAGACAGTTAATGCTTCAATGAAACAATTTCAAAGTCCTATGATCTTATGATCTCAGGGTGACAGTAAGGTAATGAGTTGTTTAGTAGTTAAAGGGATAGTTCACTTTGAATTTAATATTTGATATGTTTAGCTTACCTCAGGGGCATTCAAGATGTAGGTGTCTTTGTTTCCACAATATTTTCAATTTTGATCATTTTTGGTCAAACCGTTCTTGTCTGTCAGTCATATAATGGCGGTATATGGGGTTCATCTCAAAGAGCATGCACAGAGAAGTCCAAATCAAACATGATTTAATGACTCGTGAATGTAAGTACACACTGATGGCATAAGACACGAAACGAGCGGTTTGTGTGAGAAAACGAACAGTATTTATATCGTTTTTACCTCTTGTAATCACATTTACGTCCAAGTACTCTGAGGGCGCGGGCGCTTCTGTCTGTGCAATCGCCGGAAAGCGCCGGAAGTGATCTCTCGCGAGTGTACGTCACTCATTGTTTACACAGAGATTTCAGAAGTGTTACCCTTCACTGTGAAGATCTAAACATATTTAGATATACAGAAAAATTGCAATGGAAGACGATTTCGATATATATCAACAGAAAACGTTGATTTTTTTTCGCAACCGCGTAAGAGATCACTTCCACTTGCGCAGACCGAAGCGCCCGTGCCTTCAGATCACTTGGACGTGGCTGTGGTTACAAGAGTTAAAAAACGATATAACTACTGTTCGTTTTCTCACACAAAAGACTCGTTTCGTGTCTTAAGCCATCAATGTGTACTTACATTTACGAGTCATTAAATCATGTTTAATTTGGACTTCTCTGTGCATGCTCTTTGAGGTGGTGACCATAGACCTGCATTATATGACTGACAGAGAAGAACGGTTTGACCTAAAAATATCAAAATTGAAAATACTGTGAAAACAAAGACACCTACATCTTGGATGAACTTGAGGCAAGCTAAAACATATCAAAAATTAATTTCAAAGTGAACTATCCCTTTAAGACACATTTCCCCGGTTTCACAGACAATGCTTCGATCTAGTCCCAGACTAAAACGCCTGTTTGAGCAGTTTTAACTGAAAGCGACTTGCACTGATATCTTAAAATATGCCATTGTTTTGTCTCAAGATGCACACCAGTACTTTTCTTCATGGCACATTTATAAAAGCAACTTAAATATCCTAAAATGTCCTGAACTAAGGCCTAATCCTGGCTTAATCTAAGCCCTGTCTGTGAAACTGGGCCAGGCTTTCTCAGACAGGCTGGATATTTGAGGTTTAACTTTATTATTTACTGTGTTTTCTACATCAGGAGACCAGGAAGATTAACCATATGTACAAATTGAAGCATCAGTTAGTCTGTTTAAAGCCACACACACACAAAAGCTCCTAAGGAGATTGAAATACAGACAGTATATTTTTAACAAGTGTTGTTTATTTCTCTTAAATACATTTAATTATTGCATAGTGTTAAAAATTTGTCTCAAATTTTCGCAACTAAATCAGATTAAAATAGCAAAAAAAGTTTAAAATAAATAAGAATAAATTGTTTTATAGGTGAACTTTGGGTGATGCAAAAGAAGTCTATTATGGATATAGTGGTGTAAAGTAATGATTAATCAGGTTGTAGATTGTTCCCAAATGTTTATTACACAAAGTAAAAGATGTGTTCCCTTCAAAATCTTACAACCTCGACATGAGAGTTGCTCTTCATCCCCTAATTTTATGTCTAGCAATCATTGTTTTCAAGTACTGGCAGCTGCTGTCGAGAAATAATGTGGGTTTTTTTAGGACTTAAAGTTACAGACTACAAGCTCTACTTATTAATGCGGATTATGTTGATGGAGAGAGGAACAAAGGTGAAGTGCAGTGTATGGAAGAGGACTGAGACCAGTCGTAAATCACAAGAGAGTTTGTGTGTGTGTGTGTGTGTGTTGGGAGGAAAGGAATGAAAGTGCTGAAATTATTATTGACTGGACCCTATTTACTTCACACTTTTCAATTATTGCTGTAAAAGCAAAGGTGTCTCTTTAATTGCAGAGGCCGAGGCCTGAACAGCGAGTGTCAGGGGAGGTTCTGCCAACCAATGACTCCTGCACTTCAAGTCTGACTTTTAGGTGTTCAAGGGTAAAGACCTCTGTATGGCGCCAGTAAACACTTTGACTTAAGAGACCCCAAAAACAGCTTTTACCCAGTGGAAAAATATAAAAATACAAAATACTAAAAATAATATTTACACAAGCATTTTTTAACTTTGTCAGTTGCACAAAAAAAGCAATAAGCCACCAGAGAGCAAAATCATAATGTCAGCGTTGTGTATAGACATGTAGGTGGCAAAACAAGTGAATTATATTTATGAATAATAATGTCAATTAAACAAAAGTTGAAGCAACATTCTTTAGCCTAACTATTTACTCTGTTTACCGTGTTTTAATGGTTTGAACCAGTGGCTATAGAAATATTGGTAACACTTTACAATAAGGTTCGTTTGTTAACATTAGTAAACTACATTAGTTAATATGAACTAATAATGAATAGCACATATGCAGCATTTGTTAATCTTTGTTAATGTTATTTTCAACATTTACTAATACTTAATCAAAATCTTGTTAACATTAGTTAATGCACCATGAACTAACATGAACAAACAATGAACAACATGAACTAACATTAACAATGATGAACAAATGCAGTAACAAATGTATTGCTCATGGTTAGTGCATGTTAGTAAATACATTAACTAATGTTAACTAATGAACCTTATTGTAAAGTGTTACCGAAATATTTAGACAGCTAATAATCAAAAATATCTCACCGGCATTCCATTTGATGATAGAACATGAAGCATTCATTTTAAAGAAAGATGCAAGCAATTCATGCAAAATATATGAAGAAGATCATTAGCTTTTAAAATGAAAAGCAATGGCAACAAGTTAGCATTGTATGATTTTGTTTGTTTGCGATCTCTACACCTGTGGTTCTTTAGTCAATCATTTTATTTCTTAAAACTCGTCTCTTATCACCAAAATTACATATTTAAATGTTTTGTTTTTTTCTTTCCTGTGAAAGAATTTCTTCATGCCTTAAAATAGCTTGAATATAACTCTACAACCTTGCTTCATTCAGTATATGCGGACCATACATATGCTAATTAGCCCCGCCTCCCCTCACTCGCGCCAGCTCAGAGATCCACTCGGCCAACTTACTGAGGCCCCGTCCACACTACTGCGTTTTCGTTTAAAAACGGAGAATTAAAACGAATACGATCTCCGTCCACACCAGCGTTTTATCTGCGTATTAGAAAAGATCTCTGTCCACATTAAAACGACTGAAAACGCGGATCACGTGACCACTCACCAACACTGCGTGCGCCGGTGTAAACAGTGGTTGGCGAATCAGAGAAAGACACGTCATGACTGATGACACCCAATCATAGAGCCGAGCGTGAGCGTCTGCGTCATCGTTTGTAAACTCCTCCGTTTTGTCTCGTCCACACTAAAACGCCCTCCGGAGATTCAAAACGCAGCTGCAGCGTTTCTAAACTTCTCCGTTTTAGTGTGGACGGGAGGTGCAAACGTAGCAAAAGGTCTCCGTTTTTAAACGAAAACGCAGTAGTGTGGACGGGGCCTGAGGTAAACGCTGCACAATGGTTTCACTCTTTACAACATCGGACACATAACGGCAATTAATATGATTAGCATTTCCTTGACTACATTACCAAACAAGCTAATAATGTGTTGCTAATATTATACAAACCATGTTCCCGTTAGCCTTCTAACAATCGTCAGTGGAAAGTTCATCTTAAAGGGATAGTTCACTTTGAAATTAATGTTTGGTATGTTTTTGCTTACCCGTCTTTGTTTCTGCAGTATTTTCATTTTTGATATTTTTAGGTCAAACCGTTCTTGTCAGTCAGTCACATAATGGAGGTGTATGGTCACCACCTTCAAGAGCATGCACAGAGAAGTTCAAATTAAACAAGATTTAATGACTTGTAAATGTAAGTACACATTGGAAACAAAGACACCTACATCTTGGATGCCCTTGAGGTAAGCTAAAACATACCAAAAAATATTTCAAAGTGAAGTTATACATCATACACCCGCTATATTGCTAAATCTACCCGATTTTTCATATCAACACAAAGATATACCGGGATAACCTGGCTTCTGTTGAGACACCCCTGCGAGTTCACTGTTAATGCAAACTCGCCGGCTGTTAACGGTTAACTAAAAGTCGCCGGCAAGTTGACATGATTGGCTACAAGGTAGTTTGTGACGTCAGAAACACCAGCGATTTCGAATCGCGGTTTTGAGACTGTCTTTGCATATTTTAAGGAGAAAATACTCAGCAATGGTGTTGACTTATGAATTTGCACACGGTTTCTCTTAAAGCATATTAAAACACCACATGGACATGTAAACAACATCAAAAACTTGATTTTCAACACATGGGTACTTGAAGGGGAACTGATACATTCCCCAGACATCAATGTAGTGTCAATCCAGATCCGGCCCACATCTGGTACACACCGGATCTGGCCCGACACTACGTTGCTGTGTGGGACATAAAAAAAAAATCACCAGGTGACTAAAAGGCATTGGGAAAAAATAGAAACAAAGTTAGGTCTGTAAGAAGTACAATATTCATTTGTTTTAGGATGCTATTTGGTTAAATTTTTAATGGCACCCTGACATTCCTAAGTGTTGTCTACCTACTGTATTTGTGCTATTTTACAAGAACTTTGAATTAGAGCCAGACCGATATTATCGGCAGGCCGATATTATCGGCCGATATTAGGCATTTTCCAAACTATCGGTATCGGCAGTTATAATGGCCGATAAATGAATATTTCAAAAATAAAATAAAAATGGACGAAACACGCTTCAACCATGTCATGAGTGTTGGAGTTGGCAACACTCGTGTATAACGCGCCACACATCCTGCAACCTGCTGATCCAGCCAGAGTCGGGCAGAGAGAACCAGTTATCCGCGAGTGAGATCATGGGTGAAGTGTGTTCATGGTGAGTTGGTCACGAGACATACATTGCTTGAATAACAATTAAAAGAACATCCCATCAGTTCTCTTAACTCAAATAAGAATGACAAAATTTGTGACTATCATGTCCAGTTTTGCTGCTTTTAAATAAGCCGAGAGTGAAGCGGAATTAGCTAGTAATAACTACGTTACGTTGTTACAGTGTAGTTGACAGACTGTCCTTTTGCAACCCTGTATCACACGAAATACGTTCTGAGGAAACTATTTTGCAAATCGCAATTACGTTACATGCCAACATATAAGCAGTGCTATTACGTTGGTCCTTAACGTAATATGTCTCATTGTTAATACGTAGATACTAATACGTAATTTTCAAATATGTAAAACGTACATATTTTACGTTATGATAGATGCTAAAAACGTATAATATGGACGTATTTGTAACATTTAAACGTAACATTATTACGTTTTTACAGCTATAAAACGTTAACTATTTACGTCTATGTCATATCATAACGATATCTGTATACTTTCACTTTTAAAGATAAATGTAACAAGATCCCTTAATCCTACTCACAAAACCTAAACATATTCATTTTATACAGAAAATAAAAAGGATAAAACATAATGGACATAGATGAGTTTTAGCATTACAATATATTTTGAGCCACTAACCCAATCCTACCCCTAAACATATTCTTTAAAACTACATAGGATAACACAATTATACAGAAAAAAAAAACATAACAGACAGACAAGTAACGTTATACATTTCACAATAATTTATTTATTGGGAAAATGTCAAAACCGGTAACGTTAACATTACCAAAAGTCGTTCACGTCGCAGTCCTCTGGCAGTATTATGGTAGTTGTGTATGAGATACAGTGCAGAATTAAAGTTATAAATATTAATCCTTGAAAATGTTAATCTGATTTCGGTTCGCTCTCTGAAGGCGCGCGCTCCTCTCCATTTCAAATCTACTACACCGACTGAAACACGGCATGTCGCAATCTGTGACGAAGCAGGCGAGAGCCAATGAGCGTTTGATATGACTGCCGTAAAACATGTCGTAACGCTTCTTGAAGGCGCATTTTTTTGAATTTGAATTCATCACCAACGCGGATTTGCAGTCGCTGCTGAGAAATGAAGATGAGATCACTGGATAAAATACTGAATTTGGATCTGTTTCTTGCAACCAACGTATGGATTCTTGAATTTGGTTTACATCAAGTAAATAAAATGTATGTCTTTTGTGAATGTATCAGTATGTTGCGTTTTATTGGAGAAAATGCTTTTTGTGTAAATACTACAAAATGGTTAAACAAGGTATTTTTAAGGTTAAATGTGTTTCAAAGTCAAAAATGTAATGCCACGATTATGCATAAATTGTAAAGAAACCTGCTTTGGATGTATTATGTTCAGGACAAACGTAATAGCACTGCAATAGTATTAGGTTAAGGACGAACGTAATAGCACTGCTTATATGTTGGCATGTAACGTAATTGAGATTTGCAAAATAGTTTCCTCAGAACGTATTTCGTGTGATATATAGTTGCCTTTTGAGTTTTGACAATGTGACTGATGTATTTCTTTAATAGCGCGTGACAGTTATAGCAATGAGACGTATCATCTCTCCTTGGCCTGTTATATTCAAAGTGTATGTTTTACAATTTGAGTATGACGTTATCTATTGCTAAATTATGGCTCATCATAGACTACCTAACCACAAAGCTGGCTAATGCAACTAACATCAGTCTGTTCTGTTGTGACAATAAAATAAACAAGTTTCTTTTTAAAATGCATTATCATATTATTTAAGTTAAAACTGTTAATCTGTTAATGTTTTGTTGCACGTTTCTGAAAAAAAAAAATAAATAATAATAATATCGGTCGATATATCGGAATATCGTATTTTAAAACCAACAAATATTTGTATCGGTATCGGCCTTCAAAATCCTTTATCGGTCGGCCTCTACTTTGAATGTGGCTCATCAGCAGATTTCATGTCCGAAACGATCCCTTTCATAATCAGAACCTATGCAGACGTCATGCACATCTATATGTGCGGAGCGAGTATTGCGTTTCGGGCTGAAATCAGTGCAGCAAACGTGGACGTCTCTCCCCTAGAAGGTCACGGAGCCCATGGCACCAGGAAGCTCGCTGCCTCACTTCGATTGTCTGATTTTTTCTCCTTCATTACCACTAGCAGCTGTGAATAAGATGGCCCCGCTCTCCTTTTCCCCCAGCTGAACTCGCTAAGTGCTGTTGTGCAGTTTTATCAGAGTAGCTGGAGGACTCCTGGGAGATGCTCTATCTCCTTTGGCCCTGAAAATTGATATTGAACACGGGGGGAGAATCTCACGAGCTGGTAGCAATTAGCTAAAAAGGATTTGCAACTCTCTGTGATTCATCGCACAAGAGATCGAAGTCATTTAAAGAGACGGTTTTGACTCGCTCTTGCCCTCTTTTCAAGATACAGCTCTTTTAGTCCCTTACAAGCCAGTGTGACATTTCCTATTTTAAGGCCTATTTCTCTTCCTGAAAAGTTGCACTGTGCTGCGGCACAAACGGGGCCTTTGATTCGCTCGTGTTTACGCACCTAACGGCGGGCTGCGAGCTCTATATTGGCTGCTCGGGGTTTGACTTGTGAATTGGCGGAGTAATGAGACGAGGAGGAGAGTTCATTAAGAAAGAGAAATGTTTGCCGGGGCTTTAACAAACACATGGCTGCCGAACTGTGGTTGAGTCCTCGATCTGTGTTTTCTTTGCACACTCGACAAATATTTCAGGCAATTAAAAGGAAATCTGGGCTCTAATAAGCTCAATGTTCAGCCAAGTAGCATTTATAGCACTTGAGCATGCTGAGGGTTCATTTTAGTCCACATTGTTTTGTTCACATTAAAGAGACAGTGATAAACTATTCCTCTAGCTTCAGGGTCAATGTATTTTTAGCCCCAAAAGAGGTATTTTACTGCATGTTTTTCTTCACATTTACAGTTGCTAATTTTTATGATTAAAATCATTTGTTCATGTTCAGAATTAACTTTTGTATGTATGTTAATAGCAAGTTTGTTCAAATCCTCGCAGCAAGGGTCCACTATATTTCCTAAACCACACCTAACATCAAAAATATTTAATATAGTTATTTTCTGTTGTGTATTTGATTTAAAAATGTGGATATACGCAAGTTGCATTTGTTTCTGTGGTGGCGGTCTTATGCCTATGGAAGCTTGTTTCCGCCACTGAATAAAAAAATAAAATAAATAATTGCGACTTTTTATCTCACAATTCTGACTTTTTTTTCTCACAATTGCGAGTTATTAAGTCAGAATTGAGTGATATAAAGTCGCAATTGCGAGATAAAAAGTCAGAATTGCGTGATATAAAGTCGCAATTGCGAGAAAAAAAGTCAGAATTGCGAAATATAAAGTTGCAATTGCGTGTTAAGTCAGAATTGTGAGTTATAATGTCAGAATTGCGAGTTATAAAGTCAGAATTGTGAGATATAAAGTCAGAATTGCTTGATATAAAGTCGCAATTGCGTGATATAAAGTCAGAATTGTGAGATATAATGTCAGAATTGTGAGATTTAAACTAGTATTTTTTTCCCCTTAGAATTGGCCTGATAAGTCGCAATTGCGAGTTTATATCTCACAATTCTGAGAAAAGATGTCAGAATTGACATATAAACTCGCAATTATGTGTTAGAAAGTCAGAATTGCGAGATGTAAACTCGCAATTGTGAGAAAAAAAGTCAGAATTGTGAGATAAAAAGTCGCACTTCTGTCTTTTTTTCTCAGAATTGCGACTTTATATCACGCAATTCTGACTTTATAACTCGCAATTCTGACTTTATATCACGCAATTCTGACTTTATATCACGCAATTCTGACTTTATAACTCGCAATTCTGACTTTATATCTCACAATTCTGACTTTAAATCATGCAATCCTGACTTTATAACTCGCAATTCTGACTTTATATCTCACAATTCTGACTTTATATCACGCAATTCTGACTTTATAACTCGCAATTCTGACTTTATATCTCGCAATTCTGACTTTAAATCATGCAATCCTGACTTTATAACTCGCAATTCTGAGAAAAAAAGTCAGAATTGTGAGATAAAAAGTCACAATTATTTATTTTATTTTTTTATTCAGTGGCGGAAACAAGCTTCCATATATGCCATAACCAGTCATCTTTAAATTAATTTTGATCGATAGATATCTAAATGATCAATACATTTCATTTCCACTTTTTATATGCATTGAAGTGTTCTAGGGTTAATCCACATGGATTTGTACTTCTTTATCTTCTTGCTCAGGAAGGGTTGCATCATAATAATGGAAAAATCTATGCCATCCACATACATCAGTTCAAAAGCACTGACTGGAAACATGTCTATGAAGCAGCACAGCCAACTCTCTTCACGGCCCACGAGGAGTTTTGAACTTCCGTGTGCGATTACCTCAAGAATTGTCATAGAGGAGGTGTCCAGACTCTGCTGTCCAACATGACCAACACAGAAGCTCAATTTTTGCTTACATACAGCGAGCTGACCCCAAAAACGCCATTTCAGAAAGCCAACTTCTCTTCGTGCGTGCGCGAGAAGCTCGGGATCTCATCAGCATGCACGGACTGGCAGGTCGGCCCTGGTGAAAGCTATCGTTTAAGAATTGAGCGGCGGCCATTAATAGAGCCAGAAAGATGACAGATGACTTCATATGCCATGCAAGCGGGCCCAGACAATAGCTTTAGCTATGACAGATTGCCTGGCTGTAACCCACTTTATGTTAAACTCATTCTCACTGTCCAATTTCACAAGTGTAATTTTGTTCCTCTGCATGGCATTGTCCTCGGCGGACTAACCGAGTTCCTTTGGTAATGATTCCCTTTTCTATTGTATTGTTTTCTGCATAATCGGCCCGGTAGTCAAGGGTTCGGGTGACACGACCATCTGTCAAGTTCATTTGCTTTGTAAGGTGTGCTTGGAATAATGGTCCATACAACTGGAGGCTATCCGTTATCAAAGAAGAATATCCCCCGTACCTCGCTCGATGTGCCCGAGACGTTTCCCCCTCCTCCCTTCCTCTTATTATGCTATACCCTTGGCTCCATCGCCTCATTTTTTTCGGCAGCTGTCACATGGGCATCTTGTATTATGAAATTTAAAGCCACGATTCAATTAAGGGTATGAGTTATCATCCTTACCGGCTCACCTCTGCTCCGTGGGGGCGGCTCCACAGACTGCAGCGCTCACCAGAAATGATCTGCCGCTCGTTGAGCCTGTCAGCTCTCATTTGGGAGAGTCCAGTTTAATCTGGACCCGCGCTGAAATCTCATACTGCCACCGCTGCGTTTTCATCTGTCTTGCCTACGAGAGCCAAAAGTTGACTGCTGAAATATACTGTCTATATTGAGTGGGTCGTGGCAGCCGGCGCAAACCGGGATGGAGAACACGCGCCGCGCGAGTCCCGAAAGAGGACCTTTCGGAGATGGCTGCACTTGGAGTTGGCTGTGCCGTGGCGGGACGTACAAATAGGATGAGGATATTTTACATAGCCTATCTCTTTAATGTCCCCCGAATGTGCTCCTTAAGTGCGTAATTTGCCAGGCAGAGTCGAAGTTAAGGGATCGTGTTACACTTGCGATGCTGATTCCTCGGCCTCTCGGCTCTGTTCACAGTTGGCTGTTCTCACAGAGGGCGAAGTCAAAAACATGTGTTTCACGGCCCAAAGTCCCTTCACGACATACACCTCTCAACTGTACAAGGTCACGGCTGATGGACAATCATGGACTTTGTTTTAGTAGAGCGCAAAACGACAAAAACCAATGAAAATTCACATGCACTATTCTTTGCCATTTTGTAGTAGAAATACTGTGAGTAGCGTGTTCACCTGGATGATGCAGATGAAGATACTTTGAAGAATTTTGATAACTAAACAGTTGGTTTACCCCATTGACTTCCATAGTAGTAAACAATGTATATTTTCAATTATTTTCAAGTATATAAGTATATTTTCAAGTATTTAAAGTCAATTGGGTCCATCAACTGTTGGGTTTCCGACATTCTAGCTGTGTCGAGCAGATGAAAGAAATGCATACAGGTTTGAAACAACTTGCTGACAGACATTTAATTTTTAAGTCAACTATTTCATTAACGGTCACAACATTAATGTCCTTATCAGACATTGATACTGGATTTAAAAAAAAAAAATCCAGGGGACGAAATCCACTTTTGAGCCCTTAAATGAATTTTGTTGTATATTTGGAGTGTTTATAACTACAGAAAGGTTGAAATTATTCTCTTCAGGTGCTTCATATATATCTTTATATTCTGTTTTGGTCGTATTTTTCAACCTGTTCCAATTTTTCTGTTCTCTATGACGTATTTTGAACAATTACGTCACAGTATTTGCATCGGAACTGACAAATAAGGATATTGACCACCGGCCCAACACTTCGAGCAATCCGCCATTATTATTACTCACTCTGATTTTGTAGCCCAAGCTAAATGATGCAGAAGTTACGAGAGGGCAAGTCAAAATAGTTGGATGTAGTGACCTGAAAGACATCAAGGATTCCAACTTCAACAACCTCCGCCAGTATAAAGAAGGGTTTGCCGATCGACTTCGTCTGAATTAGGGGTAAATTCCTTCTATCTTTGGAGACGACGAACAGAGCATTTCGATAAGCTGTAAATATCGTTAATAAAAATAAAGTACTTTACTTTGTTAAAACACATGGTGGTCATAGTTTAGCAGTAGCTTTGTCTTTCTTTGTTTTTGTTTAAGTAACGTTACACGTCTGCAGTATTATTGTCCTTGAGTTTCATCATGACAATGGTCATTGAGCTGCTGTATTTTCTGATGCTTTTCTAAACGAATCATATGATCAATACAGATTTTTAGTGGTAAGATTAAACCGTAGTCATTTATGTTGTCAGTGTGCTTGTTTTAACAAGAGAAAGTAACTAGTAACACAACACAGTGACATACCACAGCATCCATATGAACACGTTGTTCTGCAGGTTCGTCGTCGTCTTTTTCAAATCGCTAGCTCTGGCTCAAACATATAAGGCTTGATGGACAAGTCTTCCGTTGTTGTCATTTTGTTAACATGTGAATAAAAATGTTCTTTGAAGCTATAATATATAATAGTATTTCTCTAATCAAACTAAAAAAATGGCCAAACGGGGTGGATTTGAACCGACCGTGAACCAATCGACCTGGAGAGCGGACGGGGTATGACATATCTCCTTTTTATTTAAAGGGGCTGCTTCAAAACGAGACGCACATCAGAAAAGGGGTAGAAAAGGGGCCTGTGGAGCTATAATAATGAGGAATTCAGACCCAACCATTGCAGTTATGCTTTAAATAGACCACAAATGTATGATTTATTTGTAAAAATGAATGAATTTAAAAGCATGATATGTCTTTTGGGACTGTATAACTTTAGTGTAGCCACTTAGATGACTGGAACCAGAGTGTTGCTCGATGTTGTCCTATTTTTTATGAACTCCCTGCATATCCAAATTCTTCTGACCAAGTTAACCATTTTCATATGGACTAACAGATCCCCTGATGTTTTCTATGGTGGCATTCACTAACAGAGATGGCAGTGCAGGAATGGACATGATAAAACGTCAGGGAGCGTGAATGCCAACCAAATGGCTGCAGTATCTCTCCAACAGGCGCGTAGTGCTGGGTTCTCTGGCAGAGAGTTGATCTGAGGGGATCCAGATCAGCTGTGCGGGGTATTGGGTGGTTAGGGCCACCATACTACCTGGCATTGAGGAGGTTCATTAGCCGAGTGTTTGGCCCCAAACAATGCATTGTGATGCCCATAGTGTTTGGCGTCTCACCGCCCAGGCTTTTATCCACATCCTGGGAGACCTATTAGAGCCTATTTGCGATTATATGGTTGTACTCTTAGGTGGGTTCTGTGCACGAATATTTGACATTTGTGTGGCTCAGTGTAGCTTCCAAATTGAGCATAATGTCAAAAATGATTAAACTGGCAGGGAGGCAAGCTAGAGTTTTAGGCTTCATGTTTTCAAGCCTTAAAATTAGCATGTAGCAGGTGTGCATTAAGAACATTTGTTTTCTGAATCCACTTGCCGTGACCATTTTTGGGTTTTGCTCATTTTTCCGTCCGCCATACTGATTTGAGGGGGTGACGCAAGTTTACGTGCTGATTTAATGAGGCCACTTTTATTTTTATTTATTATTTTACATATAATCTTAATTGGTCATATTAAAGGGGTACTTCTCCTCTGGCAAAATGGGCTTTCAATAAAATATGGCTGCATATGCAGTAGAAAGGGGGGACATTAAACTGAACTGCTTCCTGACAAGTGATTTGAGAAAAAAAGGCTGTTGTTGGAAAACTTCAACACCCATAATGCACTGCACATGTTCCAATTCAAAGCCACTCCCATCAGTCTGCAATGGATACACTTGAGCAGAGTCAAATATGGCCTTTGTTTAGTAGGAAATATTTCTTAGCAAACATTTAGTAATAAAGGTGTTGACTTGTATTGTTCCCTAGTGCAAGAATTCAAAGAGTATAGTCCTTGCACTCTGAGTTCGACATTTTTGTATGCGTTTTCTTCATATTCGTCATTCGGTGGCTCTGAATTGTCAAAACATCTCTTAAAAAGATTGCTATGGATGCGAAAAATGCAAAAAAATCAAACCAGACGAAAGTTTCGGAGGCAATGTGTAAACATTATTGACACAACGTGAGGTCGTATTTATTTTTTAATGTAGTTAAAGAGGCTACATGCGATTTCCTGAAATTTAAACTTCGCGACTGACACCTGTAGGCAAAAAACAGAACTGCTCTTCCTTTCTGCTCGCTCTCGCAGCGCGCGCTCGTACGTGCACACTTCACAAGTCATCTGCAGCAAGGAGGTCAACATTATGTTTACAGAGGTAAGACCAGTTAAATACATATATTGTTTGAGATAAGAGTTCTGTTTGCGAGTGTAGGCTACTTGCTGACTAGCAGTTGTGGGCTGGCAGAGTGATCTGACTGAGGGTTTTCACCGACGTCACGTTCTGGGCAGTAACCCGGATGAGCGGCCATTATGGAGGCACTCGGATGTAAACAACAGCATCGACTGCACTGTTAATGTACGACTGAACACATTGTTGGTAAAAAAATCCATGGTAAATGCGAACTCATATAGAGATGGACCTTATTCATTTGCATAAAGATGGGCATCGGCAAGCTTTTTGATGCGCTGCATTTTTTCTAATGTAGCGCCGCCTGGATGCTTTGCGGAATATACGTAACATGAACGCGCTTGACGTCACATCCGCAGACAGCGCGGGAAATGTCGGACCCGACAGAAAATAGGAAAAATAGGATACAGGCTTATAGGTGCACCCACTGTGAGCCGACAAGGTGTCAGTATGCTCATCCGGAAATGTTTGAGTCATAAATGGTAAAATAAAAAGGCTATTGTTATGTTTATTTTGGGGAAAAAGCTGCATATAGCCTCTTTAAGACAGTATACCATACATACATTTTCAATGGAGGAACAGAAAGCTCTCGGACTAAATCTAAAATGTCTTAAACTGTGTAACGAAGATGAACGGAGAAACTGTCATTTTTTGTCAGTTTCTTCCAACCCCCCCCTTCTTGAATAAAGATTGTTAAATTATATATACTACCAGCATTTTAACAATACAAAGCAGGTTGAAAATATGAGAAACTTTAAGAATCATGGTTTGTTTTTTAGCTCGCACGTTCACCACACAGCAACGAGTAAAATCAAACTACAAATATCTCCACTGAGGTTGAGATGTTTCTATGATGAATCTTCAAGGAATAACAAAATTTTATTAAATAATGATTTAGCACATAAATGAGTCATGCTATACTTTGTTTTAGTAATTGCTACTCATGATAACTGTAATGTGGAAATGTTGGCGAGGGAGGATTTTGCAGGGTTTCCAACATTTTCATCTATTATTTTTGATTCTCTCTTATAGCTGACAAATACAACGGTAACCACTTTAGTGCTTTCATACGATCGAGCGAGCGATGTGTCTGCTGTGAGGTTTTATTAAAGTTTATTGGCCATGTAAAAACCTCTCTGTAGAAAATAACTGGCTTCGTCTGTCCTGTCACCATGAATTTAGGCGGGGCGTCTATCCGCTGCTCCCGAAGCCTCCAGCGGAGCTACAGGTAGGAACAGTCTTCTTCAATTAAATCTAATCATCCCTCTAAATCAATAATTGTGCTAAAGGCTGCCTTCAAATCTGGGAGGGATTCACATCTAATGTGCTGATCCAGCTTGTCTGGGCCAGCCTCCTTGTGTACTGAAACCAAAGCAATTTAGTCGTTGCCCACGGGCCTTCTGGCAGTCCCGGAGTCGGAGTGTTGCGAGGACTCGGAGATACGATTTAATCTGATACATCTGTGTGTGCACGCCGGAGTTAAGCACGGCTATAGTGGGGGCTATGATTCAAGTGAGAAGCATTATCGCTTTCCTACAATAACAATGGCGCGGAGCGTGGGGAGACCTTGGAAAAACAGCTCGCGTCAACCTAATCTGACTTCTCCTTTGCTCGCACGTCTCAAATCCAGCCTGGAGACGGGACAACCTCGCAGCTGACCAATCGGGTCTCCGGCCTGCCAAAACAGACGAGGACGGAGGAAATTAAATAGGTGGGTAAGAGAGTATCCACCCGTGCGTGCGTGTGTTCCCGTGTGCTTCTTGGATGCGAATGGAGCAGTGAGTCATATCCACTACTGTTTGTTCCAGACACCAAAAAGTTGGCCTCAAAATTACTGATGTGCTATTTTTTTTTTTATCAGACAGCACATGGGGAAATCTGCAAATGAATCATTGGCACGGTGACATCAGACCATAAATTCTTCTCTGCTCCGTCCACAAACTTCTAGTGTCTCGTAGTTTTTCATAGCTTTCATTGCAGTAAAAACATAACCCTAATTTAAGAGATGCAAAACTTGCAGGATGAGCTCAGCTTTTTTTTGGTTTATCTGGAAAAGAACAGAAGCTCCTCCGCAGTGCGCAACTCCACCCATCTAAAACACAGATGTGCGATGAGTGAACGGCTTGCATTCAGTCATGTGCATGCATATAATAGGTTAAAATCAATGACAATGTTCTATTTGCGTTGCATCATGTATTTTAAAAGAATACTTTCAATTTACTTAAAATCCTGTCATTGCTAAATGTATTTAATAATTTCAGTGTTGACTGTTTTTTCCAGCACAAATAGATTTCAATTAAAGTCTCTGTTCTCAGAAAATGTGGTCATCTGCATTATAAAAAGTGTAGCCTGTCACCACCAAGTCAACAACAACTAAACAATGTAAAAATACCGCAATTTTCAATTGAATATTAATTGATTAAAATGACTTGCTGCCTAATACACTGAGAAATCAAATTTTCCTTGAGCTTTTGACATCTAAGAGGTCATCATTTTATAAGAATATCCTGTAAGTTTCAGAACTGAAAACGTCCTTGTTAGTCCAATAAAAGCTTTTATTGACACCAACCTAAGCAAACGACTCGTTTTTCAGAGTGGGGAACTATGACGTCAAAGAGGACAAAACACCACCCCCGCAAACGCCTACTTCAACGCGGCCGGTTTTGCCCCGCCCACCGATTTGCGCATTTCACGCTTAGTTAAATAACATAAGCCTACCCTACCCGAATCATTTCGTTTGCCATTTTACAACATTGGACGTTTTCAAAACAATTTCCCCCAAAAGCATCGACGGGTGAGTTGAAACTCATTATAATATGCAAAACTGTTATCCACTCACAGCAGTGGGCGTTTACTCCCAAGTCTTCAGTGCGAGACGGCCATAAAAACCGAGCGTTTTTCAGCTAGGCTCAAAACTAGGGTACAAAATAGCCTATTACTTATTCATTTTGATGTTTTTGAATGCAAAAACCAGGCGCACGTCATAAGTTGACCACAGACAACAATAAAATAAAATTTAAAAAGCCAGTTCATGACCCCTTTAAAGGGATAGTTCACCCAAAAATGAAAATTAGCCCATGATTTACTCTATTTTTCTTACCCAAACTCATCGCTTGGCGTCAGAAGGCCTTTATTAACCCCAATGAGTCGTATAGAGCACTTTTATCATGGATGGATGCACTTTTATGGACTTTAAAACAGAAACAACTGCCATTATAAAGCTTGGAAGAGCCATGACATTTTTAATATAACTCCAATTGTATTTGTCTGAAAGAAAAAACATCATATACACCTAGGATGACTTGAGGGTGAGTAAATCATGGGCTAATTTTCTTTTTTTTTTTTTTTTGGGTGAACTATCCCTTTTAAGAGTAGAGCATTTAGTACTTTTCTACTGCAGTTGCAAAAAAATGTGTCCCAAAATCAAGCAATACAATATCAAATGATGTTAACCAATCCACAGTACTCACATGATTGAGGATGTGTGATTGTGTTCCCTCTCGACTTATATGGATAATATGGCTGGTACCTCATTCCCACGAGCCCTTTATATGAGCTAAGTCACCAGAGGATACGTCTCAGACGGTGAATGACCATTATCTGTTTCAAATGCTTCAAGAGGCTCGCGATAAGAATTTCAGAGCAGGGCAGCAAAGGTTAAAAGGAGAGATAGTTCTTGTCATCGTTCATCTAGTGGATGGGAGAGAGGCAACGGGAATGGCGCGATATCTTAAAATAGGCGAGTGATGGAGGCGAAGAGCAGATAGACACTTTAAGCAGCTCAAGTCACAGTTCAACAACCACTAGTGCTGTAAGACAGGACAGTTCAGCAGTATCGGCATCAAAGTTGGCCCGTTCTCCGACATATGAAGTTGGCTATTTCACCGATGATGAATCTTAGATTATATGGAGCAAAAAAAAGAGCTTCACATTTGTTTGCTGGCCTATTGGCCAGCATGAAGTTGGAAATCTGGCCAATAATAAATCCTATTCAGTAGTAATTTCAACATTTATGGGTGTGTTTATTGCTCTGTCAAATCAACTAGAGTATTATAACAATGGCTAGTAATGTTTTGCTTTTTATAGAAGTCCATAGCAGAACGTGTCTGACACTGAGTTTGGAATTATTAACCACTTAGAAGAAGAGTGAGTGTGTCATAGTAAATAATTTAAGCAAAAACTCATTTGCCCATGATCATTACACTGAAAACCGATACTTATAAAAAAAAAAATACATTTTGGCTCAACTTAATTCAACAATGGAGAGTGGCTCTGAAGATGTTACAGTATCTCTATGCAAGTACTTTTCGTGGAATGAACTAAAGTAAATTGAGTAAACTCAACTAAACTTAAAACAAAACTGTTCAAGGATAACTTTTATTTACTCATATGACATTAGGTGCTCTGGATTCTCGTTATCATGTCCTCAATCCAAGCACATGCTCGACACTTCACCAGAATGGCCAAAAACACACCAACATAACAGAAACTCTTTAGCATACTAACAAATAGAACATTAACCATTAACAAGTCTCCATCTTTAATGGATTTTTGAATGGGAAGTGGAAATCCTGTTTCTATGCTGGCGCCCAATTTACTTTGTCCTAAAAGTATGTACTGATTTTGTAAAGAAAAAGTGCATACTTTTGAGTGTGCAGCAGAAAAGCAGGCAAGCTTTGGGACATACTTTGTCATAAATGCATCTTTAAAGAGCTGCTCTATTCTTTAGTTATGTGCATCCTGTTTTTTTTTTAAACAGCCCTGTCAATCATCTGTCCCAGTTAAAATCCCCCATATTCAATTTCATTTCCTACCATTTCAGAGATCAATGCAGTCACACGTTGATCTGCCAGTTGTGGCTCTTTTCATGTGTTTGCATAATGATGAAAAGTTAATTACCGTGTCTTTATAAAAGTTCACAATGTTCTTGAAGATGAAAGTATTTCTGTCAGATCACATACTAATTATTATTTACTTAATTATTATAACTCCTTTATCTAAACCTCTTTAACCATTAATCTCACATATTCGCCATGTTTGTAGTTTTTTAGTTCTAATCTAATGGTGCAAGACGTTAGAACCCGGAAGACTAACTCACCGCTGGTTCGGTGTTTTATAATGGGGTTTTCAATTGATGTGTAAAATAAAAGCCTGTGGTAAACATTTACTGACCATACTTAAAGGTTACTATGTAAATTACAAAAAAAAAAATTCTGAAGCTGTTATGTTCATTTTTGAAAACATCTGTGTCTAATAAGGAACTAGATAATATAGTTTGGGGTGTGAGCGTGTGTAGTGTATGTTGTAGTACATAACGTCAAAGTATCATCAAGTTATGTTTACCACAGTCTTTATTTTACTCATAAATTGCAAAACCCCATTATAAAATTCCATAGGATAATCTTGAAAGAATCAGTGGTGAATTAGACGTCTGAGTTTTGGTGTCCTGCACATCTCTATTTAGGATGTATAGTATGGGATTCAACACTAGTTTCTATAATGCAACACACACACATAATGTCAACTTGAGTGGGTTAAAGGGATAGTTCACTTTGAAAATAATTTTTTGATATGTTTTTGCTCACCTCAAGGGCATCCAAGATGTATGTCTTTGTTTCCACAGTATTTTCAATTTTGATATTTTTAGGTCAAACCGTTCTTGTCTTTCAGTCATATAATGGAGGTATAAGGGGTCCAGCTCAAAGAGCATACACAGAGAAATCCAAATTAAACATGATTTAATGACTCGTAAATGTAAGTACACATTGATGGCCTATGACACGAAACGAGCGGTTTGTGTGAGGAAAACTAACAGTCACGTCACGTCCAAGTACTCTCACGTCCAAGTACTCTGAGGGCGAGGGCGCTTCTGTCTGCGCTCATTGCATTGATACAAATTGATAACCGCTCGTTTCATATCTTAGGCCATCAGTGTGTACTTACATTTACGAGTCATTAAATCATGTTTAATTTGGACTCTGTGCATGCTCTTTAAGTAGGACCCCACATACCTCCATTATATGACTGACAGACAAGAACGGTTTGACCTAAAAATATTAAAATTGAAAATACTGTGGAAAAAAAGACACCTACATCTTGGATGCCCTTGAGGTAAGCTAAAACATATCAAAAAATCACTTCAAAGTGAACTATCCCTTTAAGTAAATTGTAAATTAAGTTGTGACAACATCTTGAAATTACTGTATTGGCTTAACTCGTTTCAAACAAATTGAACAAGAAGCTAAATAAAAAAAAAAAATAGTGAACTAAAAAAAATCTGAATAGGCTTTTAGGTGATGCTGAGCTGTAAAATCCCAAAACACCTCAGTGACACGGGTCTAGGAATGCTCTAATTATAAGGTTGATAAATATCTAGTCAGCCCAAGGCCAGACTCTGAGGAAAGCTCGAGTGTAAGTGAGACTTTAATAAGTGTTTTGCTCAGACAACTCCTCCAGCAAGACCTCACTCTCTGTATCATTCAGCATTTTGGAGACTAACTGGTACTACTATGACCCTTACCTCACTGCATCTTCCCCGTCCACCCTTTGAGACCCTCGCTAAGTGCGAATGACTAGAATCGCTGTTGTATCTCCACTCATGAGGAAAAATTGTCCTTATCTAAGCTCCACTCTGTCAATACCTCATCGTTCACTCACTCAGATACTCGCAGACAGGAGCATTAAAAAGAGCTTTAATTGTTGCTAGCTGCATGCTAGGGTTTATTCATGCATAGCATTGCTATTGAGGATGATCAAAACATTGGATGGTACCGAACCCAATGGGTTACACGGGTTTTATTTATTTTGAAATGCGAGTTCTCAGAGAAAGATAAAAATGGTTCATGGGAATCAGCTGATTAGCTAATAGGTATTATTAGCGATTACTCTTGTCCTACTTGGGAGGAGATTACCAAGTGCCTGGAGAGAGACAGACGCTCTGCATTCCAGCGCAGTGAGAGAAGAGGCAAGGTGTTCATCGACATGAACCCGCAGTCAAACACTCATTTTCAGACAATTCATCAAGCCCACGTCTCATATTTCAAAAGCCTCTCGTCCTCCCACACCTGCACATGTTTTACATTTTTTTTGTGTGTGTGGTACGTCTAACAGACCCTTGTTTGTCTAGCAATGTAAATATGTATATGTAATGTATTTTTTTAAATGCGAGATGAATAAACTACATAATTCATGTAGCTTTGAGCACATCCATTCATGCAGAAGGCATGTTTTAAATGTTTTATGAGAAAAACATTTGAAAATCACATGAAAAAGCACATGGAAGAAAATGAATAGTTGAATAAAGTTGGGGGGGGGGGGGGTGTGCACAAAAAGTATTCTCATCACTTGATAAACTTAAGGTTGAGCCACTTTAGTCACTTGGACTATTTTAACGATGTTTTCAATAACAGAATGAAATTACATAGAAGCCTAAGAAGGGATAAGACAGCTCTTATTTCATCAAAAATATATTAATTTGTGTTCTAAAGATGAACAAAAGTCTTAAATTGTTGGAACAACATGACATTTTTCATTTTTGGGTAAACTAACCCTTTAAAGCAATTTAAAAACATAGGTTGTCATATCTCATTGATCTTTTTTTACTGTGTAGAGTAAAAAAAAAAAAGTTTATTAATCAACAGAACCATCAAAAAGCCTTGCTAAGTAGATAATAAATGTTTAGACCAGGACAAAAAAATACAGTAAATTAATTTAAATAATCAATGCACATTTTTCACTAAAGTATGGGTGTCCAATCCTGCTTCTGGAAGGCCATTGTCCAGTAAGTCTAACCACAACCCTATTTAAACCTACACTCTCATCCTTTGGTGACGTCATATGACATTTCGTCGAAATACTATGCACATGGCACACTTAGCGTCAATATATAACACGCACTGTTATGGGTAGGTTTAGGTCTGGAGTAGGGTCTGCGTCTCATATTGACGCTAAAGGATGCCAGTCACCTATATGACGCCTTGGGTTCTGCGTGTTATATGATGCTAAAGGGTGCCATGTCCATAGTATTTCGACGAAATGTCCAACCTGATCTCAAGACCAAGTCGTACGAATTCGACGAATGATTAAAAAGTGGCTAATTCGTAACAATTCATACGAAATCACTCGTACGAATTAGTATGATTTTGCTAATTCGTACATATTTTACGAATTGGCCAATTCGTATGAATTCGTACGAATGACCTACCCCTAACCCCGCCCCTAAACCTAACCGTCACGTGGGTTTAGACAAATCGTACAAATTCGTACGAGTGAGGTCGTACGAATTAAACATTTTTTACTCATTTGTCGTATTCGTACGAATTGGGCGTGATAGTGTTGCAATGTCATATGGCGCCAAAGGATGAGAACAGGCCCATTTAAACACACCTGAACCAGGATTATTCAGGATCAGAATCTTCTAGACAGGTGTGTTGAGGCAAGCTGGAGCTAAACTCTGCAGGGAATTGAGTTTTGGACATCCCTGATTTGAATGAACCCCAAAAAATAGTCTTATGGACATCAGCAGTAGCTAAAAATGTTTATATGTTTAAGTAAAAATATTAACAATATTGGACCAAGGTCATTGAACCAATTGAAACAGACAGTTGAAATGGAAGCAATAACAAAATGAGTTGCGACACAG
The DNA here is from genome assembly GCA_038021265.1 of Cyprinella venusta. Lineage (NCBI taxonomy): Eukaryota > Metazoa > Chordata > Actinopteri > Cypriniformes > Leuciscidae > Cyprinella > Cyprinella venusta. The sequence continues at coordinate 6,448,764 of CM075874.1, forward strand.
TATCATAAAAGTAGTCTAAAGACAATATTGTTTATGGAATGTCATGGCTAAATTGCTTTAAATTGATCACAGCGTTGCTTAATTGTATATCACCATAAAAGCATCATGAATATATCATGAATATTCGGTTTGTCACCCCAGCCCTAATTGTTATATAACTAACAGATCCAAACTGCTCTTGGCATGTTACTCTTCCTCATGCCAACTCTGAAATTGTTGCGTGGTCACTTGCCAGCAGCACCGTAGGGCCCAGAACAGCCTCTCATCAATTAACAGCACACCAGGATTCATTGCCCTGCTTTTAACAATCATTAGATTGAGAGCAAACATGTGTTGATGGTTAATTTTATTTCCAAGAGAGCACGAAACAATTAGCCTCTTAAAGTGTGCTAGCAATAGTCAACATACAGCTTGATTGGCTCTTGAATTGGACTGGCAGGAGGAAGAGTGACGCTTCCAGTGACGTGTACTGGTCCCACATCACCTCTCTCCCTATCAGCCAGACTGTAGTGACTGGATTACCGGCTTGGGCTCACACATATTCATGGACACAGCTGGGACAGTTTAATGACTTAATTCTAGTTAATTACTCACCCCAGTGCAGCTGACCCAACTCCATCACAAACTCTCTCCGCATGGCTGAGTTATGGTCAGGTTTGGGAGGGGGTTGTGTGGGAGAAGGAGAAAGATGGACAGAAAGGAGCGCCAAACATCAGATTGCGGTATACCAATACTGAAATATTATTGATGATTTGGTCTCACCCTGTATCTGGATGTACAATCCAAGAATATAGAATGGATTCTCAGAAAACAAGCCAATATGGTTTGCTACAGAATTATATAAATATATATTTGCAGGATGTTGTAAGGGCAAGAGAAATATTATTGATTTGATTGCTCTGACACTATTAGTTAAGAACAAAACTTGAGCCGAAAAAAGGCACTATAGTCTTCTGTTGATTCAAATTAATTTCATAATTGACCTTTTTTTTTTTTTGCAACATTCACACTATTGAACTAATTTGTATTAGGGGTGTAACGGTACACAAAAATCACGGTTCGGTACGTACCTCGGTTTTAAAGTCACGGTTCGGTACGTTTTCGATACAGCAAAAAGAAAGAAATGCCAGAGAAATGTCCTATTTGTTTAAAGAAAAAATATATTTTAATAAATGTGAGTTTTCCTAGATCTTGAAACTTTCAGGTTTATAAATGGGGGTCATCTTTGAAGGATGAACAAATAATGTTTTGGTCATCACATTAAAAATAACATTTAAATATCTATTTATTTATATAATATTTGAATTTTGAAGTGCTGGAAAAAGATGTGGTAAGTACTTGTAAGCATTTCACCATTCCAGCCAAACTGGTTCCAGTTAGTGTTACTATATTAAATCTATGGTGAATGTTGCTGGTCTGTGGACGTAAAGTATTACTAGTTTATTCACGGCACAATGTTTCTCCTGGTTTCCATGACAGCGCTGTTTGATCTAACAGAGATCTACGGTTAATAACGGAGAAATGTGAATGCATCTCACTAGATCTCGCAGCGATGTTATTACCTCAGTGGCGAATTCAAATGTTTTCTTTACCGGATCTCTTAGCGCGGTGTGGTAACAGTGTTGCTTGATCGAGATCGGCTCGCGCTGCACAGATGTTGCTGGTCCGAACTGATAAACGATCCGTGAAGCACATAATCCGTGTTGGTTGGCCGCGTCAGCGCGAATTTTGCCGGCAGGAAAAATGGTCCAAGCAATCGTTCGGTTTGTATGCGTACCGAACCGGAAGCCTCGAACCGAAACGGTTCAATACGAATACACGTACCGTTACACCCCTAATTTGTATCAACATTGACTTGACTCAGTGAATAACAAAACTATTGTCTTCAGTAGACCTGCCAACACTATCTCACGACCAATTCGCACGAATTCGTACGAGTGATTAAAAAGTGTCTAATTTGTACGAATTCGTACGATTTGTCTAAACCCACGTGATGGTTAGGTTTAGGGGTGGGGTCAGGTGTAGGTCATTCATACAAATTCATACGGATTGGCCAATTCGTAAAATATGTGCGATTTAGCAAAAAACTTACTAATTCGTACAACTGAGGTCATACGAATTGTTACGAATTAGCCACCTCGTAAAATTCCCGAGTTCCCGTAAGATCGGGTTGGGCCTGCTCAATTGAACTTGTTTAATAATTTACACAGCTATTGAACTGAACTGAATCAACACTGAATTGACTTGAGCTAAGGGTGCGTTCACACTGCTAGTCCAAATCCAATTATTTGTGTATCCAATTGGAATCTGATCTAGAATTATTGACTTGTCCACTTTGTGAATCCCAACGGTTCAGTTCCGTTTTCAGGAATATCTGAAGTTTCTATGGCAATGACGTTGCATTGGTAGGTATACACTCAAAACATCAACTCCAACATGGAGCGGTTTGCAATAGAGATGTTGTCTTATTTGCAACATGAAAATGTAGCCTCCAAGCTGGACTAAAATGTCTGGCAGAACTATAGGAGTCTGGTATGAGAGGCTTTATTCCGTGCTGTCGTCTCAAAACACGTCTCCATTAAGTTGTCATTTTCTGCTCATACGGCACTTTCCAACAACACAACCTTGTTTCTGCAGCGACTTTCAGCATGTTTCGCTTTACGTGGCAAGAGAATGTCACAAACCATACAAAATCAGATCAAATTGGACAGACTGAAATTCATCTCCAGAAATTGAATTTGTATATGATTTCAAACCACATATGAATGTACAGTAGCTTGAAATGGATTTGTAAAAATTGCATTTCATATAATTCTTTACCATTCACACTTGCTAAATACGATCGAATTTCAATCGAATACGCACAAAAATCGGATTTGGACTGACAGTGTTAATGTAGCCTAAATTATGGCACTATTGGCTTCTTTGAGATGCTTTACAGCTGAGTTTGAATTTGCATCATATTGATTAAGTTTGCATCATTGATTGTAATTTTCATATTGTAAAGCTGCTTTGAAACAATTGTAAAAAAAGCTCAAAATAAATAAAGACAACTTGGCTAATGTTGTTTTTGCAACGTGTATAGGTTTAATTAATTTCAACCTCTGAACTTTATGAATGAGAATGAAAGAATGAACTTATTTCTGTATTCGTGGACTTTGAGGAACCTAAAACCCTCCCTATTTGCTGCTCCTGAGTGTCTTTATTCCAGCTACAGTGGCAATGACTTATCCAGAGCTTCAGAACCGGTGGCTTTTGCATGTGCAAATGAGTTCACTCAGGACGATTTACTGCCCTGGAGCAGCTAATGGGAAACAAGGGTAAAAACATGAAGACTGTTTTCAGGGATTTCCTGCTGGCTTCCAATTTGTCTGAAGCCCCCACGAGTAGTAATTTATTACCTTGCTGTTTATAACTATTGATTTCACTCACAGTGCCTGCTGACATTCAGCATCGGGGTTTGAGATGCAGAGGGCAGAGGCTGCTCCTCCTGGTTCTCCGGGGTCAGCTAAGGTACCATAGGGGTCTGCTCGGGGTCACACGGCCCCAGCAGGAGAGCCTGAGTGTGGGCAGAGTGTTTGTGGATTAAGGACCTGAGGACCAGAAACATCCACGTATCACCAATTAAGCCAGACTCTGCCCCGCTGATGCGAGACACCTCAGGGGTCGGTCTTGGGACCCTTGTTGATTATGCATTTGCATTGTTCTCAGATGTGTAACTAGGCAATTGTGCTCAGGCATCAAAAAAGCATGGCTGGTTAAAAGGTTTTGAAAGGGAAAAAAGAGGCAGGCTTGTCCATTCATTTACCTCAATTGTGTCAATCTACCACAAACATTGTTACAACCTTAAACCGGCAGAATGGGGCGCAGAACCAGGACTCCCACTGAGGAGGAGTTGGTGAAAGAGACAGTAAAGAAGAAACCTATACAAAAAAAGGACAGCAAGAGGGAAAGGAAATTAATGAGTCTTCACATATTGCCTGTGTTTCTTTTGTGGTGGCCAACAAAAGAGAAGCAGGTTCGAGAGGATGCTGGGGCTTGGGAGCCAGGGGATATCAGGCCTGTAAATTCCACCAAACATTAATAACTTCATTACATGGCAATTACAAGCCAGAGGTGGCGGAACAGAGTATCCTACTTCCACATGCATTTGTCCAAGACTCAGCACTTCTCACCCTTTTCCTTTTCTCTCACCCCCTCTCTCTTTCCCCATCTTTCTTTCTGTCTTCTAAAGGTAGAAAGGTCAAACCATTACATCGTCTGAATGAAATGTGCCTGACTTCCTCTGATGTATAGCTGACTGGCCCTGGAAGCCACTGGTATTGTTCAGGTGTGTAATAATTAATGCAGCTTTGGAATGGCTCTCCTGGGATGAACGGAGGGGTGGGAACAGGCCGATGTTGATCCCACGCCCACTGAGGTTGACAACAGACTCTGGATCAAAAGGCCAAAACAGGCCAAAAGAAAACCAAAGAGCAATGCTACAATGCTCAGTTTACTTATTTGCTATTAGTTATCTCATTGGAATTGAAGGCGCCCGGCTCTTGGTTACAGCTATAACATGTCGGCACATTTCTATCTCTATAATGCAATTATAATAAATGAACGACTGTAAGTACTATGCCAAATTTACAAAACCACAATGAACACACTATGTACTTGCTTACTGATTACATATTAAACATTAACCACTCCTGAGTGGCAAAATGTTTGTATGATCATTAAACAGACATGTTTGCTTAAATGAAATGGGAGAAATTATTAGTAGATGTCTGTTAGCATAATAAGAAGGTGCAATTGATTTTATAGTAAAATACTGTAAATGGTTTTAGAATTTGTGTGGAAAATCTATTCTGTATTTAATAAGACAATGCATGTACTTTTACTGTAAAATAATATTAAAATGTATTTATAAATATCAATAATATTAAGGTTGTTTAGAAATATATATATATATATATATATATGTGTGTGTGTGTGTGTGTGTGTGTGTGTGTATTTATAAATATATATAATTTATTAAAACATTTATTATAGTTCAGATGCAAAAACCTCTAAATGCCATTTGAAATTTTCTTCTAAAATGACCATTTTTTATCAAATTTGTATATTTAAGTTCAGTAATTTCACTTAAATGATAATTAAAAGGTAATCTTCATTGCCATTTAAGTGAAATTACAATTTTCTTCTAAAATGACCATTTTTATCAAATTTGTATATTTAAGTTCAGTAATTTCACTTAAATGACAATTAAAAGGTAATCTTAATTGTGAAAAAGTGAAATTACTGAACTTAAATATACAAGCTTGATAAGAATGGTCATTTTAGAAGAAAATTTCAAATAGCATTTAGAGGCTTTTGCATCTGAAGTCTTCATATATATATATATATATATATATATATATATATATATATATATATATATATATATATATATATATAACATTAATATTATTGATATTTATACATTTAATATTACTTTACTGTACACGCATTGTCTTGTTAAATATTAGAAATCTGATTATTATAAAAAGAATAGATTTTCAACACAAATTCGAAATCCATTTACAGTATTTATTTTAATATATATATATATATATAAAATCAAAATTAAATGTAAATATTATTGGTTTTAGTTAGGAAAATGTTGTCATCTTATTGTCTTGTTGGAATTACGTTGGAATTACGTTTACATCTTATTGTCTTGTACAAATTATGTTAATTTTCTGCATTATTTTGGTGGCATTTATGTTACCCTTAAAGTAAATACTGTGTTGTGTACACTGTCTTTATGGTTAAGAGTACATTTTATTAACTTTCTTGATGACTAAAATTGCAGTCTCAATATTTGTAATACTGAACTTCTGGCAACCACAGCTCCTCCCCCTTACTTAAAACTCTTTATTAAGTCATACAGGCAATAAACTCCTTGTGATGCATGTGGACGCACACAGACTGAAATGATGTGGGCAAGCAGAGACATGAAACGGCAATAAAGTCTTTGATGTGAGCCTCAGGCAACAAGTCAACCTGAACCAACATTACAAGGAACAATTCATAATTGGTGCATGTTCGTACAAAGAGAAGTATTGTTTTCCCTCCATTCTCAATTTAAATATATCCCTGTAAAGGCGTGTTAAACTGTATCTTTGTATGACCTACTTTATTTGACAAAAGGATGTATTAATCAAGCCCTCCTCCCATCTGAGGCTGTCGTCCTGCGCGAGTCAAAATATCGGTCTCTATGTTCCCCTTTGCAAACATCTTAAGGTGTTAAACAACCTCTGCAAATTGATTTACGACTAAGATAAACATTTCCACGGTGTTCCTTTCTTAATTCCAGGAAGCTGGCGTTCAATAATCAACGCCTGTCAGTGTTGATGGCAGACATCAGGCTTCACACAATACAGTGTGTTAAACATCAAACTGTCGAGTGAACAGAACGCCGTTCCCTAACTCTCTGGGGCAACGACTGTGCTTCCTCACAGAAGCTGCTTCTGGTGACACTTCCACTGAAATTCCAGCAGAAATGAGCCTTACGAGATACCGGCACATTATAAGACAAGATAATTAAAGGTCTTTGACAGAGTGAACACATAGTGGAGTGAGAACAGCTTTTATTTAGGTTCACTAATGGGATGTCGAATAATGAGACCCGTTGTTAGCTTTAGGAATCCTTTTCCTCATTAAGACTCCTCTAGAAAATGATCATTGTCTCGGTTCCTGACTAAATTTCTTCTCGTCTAAATCCCTCTGGTTTAGACAATTTTTTTTTCAAACTGTGAAACCAAGAAAATCTAATGGGCTCTATGCACGGCGGTATTTCCGGTGATGGTGTAAGGATGCTCGATAACTTCCGCCGATCGTAGATCCAATGCTATACCGAGAATTTATATTGAATTTTATACTCCATGGTTATACTAAAGAAACGTTAGTCACAAAAACAGATAAAACGGACACCCCTCGTTGTGTTTATGCTTCTTTTTAAAATTATATTAAATAAACATAACTATATATAAAATTACATCTAAACGTATGTACGTTTCGTTTCAAAGACGGGAGGACAGTAAATTTTGAAGACTCTACCATAATCCTGTTTTCCTCAGTTTTCCTCGGTTTTCATCCGCTTTAATCTCCACAACCGGAAATGGACGAGCATCCTTGCATCAAATGCAGAACTTATGCGTGCATATAGCCCATTCCAGCGAAATAAGTTTACCCAGAAATAAAAAAAAAGCTAGCATTGATTAGATTTAGGCTATGTTTACACGGAAACGATCCGAAGAGAAAACACAACAGTGTTGCGTTATCACTTTTTATTCTGCGTTTAGACAAGCGTTATGGGTGGGAAATCCACATGCATATGGTGACGCAAAAGTGTGTGAAATTCGATGTAGTGTGCACTCCGGGTGGCTAGGTGGCGATGTGAGCACTGCCACACAACAACACCAAGTCTGCGTGCCTGCCTACAACCTTCAATGTCTAGCAGACTTTTGCGTTTTTACCCTTTAGACGGGAACGCGACGGTGGAGCATTTTTAAGTTTTCCACTCTGGAGGGTGGTTTCACTTTTTGCCGTTTTTAAGCCCCAAAAATGGCGTCGCAGTGTAAACGAAAGGCACATCCGATAAAAAATGTTTACGTTTTCACCCGCAAGTGTTTTCGTGTAAACGGGGCCTTAGCTACCAACATATTAATATTCAATGCATTCTCATCTTAGGCCGTCATATTTTGACATTGCGTCTAAATCCGACGCACATGACACCCTTTAGCGTCAATATAGACCTTATGCACCAGAGAAACGTGGCCGCTGTCATCTTTAGAATATTGTCTTTGAACTTCCGTTTTCGCGGTCGCTCTGTATATTTCTATGGCATCGCTGTCGAGGAGTAATTAGCTGGTGACAGTGTTGGGAGTAACGCATTACAAAAGTAATACATTACAGTAACATATTACTTTTTGCTGTATCGCAGTAGTGTAAGGCATTACTAATCAATTTTCAGTAATATTTTACTCGTTACATGTTCAGTGAGGCTTGTATTACAGTGTATTGTCTGCTTTTACTTCTTAAAGGCAACAGACTATGTGAAAGTTTTAAAGCAGTCTTTTAGTGCCAGTTCAGAGCGGTCACGTCTGTAACATTGTTTTTCCTCATAAATGCGAACACGAAAACTAAAATAAAATGAATATTTTAAGTTCTATGGAGACTGGAGAGCCAACCCTTCCTCATCCGATTTGCGCAGTGTAATTAACAGAATTACAAAAAAAAATATATTTTGCCTCCTATTTTTTTTGTCACGCATGAATGTGTGTCTTTTCCCTAATATTAAAAATAAAACAAAGACTGATATTTGTCTAATGTCTGGAGTCCTTTAAGGAAGTAGCCTATATACGTTTCAATACATGTATTTTCTGAGAATTTTTATTTCAAATTTTGACTGCAAATGTCATGTCCATAATGCTGGACTTCCCCAATTTTAAATAATTTATCCTCAACTAGTTTTGTGGTGTAGGTCTACGTATTTTATAATGTTAACTTCAAATAATACTAATAGCCTAATTTAAAGATAAGGCAGCATTGGATCTGGACGGTAAGGAGAATAACGCTGAAGTTGGAAGAGGTGTGTCGCGATTCTGTAGGTTCGTGAATCTGAGTCGTGTGGCGAATCGCGATTTCGGTTTCTTATTGCATATCGTTACAGCCCCAAAGTTAAGTTCTACTTATTTATTTTGGTGAAAGTAACTCAAAAGTAATACATGAGTAATGTAACGCATTACAATTCTGAGACAGTAATATTGTAAGGTAATGAATTACTTTTAAATAACAGTAACAAGTAATACCTAATGTATTACAGTTTGGAAGTAACTTGCACAACACTAGCTGGTGAAGTGGATTTACTTATTGTAGAGTTAACAAAAGTTATCATGAGCATTGTAATTGCAAAGCAGATGTCTTACATAAGGTCTATAAGACGCTTCAGTTATGGGTAGGTTTAGGTCTGGGGTAAAGTTAGGGTTAGACCACTAGGAGGCGCCTTCTGGCCCATTTATGTCTGCGTCTCATATTGACGCTAAAGGGTGCCATGTGCGTCGGATTAGACGCAATTTCAAAAGCGTCACCTATACGACGCCTTAGGATGAGACCGGGCTCTAATACTATTGGTGATGCTAAAAGGAATGCCAATCAGTTTTCCAGACATTGAAATTACATCCAAGCTCTAAAAAAGACGAAAAAAGCAGACTTTCAGGGAATAATGTCTTAAATTTGGGTCTGTTCTTCACACAAAACTATAATTTGACTTTATAGTATTGTGTGTGAATCTACTGTGGTTGAAAGCTGTGACATTCGGCTTAAAACACTTTTTTGGTTCAGAATAACACGAGGGCAAGTGAATGACGAGAACACTCAATTTTTAGGTGAATGATGCCTTTAATGCAGCCAAACAGGAAGTGATTTCCAGTTGTGCCCTTGGAGAAGTGAGATCTCGGCATCAACAATGTTTGGAATAATCAAATAATCAATCAGTTAATTAATTAGTCTGGTGAATAATTGAAGGTCTCAGTCCAGACTTCCTCTCTGATCTCTAAGAAGTTGGCGTCGGGGTAAGTGCATCGGGCAGCGATGTATACATCGCTTTAATCAGCGCTTTGATCTTCTCTACAACACTCGTATAAGTCAATTAAAACTAGGCTGACGACGATGAATTATGCAGCGCATTTATTAAAACATTTATCAGCCAGACTTATTATAAATAGATGACTTCAGTAAAGACAGCGGGCGCAGATGAATAGGTCAGTTTATTTGCTTCCTCGGGTTGCTTTGTTGTTTATGCCTTTCAATGAACCTCAACAAGACTCGCCTTGTTTAATCCTGCCGTCTTTTTTGGATCCGCAAGCGCGCACGTGACTTTCGATCGACTTTTTCTCACAGTCTGACGTGTGAAAATGTGCTTGGCTTTGCTTTGTCATGCTTTAGGCATTACTGCACGCTAGCACACGCGTACTTCGACATCTGCCCTCAGGAGGCGTCAGTGGAAACATCTACCACTGGATTGATCCAGCATGAAGACGTCAGATGCAAACCCTCACAGTCATGTAGAACAGAAAAAGATCAGCTTCAAAAACTCAGCGATAGACCACGACCGTCCTCGCTGGCTTAATATTACACCTGAGAAATGTGATAGCAAATGAACAGAACTCAGCATAAGCATCTTTACATGCACATGATTTCACCCTCAAGGACCATAGTCAAGGTTAAGCCTTCATTTTGAAAAGAAGTGAAAACTCTCAGAAGATTTTAGCATGGTGATGGATATGACAATGTTAATGCATTTGGTCTTGGTGGGATAGATCTGCTACACTGCTGCTACTACATACACACGCAGATGTAACACATGCTAATGCCGCACAAATATCATATATAATATTACCCAATATTACCAAATATCCAACGTATTCTCACCCCAAAGCGACATCTAACTGACAATTTTGACCATGCTTCAATATCCGACACCTTAGGCACCCTTTGACGTCAGTTAGATGATGTGGGTAGCTTTAGGTCTGGGGTAGGGTTAGGATACGCCACTAGAAAAGCATCATCTAACTGACGCTAAAGGGTGCCTAAAGCGCCGGATATTGAAGCATAGTCAAAATGCTTCCCAACGCGTCAGATAGATGACGCCTTGGGATGAGAATGGCCTGAAATATCATATATATATAAAATGATCTATACAGGTGGAGCTGGGGAAGGTGGAGGGTTTGTGAAAGCATGCTACACACTGCTATAGTGAATGCTAACCAGCTAAATGTTGAGTAGCAAGCTCATTGGCTGCAGATATATATCTACACAGAACGGTATACATTTGTTATAGATTTGTGTATTTTGCAATTAATCATATATATATATATATATATATATATATACACATATATACTACACACATTTGTGTATATTTACACACACACACTCAATATGCTCTCACAAATCAATGATGTGTCTTTAAATGTTTATTAAATGTAAGTTTTTTTGTTGTTTTTTTATGTTAATATTTGGTTAATGTTAGTTTTTATTCCTACCAGCTGTCAAAATCAGGTTTGTAGAAAACATATTATGGGCTTAAACTCTTTATGGCAATCAGGTTAATGTGTTTAAATGGTACTTTATCAGAAAAAATAAATAAAAATAAAATTAAAAAATAAAAAATAAAAAAAAGTCAAGATCAATATCAGAATATTCTATGTTTACAGAACAGAACAACAGATTGAATAAAGATTCTAAATGTGCACTTTACATGTCACTATAAAACTTGTGAATAAAATTTATTACATTCTAATATAATTATATATATATATATATATATATATATATATATATATATATATATATATAATTATTTTGTATATATAAATACACACAAATACATGTATATTTAAGACAAATGTGTTGTTTATTTATAAAATATATGCATGTATGTATATATATATATATATATTTATATATTAGGGCTGTGCAAAAATTAATTGCGATTAATCGCATCCAAAATAAAAGTCTGTGTTTACATAATATATTTGTGTGTGCTGTATAAAAATTATTTTGTATATATAAATACACACACGCATGTATATATTTAAGAAAATGTGTTATTCATATATAAAATATTTATATTTATATAATATAGATTATCTATTTTTATATATATATATATATATATATATATATATATATATATACAGAATTTAAGCGCAAATAATTCTTAAATATATACATGCATGCATAGGTATTTATATATACAAAATAATTATATACAGCACACACAAATATATTATGTAAACACAGACTTTTATTTTGGATGCGATTAATCGCAATTAATTTTTGCACAGCCCTAATATATATATATATATATATATATATATATATATATATATATATATATTAGAGTATATACATGCAAGTAATTCTTAAATATATACATGTATATTATGTGTATCTTAGTAATACACACATACATATACATACATATACAAGAACAAGTAGTATTATGCCATATACAATACAAAGTTGCCTAAAATGAAAACAAAGAGAAAAAAAAACAAAAAACAAAACAAAAAAAACCAAGACCTTCTCGTCACATGAGATGCTCCAGACCCAAGCGGCCCAATCTTGAGAGGTGAGAAATTTCTCTTTCCCTCTGTTTCTTTTGCCATAGTTTTTTTTTTTTTTTTTTGACTGAACCTCGCAGGCACAACAAATGACCCCGCACTGCAGAAATGAGGAGGTGTCGGAGGTCGGCCTAGACTTCTGTTAATTGGAGCTGTGAGTTAAAAACCGCAGAGACAATTACTTTGTAAGTGTTTTCTCTCTTCTTTCTTCTCTCCCTCCTTCGTTCTTTGGGGCATTTGGAACCTGTTGACACAGATTATGCAGGTGGAACTCCCCGGAGGGTGCGCTGGTGGCTGTCGCTGGGACGCTCTCTCTCTCGGAGCCGTATGGCTGCGGGCCACATCTGCTGGGCTCTGATAATGCAGTCGCCCTCCCTCTCACAAACCTTTCCATTAGCCCCGCGACAAGAACATTCCTCACTGCGATTCAGACCATCTTTCATGTCCATCTTGTTTCTTCCCAAATGCAGATTTTTCTGCCTCCTCCTCGGGCCCTCGAGCGGCGACTGCAACCGAGCAAAAAACAGCAGCTCTTTCTAGTTCAAACGCTCTCGAATTTTGCGTGGTTGAAGTCGGTGTGTCCGGCTAACAGAAGTCACGCGGTGTCATTGTTGGCCTGAGTGAAAGCGAGTGTGTTTGTGGCACTGCGTGGGCAGCTGAAGGTTGAGCTAGCTCTCAGGTCTTTGAGCACGTTGCCTGAATCAACAGCGCTGGGAGTGTTATTTTCATTTCCAAATGAGCTGGCTGCATCCAAGCCCGCCGCACATCTGGAAATTGTGATTTGACCTTTATTTATATTACCGAGCTCATCAATTTGAGAAATAATTTACACAGTCAGCTGAAACTAATGTGAAATGTTTTGGCAAGCTGCAAGCCCGCAACGCAATGCAAATAGCATCTTTTTGGATTTGTTTGTATTTCGAAGGGAGAGAGCGGGAGAGAGCATCCAACAGAACAGCAACACAAAAACATAATAATTAAGTCACACACACACACACACACACACACACACATAGAAAAAAAAAACTTCACACCCCCCTTACACAGTATTTATGCAAAAAAAACTTTAGCTATAAGAATGTTTTAATAATGTCTAAGTAAATACTTGTTCAAAACAATCACTTAAGCAAAGTTTGTAAAATGTTCTGTTTATTTTGTTCAAAAATTAAAATATGTTTAAATAAAATATGTTTTAAAAATACAGAAACAAAATCACTTTAAAATGTTAAGATTCTGAAAGCACTGAAGGAGATACATAATAATTAAATATAGATTTACAGTATATTTAAAAAAAAAAAAATAATTTCATAGACACCTTGCAATGTAATAGAACATGTAAAACCTTTATGAAATCAGAAATTTTAGATTTAAAAAACAAAACAAAAAAAAAAAAAAAAACGTATATTTCAATATTTCATTATATGATTTATTTATATGATTATATTATATTAAATATGCTTGTTTCATCCTAAATATAGTGATTCTCCAAAGTGGACTCCCAACTTAATATATGATGTTTATCATCTGAATCTAACATGAATCTAACTATTTATTATCATGTAAATTATGCCTTTAGCCTCAACAGCAGGTGAACCTTTTACCGAAAATTCCATACCTAATTAGTTTGAACAAAACTGACAATCATTAACAAGACCTTTGTCTCAAAATATATTCAATAATTTTAGCGATTCTCATTGGCTATTTATTAAAAAATTAAATATTATATCAATTGACCCTTTGCAGGGAGCTTGATTGACAGGTCATCTAACCAATCATACTTCTCCACCCTTCATTTTGTCCGACAAAGCAGTCAGGAAAGATAGTAGATTAACATGGGAGGATTTGAACTTGAAAAACGGAATGTACTAACGCCTTTTTCGCGGTTAAAGCAACATTACGCTATCTTCTTATATTCATTCATGTTTATTTGATACTATAAATGAAATTGAAGGAAGAGATGATCCTACCCTATCTCACGACCAATTCGTACGAGTGATTCAAAAGTGGCTAATTCGTACTAATTCATACGACCTCACTCGTACGAATTCGTACGAATTGCCTAAACCCACGTGACGGTTATGTTTAGGGGCGGGGTTAGGGGTAGGTCAATCGTATGAATTCATACGAATTGGCCAATTCGTAAAATATGTACGATTTCACAAAAATCGTACTAATTCGTACGAGTGAGGTCGTTCGAATTGTTACGAATTAGCCACCTCGTAAAATTCGTATGAATTCCTGTGAGATCGGGTTGGATGATCGGATCACAAGCAGCTTTAACTGATGCTCTACAGCGATCTGCCACGGCACATTAAAGAGCCACGAAGCGGTATTTATTGTTTAAATTTCTTTAAAAAAAATACCAAATTTGAAAGGTGAGACTTTGTTTAACCCCCTGGGGACCCAGGTGTATTTGGGGTCCTTGAGATGTTCTTCTGACATGCCTGTTGCTTATAAACATATTAATGGCACAGGTGAAATTACACTGTATTTAGCAGAAACAGGGCTACCATAATATGTGAGAAACATGTACGTCGTACATGTTTGTATTTTTTGAGAGAATATTGTTTATGCATGGTTATTGAAAAAACTAAAAATGAAAGTTTCTGAAAGAAGGCCACAAAACACATACGAAATATGCGTCCACAAGACTTTTGACTAATTGATGTTGTTGCCTAGAGTTTTTTTATTCACAATGATCTGAAAATCATCCTCCTAATCTTTCACATAAAACTGTGTATTGGGTTATATTGTGAAAAATATTTTTTGTTTGCCAAGGCAATATGCGAATGGGCGTGAATAGGCCAGCCCTCATCATGGATAATTAGGTGATTCTCACCTGAGAGAGACAAAGACACGCATTTTCATTCAGGTGAGTCAGACAAGAAAAAAATGAAAGGACAACATACATACATATCTCTCTCTTTTCATACAGATTACATCAACTGAGAAGAGTTGTTTTTATATAAATTACTGCATTTAAAAGAAGAGAATTTCAGCTTCATAAAGAGAAATCTTTCGTGTTTCTGTGACAAGTATTTACAGTTACAGTTCATTTTTCGGACGCGTTTCAGAAAGATTTTTGCGGAGACAGAGTGAGCTGAAAGCGCACTCTATTTTATTTATTTTACAAAAACACAAGGTTTTGATGTTGATAATATAGTTTATAATTATGTATTGATTTGATTTATATGACCATTAATGACGGAGTATTTTAAGTCTACTGTATGTTGCAGCTATGTGAAAAACAAAAAAACAACAAAAAAAAAAACCTATCAAAACGCGGGGATGCGTTTTTGGTCCCCAGGGGGTTAATATGTTTAAAATCAAAAGTAACCGAAAAGTAACCTTGTCTGTCAGCGTGTTATCAGTCAGCGATGTATGAAAACATGGCGTGTGTGAGCAGCGTAGCTTGTCACACATAGTGACAGTAACTAAGGGGGGCGGGTCTTTGCTAACGGTCAATTAGCATCAAGGATTTCCACGTGCATCTTGAAACGCGGATGTTTTGGAAAGTGCTGTGGAAAGTTTCTGTGCAATCTAAGGGTTTAGAGGAAAATAAAAGCAAAGGAGCCTTTTACCCTGGCATGCCTTTAAAGGGAAACTCCACTTTTTTGGGGGAAATTGGCTCATTTTACAACTCCCCCAGAGTTAAACAGTTGAGTTTTACCATTTTCGAATCCATTCAGACCATTTTCTGATATTTAGAAGAATATCAGTAACCAGACAGTTTCTGGTCTCATATGAGTCTGTTCTGGTCAACAAATCCTACACATAAATACTATCTACACTTTTGTACTTTACATAACATTCACAGTTTGATATAGGATAGAGGTTTGCGTCCTTTCAAACCATAAAGTTTAAGAGGAATACAGTTAACATACATTTAATAATTTGTCATTGTTGTAACATATGAAACCAAATGGTTTTTCTCTTTTCACAATAGCATTCTAAATGTTGTTTAAAATGTGATTAAAGTATACAATACACAATTATTTTACAAATATGAAAGAATCACTGAAAAAGGTATTTGCTATTGAGAAAGGATGCTGGTGTGGGAAAGGACTCATAACTTTTCCCCTGCTGGTGTTTACTATTTACTAAAAAAAAAAAAAAAAAAAAAAAGTAGTCCAAAATTTACTGAAGAGACAAGATCGCTTTATATGATACACCGATTGAATTTGCTGTTTACGTCCCCTACCGTATACCAGTGAAAACATGGATTTCCGTAAATAAAATAAAAAATTATTATTAAAAAATGTTGTTAATGGTGGGAAAAGAGTTTAAAAAAGACAATAGGCTTAAATTATTACACAGCAAATATAGAAATATTTAGCAATTATAGAAATAATCATCAATTATTAAGTGATCGCAAACTTCTAGATTAAATGCCCAAAAAATCCAATTATGATTTAACGATGCTTTAAATTCAGCCTGAAACAAAAGTGAAGGTATTTTCTTCCCTATTGTGATATATATCTGAAGCTTCTCAAACAAGAAAACATGTGGGCGGGGCTTGGCTTTGTCAATGGGGAATTGATTGATGGTTGTGTGGTTTGCTATTGGTTTATCTCATATGAGTGACAGGTTGTCATAAGAGAAGAGACGTCATACAAAATAGATTGAAAGTTATTTCAATTAAAGATTATGAGGCACATGAGAGAAGAAAAAAAAAAAAAAATATATATATATATATATATATATATGTCTGCAGAATAAATCATTTATAAACACTGCAATCTGTAAAAAGAAAAAAAAATCAATTTTTTTCATAATTTTTTTTTTTTTTTTTTATAATAACAAAATCCATGTCATGACTCCTTTAAGTGCCTCACATTACTTTCTGTCCAAATTCACCTGAATTATAATAATAACTTGTCTCTGTCCTTTACAGTCGTCATATGCTATTGTGTGAACAGGTCTGACTTGTTTATCATATGAAAATGAATCGGGGAAAAGGGAAGTGAGAGGTTTTTATGTAGCCATTTGATCAACACGTCAGTGATTCACCAGTCGGGTGGCCCTGCGTCTGAAGCCTAAAATGAACCACAGACAAAACATCGGCAGATATCTTGGAGATGTGAGCACGGTGTCAGCCAAAGTGCAGTGAGTAGATGAGCCCGTCCGCAGACACGCCGTGATCGAGTGTGTTCCTGCACTCCTACATGCCTGTTTATCATTTTAAAGCAATAGGATTGTGAGTCCGTCCAATATTATGAAAGTCATTTAAGACCGCTAACCGTTGCTATAATTGCCCATGTTTTGTCAGACTAGTTTTACAATTAATTTGACAGTATCCGAATTATACGGTGGAAATGGTGTCATATTGAGAACAATATAGAAATACTGATGTTCAAGAAATTTGAACACTTGGGGAAAATACAAATTATGAAAAAAATAAATAATACGATGTCTGACAGCACTGGCAGATTTATGCCTTTTAAAACATTGTGTTTAGGTAAAGTAAACCTCAAAAAAACCACACACACACAAAAACCCTCTCTACTCTAGTGATCTAATAATTTAATAACTTTCATCCTTATTTTTTTTTCACAAAAGGCTGCAGTGTTTTGAAATTCTTCCCTCTCCAATAAAAGCACTTCAACAGTTTTTAAACAGTTTGTACTCTCTCACTACCACAGTGAATGTCCCTAAAACTGTGTGTGAGGAATCTGGGTGCTAGAGAAAACCACAAAGTGATAAAAGCTTCACCTGCATGTGTGAAGTCCTGATGAAATTTGTTCACACCATCAGGGTTAAATGGCACAGCAGCGGGTGTGAAGTACTCACACACACACACACACAGTCCTGCTGAGAGTTGAGAAGTAAAGGAGGACAACACACACTTCATAAATCTACAGACCATGTCCGCCTCCATAACCTTTACCGTGTCAGAACGTTTCTCCTCTTCTGCTAGATGAACATTGAATAAGACGAGACACGTTTCATATCCATATGGGTGTTTCTCCTTCGGCTACATGACATTTCTGGCTAGGTTGAATATTAGAAAATAAACTCTCTTGAAACACACTTTCTCACTAGTTTATTTCATTTGTCTTTGTTTTGTTTTTGAAAAAAAAAAATAAAATAAAATAAAAAAAATTCAAATTGTGTATTTCATTTAATAACATTCTATGGTGAAAATTACAAAAACTTTCAGGATTTATGCATGAAATGAGAGTGATACAATTAGCTCTGAACTGAATATGACATTGTTCATACGACAAAAAAAAAATCTGTTTAGGTGATATTTACCCATTTTTCTCATTTAATTTAATTTTATCTTTTTATGGTGGATTTCAATTTTTTAAGATTTAATGCATAAGTCTACATGGCAACCTTAAAATAACAATTTATAAGCAAAAAAAATAAATAAATAAATTATATATATATATATATATATATATATATATATATATATATATATATATATTACATATTTTTTGCTTATAAATTGTTATTTTAAGGTCGCCCTTAATTTTTTCTTTTTTTGGCTTATAAATTGTATAAGCTATATATATATATATATATATATATATATATATATTTATGTGTGTGTGTGTGTGTGTGTGTGTAACAATTTATAAGCCAAAAAAAATGTAATATATATATATATATATATACAGTATATATATATATATATATATATATATATATTATACACACACACAACAAAAATATATTGATATTACCATAGAATCATTGTTTTTGTTAGAAATTGCTAAATATTTAACTCTTCAAGTCTAAATTCAGTTTTGAAGAATATACATATAAAAACGAAAAGCTGTTCTGTTCTCAGGCCTGTAATCCCTGCTTGTGTGTATTAGTTGCTGGTTGATGGATTTGTCTGAAGCAAAACCAGATCACAGTTCCACACCAATAACGCATCAATTTTGATCCAAATACGACTCCACGGTTCGGCCTCTCTTATCAGGACACACGGCCATGTCAGTCACCAGATTTAACCACTGCAAATTCCTCAGTATTTAGCCTGCTAAATTATATGGACATTTGCAGCAGCCAATAGCTTCAGGCTGCGCCTTTCTCAATGGCATTCTGTACATAAGCTTAGCTTACTAGCCTGCGATAGCAAGCCAATGCTTATCCATGTTAACAGAAAACCTTCTAAGACAGGATTAGCAGCGAGATGGTGACTAGCACGACGGACAGTCCGTCCCCGAGGACACCACACAAACGCCAACCTCACTTACTGGGGTTCAAAAGGAGGAATAATCATAAAATCAGCTTTAGACGACATTTGAAATATGACTGGAACTGGGGAATACATTTTGTAGCATAGCTGAGTGAAAACAGACGGATTTGTGTATATGATGGCAATCCAGTCTGATACCATATACTGATATATCAGCTGTTTTTTATGATATACACACATATATATATATATATATAGTACAAAAACAGCTGATATATCAGAAGACAGGGGGAAGGAAAAAATGCATTTTGATTGTCAGATGTGACCTTCTACTTTCCTTTATGGGTTAACAACCCTTAATGCGTTCTGTATGCCTTCTGTCACAGTCTTTGCATATATGATACCAAATAATTGGGATTTATACATTATTCATTGTGTACTAATGCAGGTGAAATGACTTTGTGGCTCAGAGTGCTGTCTGTCGTTCAACAAAATAAAAGACAGAGAAATCACACATACTTCGGTGTGAAAAAAATAAATACCCTGCAAGAACACGTGCAATAAAAATGTATGAGCCGCAGGCGGCCGGTCGAGTGTTTTAACTGGTAACTTGGCATGTCTCTAAAAACAACAAAACAGAGGCTCTGCTCAAATGCTTTTGCTCAGATTTAACATCATGTGGTGTCCCAACACGATATAAAAATGACCAAATTTATTATTTTTTTTATTTATTCATTTATTTTATTTTTTATCATTAGGGATGCACTGATGTGACCTTTTGGTCGATGCCGATAACCGGTAATTCTTTATATTTGAAAGCGGATTTATCGGCATAAGATATCAGCCATTTTTTTATTTTTTTTATTTATTTTTTTTTTAATCGGGCCAATATATAACATTAAAAATGAACATCTGAAACTGATACAGTGTGATGGCCGATATATCGGGCATTCATATTTATTACATTTATCGGTTTATTTAAACTGAATATAATGTCATTTGGGTTGTAGGCTGCATCAGGAAGCATAGAGTTTATGACAGCTGTTTATGTCAAAAACGCAAGATATGAGATATTGAAAATACAAAGGTAAGTTTGTTTATTTTGCTACGATTACAGTCTTATAAATATTTTAATTTCTTTATTGGCATCAATTGTTCCATGAAGAACCACGGTTCTTTAAAGTGGAAAAAAAAGGCTCTTTAGATTATTAAAATTGACTCACTAAGAAAAAATTGGTTATTTAAAAAGGTAACACTTTAATATACAGTTAATATCAGTTAACACATTAACTAACATCAACTAGCAATGAGCAATACATTTGTTACAGTATTAATCTTTGTTAACATTAGTTAATAAAAACACAGTTGTTCATTGATTGTTCATGTCAATTCACTGTGCATTAAAGGGTACATATCATGCTTTTAAATCATTAATTTTTACATATAAACTATACATTTGTGGTCTATATAAAGCGAAACTGCAATGTTTGGGTCCGAATTCCTCATTATTAAAGCTTCACAGGCCCCTTTTATACACCTTTTCTGATGTGCGTCTGTGGGCACCTCGTTTTGAAGCGGCCCCTTTAAATAAAAAGGAGACGTGTCATACCCCGCCCACTCTCCAGGTCGCTGAGTTCACGGTCGGTTCAACTCCCCCCCGTTTGGCCATTTTTGTAGTTTGATTAGAGATATACAATTATACACTATACTGTATATTCAAGGAACAGCCAGAGCTAGCGAGTTGAAAAAGACGACGACGAAGCTGCAGAACAACGTCTTCATACGGATGTTAAAACAAGCACACCAACAAGATAAATGACGGTTTAATCTTACCACAAAAAATCTGTATTGATCATATGATACGTTTAGAAAAGCATCAGAGAACACAGCAGCTAAATGACCAGTGATGAAACTCAAGAACAATAATACTGCAGACGTGTAATGTTACCTCAAAACAAAAACAAAGAAAGACAAAGGGACTGCTAAACCATGACCGCCATGTGTTTTAAGAAAGTAAAGTTCTTTATTTTTATTAACGATATTTACAGCTTAACGTAATGCTCTGTCCGTCGTCTCCAAAGATAGAAGGAATTGACCCCTCATTCAGACGAAGTCGATCGGCAAATCCTTCTTTATACTGTTGGGTCACTACATCCAACAGCCGAACATTTTGACTTGCCCTCTCATAACTTCTGCATCCTTGAGCTTGGACTACAAAATCGGAGCGAGAAATAACAATCGCGGATTGCTCGAAGTGTTGGGCCAGTAGTCAATGTCCTTACTTGTCAGTTCCGCAGCAAATACTGTGACGTAATTGATCAAAACACGTCATAGAGAACCAAAAAATCTGAATCGGTTGAAAAATATGACCAAAACAGAATATAAAGATATAAACGAAGCACCTGAAGAGAATAATTGCATCTTTTCTGTACTTATAAACACTCCAAATATACAACAAAATGCATTTAAGGGCCAAAAGAGTGGATTTTGCATGATATGCCCCCTTTAACTAATGTTAACAAATACAACCTTTGATTTTAATAATGTATTAGTAAATGTTGACATTATTGCTGAAGAAGCATTGTTCATTCATAGTTCATGTTAACTAAGGTAGTTAATTAATGTTAACTAATTATAGTAAAGTGTTCCCGATCTCCTGTTGCATTGCTGCGAAAAATCCTATTTTGAACCTATATTTTTAATAGTGCATATTATAGACGTTTATTTTTTGGATTAGTTGAGAACCACTACTTATTTGTGCATGAGGCACAGATACCGAAACTATGGGCGCTCAGGAAAATGGCTGGAGAACACAAACAATTAGCCTTCAATGACTCCATAATCCATACTGTTTGATAACTCGGAGAGGGTTCAATTCACCCATTCAGCAGGGCTGGAAAAAAAAACGGAGACAATATCGGCGGGCAGCTCCTGTTCCAGGAGCAAACATGGCGACAGTGTGGACGTCTGAGGCTCACCGCTCTCACAGGTCCGCTCAGATCTTAAGTTCCTCCACTCTGGCCCTAAATGCCTTGCATAATATTGTAATTACAGGGCTCCCATGACCCGTCTTTAGCACATACTGACCCACACATTTGAAACCAGAGGGGCTCAGAAATGTTTAAACTGATAAAGACCTGCCCCTCCGCAAGTTTAGGGCGACATAATATTTCTTTTGGCAGGGGTCATCGGCGCTGCCCGTACATCATCACCAACTTATTAGAGCTCCAGGCAATTAGTTGAAAACAAACAGGGCAGACAGAGGCAGCATTGAAACCCTGAGAAACACAGGGGAGGGGGAGGGGGGGGGGGATTGCCTGTGGCACTGGACTATTGCAGTGCGCCATCAAAGGCCAGCCAGTGGCCTGAGCCAAGAGAAAGCCCGCCATTGTTGCGGTGTAACGCCTATACAGTAGACAAGCTCGGATGGTTATTTTTCCGCTGATTCGGGTTACAGGGCGAATCGCCTCCGAATAATGGAGTTGTAGGTGGAACTTTCACCTGAACACTATATGCAATGTGCAGCCTGGTCACTTTGGGATTAAAAAGTCATTACGGCTCCCCGGGCCTCCTCCTCCTCGGGCCGACGTGGGAAACCCAGCCGAAGCGCTCACGAGGAAGGCTCCGCGCCATCAGAAAGGTCACAGGTACATCATCGCGAGACCATCAGACCGGAACGAGCCGATGAAATACTGCACTTATTCACAGGGAGGGACGACTTCCTCTGATAATCGTCCCAAGTAATTACAAATTGTTTCTGAAAGCTAAATAGAGACACTTCTGTAACTTCAGCAGTTATATGTCCCAAGGGTTTATTTTTATAACGACAAATTCACTTTCTTTGCGGTCATGTTGTCATCTTTTATTTTTGCTACTTTTCAAATGCCCACTGTTTAGATAATATTGTTCCACATGTGTCCCAGACATTCGATACATCATAAAAATTATTCCATGGTTCAAAATATTATCATTTAAAGGGATACTCCACTTTTTTGGAAAAAGGCTCATTTTACAACTCCCTCAGAGTTAAACAGTTGTGTTTTACCATTTTCGAATTCATTCAGCCGTTTTTCTGATATTTAGACGAATATCATTAACCAGACAGTTTCTGGTCCCATTGACTTCCATAGTAGGAAAAAAATATACTATGGAAGTCAATGAGACCAGAAACTGTCTGTTTACTGATATTCTTCTAAATATCAGAACATCGGCTGAATGGATTCGAAAACGGTAAAACCCAACTGTTTAACTCTGGGGGAGTTGTAAAATGAGCCTATTTCCAAAAAAGTGGAGTATCCCTTTAACTAAATGGTAAAAAATAAATAAATAAATAAAAATAAGTACTTACTATATATATATATATATATATATATATATATATATATATATATATATATATATATATATATATCATTGTCCCACATCCCATTTATCATTATAATAAAAAAGAAAATATATCAAAAAAAAAAAAAAAAAAATATATATATATATATATATATATATATATATATATATATATATATGAAAGCATGTATGATGTTAATAACGCCATCACAGTCTGTAAAGTCAGTACACTGAAATGTGAAATATGTGATGACTATAAAAAAAGGAAAAAACAAAAAAGAAATAGAGTAAGCATTATTGTGACATTAAAAAAAAATATATGAAAAAAAGTCATTACTTAAATTTTAACAGCCGTTATTAAACCCACTTTGAATTGTTATAATGTCGGTCATATGTAAATGAACAATCTTTACTCTTTCTCTGTGTTAATGACACATTCATGTTTATTCGTCATAAAATATTTTCTTTTTTAAAAAGAAAAAAGAAATAAACTTCGTGTTTTATTAGCTAGGCCTGTTTTTGACAGCTCCAGGGCTTTTGTGAAAGCTACAGATTATACTTCAGTCTCTTGTATCCCTCCCCACAAAGAGTCTGATCGACAGGTTATTGTAGGAGTAGGTGTATCTCTGAACATTGTATCACACTTTGTCTACTCTTTAAACGTAAGCTTTCTTACCTGTACATGACAGCGTTCTGCTCAGGGAGTTTGGGCAGAATTTATTTACGATTTTTTCCAGCCTTTAACCACTACCTACAACATACTGGATCTTTCACTGGAAACTGAAAATAACTCACTCTCACTAAACATTTATTCTTCGAATTCTTACAACAATACAAGTCGCCACGATTATGACTAAAAGTTTGCAAAATTTCCTATTAAAGCAAGGTGGTATTTGTCTGGTCATGCATATCCATAGCAGACCTGTGTGAGTGGCCTTGGAGGGAAACATGCCCAGTGCATTATGGGTGTTGAAGTTTTCCTACTTATTTAGCGAAAGGGATGACAACAGCCTGTTTTCTGTTTTCTCTAGTCAGATAGCACCAATTTCCCATTTTTTCGCCTTTCTACTCAATAGAGAGACAAGTTTTATCAAAAGAAGCTTCACAGCGGTGAAGTCCCTCTTTAATAAACATATAGTTCACTCTGAATATTAATGTGGGATAGGAGAAAAGTATTTTAACATGGGGGGTCAAACGTCAACCCGTAAGTTAGCGCCGTATACATAAACCGGTAACGCTTCCTTTTACAGTCCTGTTACCCATGTACTTATTATAGTAATTACAAGTACTGGATAAATACTAGGTACTAACCCTGAACCTACCTCTAACCCATATATAGGGTTGGGTATCGAGAATCGAGTATCGATTGGAATCGGGACTAACTCTTCGTTTTTCCCGGAATCGTTCAAAAGTTTAAATTTCGATTCCAAGTTTCGATATTCACACTCCGCCGACCAGAAGAAGAAACCACTAAACAACACCAAAGAAGAAGCGTCTACCGTAAGTGTTTGCATAACCACGCGAGTCGAACATGAGTAGCTTACGTCGGCGGTCCAAAGTGTGGCTTCACTTTTCTAAAAATAACAAAATCTCGGCAAAATGCAGAGTATTTCCCTTTAGAAAGGAGTATTTCCTTCAGAAAGACCGTTGGTTAGCAAGGTTAGCTAAACTTTTTTGACCCTGCCTCTTAAAAGAATTGGAATCGAGAATCGTTGGGAACCGGAATCGAAACAAGGAATCGGAATCAGAATCGTTCATATTCAAACGATACACAACCCTACCCATATACACTCACCGGCCACTTTATTAGGTACCCCATGCTAGTAACGGGTTGGACCCCCTTTTGCCTTCAGAACTGCCTCAATTCTTCGTGGCATAGATTCAACAAGGTGCTGGAAGCATTCCTCAGGGAGTTTGGTCCATATTGACATGATGGCATCACACAGTTGCCGCAGATTTGTCGGCTGCACATCCATGATGCGAATCTCCCGTTCCACCACATCCCAAAGATGCTCTATTGGATTGAGATCTGGTGACTGTGGAGGCCATTTGAGTACAGCGAACTCATTGTCATGTTCAAGAAACCAGTGTGAGATGATTCCAGCTTTATGACATGGCGCATTATCCTGCTGAAAGTAGCCATCAGAAGTTGGGTACATTGTGGTCATAAAGGGATGGACATTGTCAGCAACAATATTCAGGTAGGCTGTGGCGTTGCAACGATGCTCAATTGGTACCAAGGGGCCCAAAGAGTGCCAAGAAAATATTCCCCACACCATGACACCACCACCACCAGGCTGAACCGTTGATACAAGGCAGGATGGATCCATGCTTTCATGTTGTAGACGCCAAATTCTGACCCTACCATCCGAATGTCGCAGCAGAAATCGAGACTCATCAGACCAGGCAACGTTTTTCCAATCTTCTATTGTCCAATTTCGATGAGCTTGTGCAAATTGTAGCCTCAGTTTCCTGTTCTTAGCTGAAAGGAGTGGCACCCGGTGTGGTCTTCTGCTGCTGTAGCCCATCTGCCTCAAAGTTCGACGTACTGTGCGTTCAGAGATGCTCTTCTGCCCACCTTGGTTGTAACGGGTGGTTATTTGAGTCACTGTTGCCCTTCTATCAGCTCGAACCAGTCTGGCCATTCTCCTCTGACCTCTGGCATCAACAAGGCATTTCCGCCCACAGAACTGCTGCTCACTGGATGTTTTTTTCTTTTTCAGACCATTCTCTGTAAACCCTAGAGATGGTTGTGCGTGAAAATCCCAGTAGATTAGCAGTTTCTGAAATACTCAAACCAGCCCTTCTGGCACCAACAATCATGCCACGTTCAAAGTCACTCAAATCACCTTTCTTCCCCATACTGATGCTCGGTTTGAACTGCAGGAGATTGTCTTGACCATGTCTACATGCCTAAATGCACTGAGTTGCCGCCATGTGATTGGCTGCTTAGAAATTAAGTGTTAACGAGCAGTTGGACAGGTGTACCTAATAAAGTGGCCGGTGAGTGTACTTACCTTATATTAGCCAGTACTTTCTAGGTAAGTACACTGTGAGTACACATAAGTGCTATACAGTTAAAGGAAGCGTTAGTTGCTTGCTCCTCAATGCTAACCTAGCTATAGGATGATTAAGTCTTCACTACACCTGTGGGACTCGACCTCCTACGGTGCTCTGCGCTGGGTCAGGTCAGCAGATCGGCTGATAGAATCAGGGCCCGTGGCTCGGGCCGGTCCTGTAGTTTGTCCAAGTAATTTGGATGCAGACAGACAGATGTCAGGTCGCGCGGGTCCAGGTGGAGATTATCATGGCTGACTGACAGGAGGAGAGCGTGCACATGCAGAGGTGTAGCGTGACAGATGGCTGGCTGTCACAGCAGGTGGGTCTGAGGAACACAGGGTGTCAGGAGCAGGAGAAGACGGGCTCATAACCAAACCTGTTCATCCCAATTGGAATAACAGTTGACATGGGAGACATACTGTGAGGTATCATGTATGGAAACACTCCACTTCTGTTGTGAACAGAGAGGACGATACGACTCGGCTTGTCCCAGTAGACTTGCGGAATTTGTCGCATATCTACTTGATGGTCAAGTGCGAGGATCGGTTCATGATCAAGCCAGCCAATCAGATGGAGGCAACTGTCCTGTCGACGAATTGGATTACTACATTGAAAAAAAATAGTGTTGAAGTGATTGATATTGCTAGTAAATTCCACAAATGTTTCAAAAGAAACAGTAAATAACCTACTGAATTCAATGTGAAATTTTAAAGTAGAAAGTAGTGTTTCTTTCGTCAACGAAAATTATGACTAAATATCATCGTCAACGAACCTTTATCACGTGACAAAAACGAGACGAGACACAACGTAAATGCTGGTCGTGTGACGATGACTATAACTAAATGCATAATGCAATATCGTTGACGAATAAAAACGAGACTAAATGTGGTTTACAAAAATAAAAACTATGCTAAAATGTCTTCATTTTCGTTGACCAAAACGAGACGAGACGAAATGTTATTTAACGTTATTTCGTCTCGTTTAGCCTACTTGCATTATTAGTATGCAGCATTTCTGTTTCCTGTGTCACTTCAGGGGCTGCATTAGATCGCACTGTGCAAACGTATGCAACTTCAGATCCTCGCGGCATTATTTTGAAGAAGCAGTTGCGTGAGTTACAGCTGTTTCACACACAGTCCATGAGTAGCGTGTATGCGGTGCGTGTTGCAGTGTGTATGCAGGAGTATGTGTATTGCTTTCACATGTGCTGCGTTTGCAGTGCGCAACTGATCTATGGCTGTAGCACAATCACACAGCCTACATCCATTGTGTCGCGTTGTTGAGGTACTGTGTAGATCTCTGCTCTGCTGTTATGCACGCACCGCTCCCAGAGTGTGCGGTATGAGTGCTAATCTAACTGTTATAACTGTAACATGGGTGCGGGAAACATACGCACTGCAAATGGAGTATGTGTGAAACAGGCCAACACTATCTCACGCCCAATTCGTACGAATACGACGAATGAGTAAAAAATGTTTAATTCGTACTAATTCGTACGACCTCACTCGTACGAATTTGTACAATTTGTCTAAACCCACGTGATGGTTAAGTTTAGGGGTGGGGGTAAGTTTAAGGGTTAGGTCATTCGTACGAATTCATACGAATTGGCCAATTCGTAAAATATGTACGTTTTAGCAAAATCGTACTAATTCGTACGAGTGAGGTCGTATGAATTGTACGAGTGAGGTCGTTACGAATTAGCCACTTTTTAATCATTCGTCGAATTCGTACGACTTGGTCGTGAGATCGGGTTGAACAGGCGTTAGCATAAACGACAACAAACAAAGTTAAGTCTGACACAGAGAAAGGGATTCGTCTTTTAAAGAAAAAGAAGAAATGACATTTGGAAAAACTTTCATTTCATCATGTGTGTGGGCTACTAACATGTTTGGTTGGTAAAATAAATATGTTGTAAATTCAATTCAGAGCATCTTCCCGGATGTATTCTGGAGTCTATAAGGTAACAATAATATAAGAAGATAACTATAAGAAGATAAGATTGTTTGAAATGGGTTTGGCTAAAAGAAAAAAAATGGTTTCGTCTATAGGCTAGCCTACTACTAGGTAGGCTTCTTATATATTGACTGGGTTAAATAGAATTGCCTACTAAAAAGAGACTAAAATACAATTTTCATTGACTAAAACTAGACTGTCTTCCGTCGACTAAAACTAGACTAAAATGTCATCCGTTTTCGTCGACTAAAACTAGACTAAAATGTCATCAGTTTTCGTCGACTAAAACTAGACTAGACTAAAAAGAGTATGAACGTGACTAAAACTAACAAAAACTAAAATGTCAGCTTGACGCAAAGGCTAGACTAAAATTAAAATTAAAACAGGCCGCCAAAAACAACACTAGTAGAAAGACTATATTTTCTAATAAAGCGCAGTCCAATGAGCTTGACTTTTTATGATAAATGACGGTGCTTTGTTGATATTTTGGGACTATAGCACTCATTCACAAATTCATCACAAAAGGTCAGTTGAAAACCAAAATGCATAATCGTATTACCTGTGAGCAGAATATTTGGTTTCACTTTATTTTGATGATCCCTTTAATACATTCTGTTGACTATAAGTAATGTTGCACCTACAAGTCTACTAACTCTCAGTAGAGTGTTAATAGAGTATTAGTAGACTGGTAGGGTTAGAACAATAGGTTGACATGTTGCAAAGTTACTTATAGTGTCAGTTGTGAAGCATCACAATAAAGAGTTACAGTATCAGATATTAAGCAAAGAGTCTGTTAATACTGTAATGAGAGTTACAAGACATGTAGGTTTAAACATACTTATAGTCAACAGAATATTCAAAAGAGACCATCAAAATAAAGTATTATTTTTATATTGTGACCTTTCCACAGTGTAAATATCATATAATCAGGTGCACTGAATAATTTTGAGATGTACTTAACAGGTGAAAATTGCCAGCCAAAAACAAAATGCATGTTCGTATCTTCTTAAAAGGAAGTGGGCTGAGATCCTCAGTAGCGATTTCGCTTTTTACAGGTTGATTAAAAAGGGAAGCACTGGCATTGATTTCATTCGCACGTTTAAACCACTTCTAAAACAAACTGGCATGTCTGCTATGGAATAAAGTGATCTCAAATTAGTCTTCAAACGGCTTGCTCGATGCTTTGATCGTGTTTGCCTCTGGTCGACAAAATCCCAAGTCCCAAAACATAGGGACTCAGGGGCAGATTTGAGACGCTGACACACATTCACACACACACACACACACACACTCGCACAGTGGAAGAGGATGAAGAGGAGGGGACACGACTTTCAGCACACTTATCAGTTTCATGTGAACAGCCACTGGAATGCCGGGGTTGAGTCGCTCGCTTTCCCACAAGAGTTTTTCCCCCCTTTCTTTTTTTAATTTGTTCCTCATTCTCTCAATGGATCTGGTTACTGGACATGATATACTGAATGACCTGTAGGCTCTGTGAGCCCGTGAGATCAGGGCTCTGTGTCGCCTGAAGACACATTATGAGATTTGCCACCGCAACAGGTTCACTAAGGAAGAACTGAGAAACAGTCTTGAATCAAGACGCTTTGCTGTAAATTAGCGGTAATTAGTGAAGCACATGTAACGTTCACCTCGGCTCCACTTCCTTTGTGGCTGTAAAATCAGAGCGCCGGAGATAAACCAGCAATCGCAGCTTTCATTTAAGCTGCACGGCTACAGAGGTGCTTCAAAGCACGTTCATTTGCACATAAAAACCCAAATTTGATCACAGAGTTGCACTCAAAACACGGGTCAACAAACAAATCTGGGACGGTGGATTTTGACATTTTGATGCTGAATTTTAAATGTTGTTTTGTCCGTTTTCTGTGGTCCATCAATATATTTATATTAATGTATTTAGCCAAAAACACGATTAGGTTACTTTTTACTCTATGTAAATTAACTATGTAAACTTCCCATTAAATATTCTATTTGATGGCTTTCAGTGAAATGTAAATGAAAAAAACGGCAAAAGACCGGTAACACTTTACACTCTTAACTAACATGAACTAACCATGAGCGATACATTTGTAACCGTATTTGGTAATCTTTGTTAACTTTAGTTAATAAAAATACAGCTGATCGTTGTTTATGTTAGTTCACAGTGCATTAACTAAACTTTTCATTTGAATAATGCGGTAACATTAACAAAGATTGATGATGCTCATGTTAAGTAATGAAACATTATTGTAAAGTGTTACCAAAAAACAAATACAATTTAAACTGGAATGGATAACATTTCTTTAAAATATTACATTCACGTTAGGTGGCGTACACTAATAATAATAGTGTTTCCTTATAAATTTGTAACTTATTATCTTTAGGTGAAGTTAATAACATTGAAAGTAAATTGTAGATAACAATTCTACACTGTGAAAAAAATATTTTCAAGATTTGTTATCACAACATTTTTTTCTTTTGCCAAATCAACTTAAATAATTTATTTAGTTGAGATAACTTATTATTTTGAGTTTCTGATGATTAAATCAATCTCCTTCATTGTATTAACTCACTTTTTCTGGCAACCAGGTTACTTACTTTTTTAAGTTAAAACAACAAAATTGTTTTACAGTGTATTAGTCTTTGCTCCAGTTTATTATGTAGATTTGTATAAATGGCTGTTAGAAGCTCTTGATGCCCTGTGAAGTGTTTAACCTGCCAAACAGGTAATGAGTGCCACTTAAGTTGACCTAAATGTTGCAGGGAAGCTGTTAAGATTAATGTTCATGTCAAACTGAAATTTCTCTAGAAGTTTTTCACTTTTAAGCATGTAGAATATTTTGCTCTTGGGACAATAAACGGCATACACACATCTAAGGCATTTCATTTAGCCTTAAAAGTTGCAGGTATTTATAGCGCTTTTGGTATTGCAGGACTCTTGTGGCAATGCAAGTTTATTGGATTTTATATTAATTGTTGCATGTAATACACTACAATGACTGAAGTGCTTTGCTGGAAAGTCTCCAATTACTAACAGGCTGTATTAATCAAAGACAAGAAAGCCGAGTGACCCAGCACTCCTGCCATTCAACAATACCACACACACACATATAGACTTGAGGGGGGAGTAAATAATAATACAAACACATACAGTATCATACAGTATATATATATATATATATATATATATATATATATTAGGGCTGTCAAATGATCAATCACGATTAATCGCATCCAAAATAAAAGTTTGTGTTTACATAATATATGTGGGTGCACTGTGTATAATTATTTTGTATATAAATAAATATACAAAATAATGTATATTTAAGAAAAAAAAATATTTATATATAAATTATTTATATTTATATATAATATAAATTATATATAAATCTATTTACAGTATATACATGAACAAAAATCTTAAAGCATGTGTGTGTATTTATATATATAAAATAATTATATACAGTCCATCCACATATATTATGTAAACACAAACTTTTATTTTGGATGCGATTAATCGCGATTAATCATTTGACAGCCCTAATATATATATATATATATATATATATATATATATATGCAATCACTGCCACACCAGTGGATTAAAAGTCATTGCCAAAATTATAAAGAAAATTTAGTTTTGAGCTTCATTTTTTGCCAACGCAACTTGTTTTCACCTCTTTTTTTAATTAAAACATTAAGTATGATTTATTTCTCAGATTTTTGGGCTACTGTACACACACACACACACACACACATTCATACAGTTACTGTAACAGTGATTAGACAGAGAGCTTGTGATCACAGTTCTACAGTAAAGAGGGTTTTGTTTGCTGTGGATAACTTCCCTAATACAAGTCAATAATTACTCATTATTAGAATCATTAGTCTGCCAAATAATTAGAGGAATTAAGTGAGAGAGGGTGAGAATAAGAGGCGTTTTCTTCGATGACCTCATTACAATCTCACTCACTCTGTACAAGTGATTAGGCAACACTATCACTCTTTACACACTGACTGATGTGCTGTCATTAGCAGATCTGCATGTAACGCACTCAGAGAGAGAGAGAGAGAGAGAGAGAGAGAGAGAGAGAGAGAGAGAGAGAGAGAGAGAGAGAGAGAGAGAGAGAGAGGATGTGTGTATTCCTCTTGTTCTTAGGGCTATGTGAGTGTTTGATTTAAATGTTTATGGTGCGGGTGAGCACAATCTCTCTGGAGACACCGAGGCAGAGATACGGCCTCATTGCCTATGCATGGAGGAGATGTAGGAAGATTAAAATAACATTGAGTGTATTCTGTAAATGAAGAGGAGAACGAAGCAAGGCCTCCGGAGTCCATTATAAATTTTAATAATACATCAAGGTAGTGTAACTGAATAACCGATCTCTTAGGGAAGAGACACGACATTTGGCTAATATTACAATATGAATTATGAAAAACAAAAAGAGCTTTTAGTTAATCTTGTCTTCTTACTTTTATTCTTTGGGCATCTTTTTTTTTTTTTTTTTTTTTTTTCCCCCGTCACTTTCCCTGAATTCGGAACAGCGTGTAAACAAATAAAAGTGAGGGAGAACAGTTTGGTATCTCGGTAGATTAATTAATGTGCCCATGAGCTGGCATCATGCTGTAGAAATTATGTGCATAAATAATATCACTAATTAAAAAGATGCAGATTAACATGCAAATAATGTTAATGAGAATCTGCAGTCCCAGAGTGGATTCGCATAACATCAACAATTTAATGTGTTGGAAGGCTTGTGTTTGCATTACATTAATAAAATTCAAAGAGCTCGCATAAAAAATTCTGCGGGAGTCTCTGTTTCCCACTAGTGAGTTGTAAATTTGCTGGGCAGACAGAGCCCTTCTTTTGGCAGATGTAGAACTTATTATCTCAAAGGCTCGCTGAAGAGCTGCCATGTGCCAGTCTGACCAGCTGCTAGACCTGGCCGGCCGTGCCGTTCGGATACGTTTTCCCGGGGTCCGTGTTTTAGACGGCTGATTGAAAAGAACAGAAAGGGGAGCTAATTTAATCACGAGTTGTGGAGGGTTACGTCAGCATGCACTGCTCTGGTTCTCAACCTGTGCAACACCAAGGCGTATCGACGGAAATATTGTCTATGTGATCATGACAAAGCTGCTCATTTTTTTCAATATATTAAATGGATTAACCCCAATTAATGTTGACTGTGATTCCAGATGTTTCAAGAAGATTTTTTTTTTATTATTTTTTTATTTAATAAAAAAAGCATTGTAAATACAATTGAATGATAAAATAATAATTTTGGAAGTTGGCTAAGAACCACTTGTCTGCAGTCTTTGCTTACATTGGTGGTGAAAACCGAATCCTATGGAAGCTTGTTTCCACCACAGAATAAAAAATAAAAAAAGGTAATTGTGACTTTATCTCACAATCCTGACTTTTGTTCTCTCAGTTGTGAATTTTCTATATAACTGCTAGTTATAAAGTCAGAATTGCGAGAAATAAAGTTGCAGGATGGGACCTAGGATGGGCTAATTTTATTTTTTGGGTGAACTATCCCTTTAAGGTTATGAATAAGCTGGTGTGTTCCAAAACAATGAAAAAAAAAATAACATAGGAGATATACACGTTCAAAACTTACAGTCTCTCACTACCACTTCACTTCACTCTTTCTGTCCAATCAAATGCTCTCTCGAATCTAAAGCCCCGCCCCCTCTGCTATAAATACCACCTGGCCAAAGCGACCGTTGACACGTCACTGAGCAATATGGGTTGGATATGAGTGTTCGTTTGCTCAAACGCTCGAGTTTTATTCCGTTTACCAACTGTACGTTGGTTAAGAATGAAATGGCAAGAATTTATTCACACGTCTACAATTGAATCCAATGTGTCATCAGCACTCGGATTTGCTTCCATGGTGCTGTCAAGTAGGGCTGGGCGATAAAACGATAACGATAATTATCGCAAGTTAATTTTTACTCGAATTAAGACGATATCAAGAGAGTTCGATAAATGTTTGATAATGTTTATGTGCAAAAAAAAAAGTGAAACGAAACTCATTTGAACCGCGCTCCAAACGGCAGCGCAGCGCAAGCTCACTAGAGCAGACGTGTTTACTCTGATCGTTTCGCTGAAATCTGTGAAGAACACAAATGAATCTGTGATTTAAACCAGTTTAAAGGCAGATGAAAGCTGACAAACAGGAGAAACACTGTGAGAAATGATACAGTCAATATGAATTGATACTGAATGGATTTACTGTAACGTTATAGTAATATTAACTGCACAGCCCGTTCCCATCCCAAGGCGTCATATACTGACAATTTTGACATTTCGTCTACATCCAATGCCAGCCCGTTCTCATCCTTTAGCGTCACATAGAACGCTATATGACAAAACGACGCTATACTACACACATGGCACCCGTTATCGTTAATATAACACGCGAACCCAAGGCATCATAAATCCTTTAGCGTAATATGAGACTACCCTATCCTACCCCACACCTAAACTTACCCATCACAGTGCGCGTTATATTAACGATAACGGGTGCCATGTGCATAGTATAGTGCTGTTTTGTCATATAGCGTTCTATATGACGCTAAAGGATGAGAATGCGTTGTCCAACGCACATGGCACCATTTAGCGTCAATATTAGATGCAGATATATTTGGGCCAGAAGGTGCCTCCTAGTGGTGTAAGCCTAAACCTACCCCAGAACTAAACCTACCCATAACCGAACAAAGCTCTGTGCGGGTTATATTGACGCTAAACGGTGCCATGTGCCAATGGTTAATTTTAATAAAACGCAAAGTCAGAATTTTGCATTTTACCAAATCAAATTGAGGTCATTATATCAAGCTAATACTACTGTCAACTCACTGTCAAATATGCGTTTCGAGACAAAACATGTAATATTAACATTGCAGCCTGCACTGCAAACTGTGCTGAAGATATGTGCCATCAAAGTAAGGCTACACAAACTTGTTTCAAGACTTGAAACTATATCCCCCATTAGCACATACAGAAACTAATATATTTTTCTATTCAAATATTTATTTTGTTAAGGAAAAATGACAAATGTTTGAATGTTCAACGCCAAGTGATTAAAAAGTGGCTAATTCATACTAATTCGTACGACCTCACTCGTACGAATTCGTGCGATTTGTCCAAACACACGTGATGGGTAGGTTTAGGGGCGGGGTCATTGGTAGGTCATTCGTACAAATTCATACAAATTGGCCAATTCGTAAAATATGCACAATTTGTCTAAATACACATGATGGGTAGGTTTAGGGGCGGGGTCATGGGTAAGTCATTCGTACGAATTCATACAAATTGGCCAATTCGTAAAATATGCACAATGTGGCAAAAATCGTACTAATTCGTACTAGTGAGGTCTTACGAATTGTTACGAATTAGCCACCTCGTAAAATTCGTACAAATTCCTGTGAGATCGGGTTGGAATGTTCTACCTGAGATTTGTGAAATGTACTGACAAAGAGTAGTTTAAAAACCACAATTAACGCTTAAGTTTCTACGACTTTCACAAAATCGACATTTAAACTTGAAAGAAATACAAATTTGACGTTTATCAATCTCGACTGATGTGGCCCAAAAAATCGTGATATTTTTTTTTATATCACCCAGACCTACTGTCAAGTATGACTTTCAGTCTGTGAGGTAAACTAACCGCTATTGGCTATTTGAAAAGAGGGAGGAGCCCCGCCTTAGCTTCATGTTTCAGTAGAAATTAAATCAACGCATCATACAAAGCTGCACATTCTAAGGCACTTCAGTGGGCCTTTAAGGCTCTCATCAAACTTCCTGACAGAGACAGAGCATGCGAATCTCTGCGTGCCCACGTTTTCCTTTCGGAACCGGTGGGAAATGCCATCGCTCAAAATCTGAAACGAATACAGAACATGCGCTCTAAGAAAGCTGTGAGTCTGACCTAATGGATTTCACAGAGGAGACGAAATGACAAAAGTGAGTGAGCACCCCACCTCCTGAGGGGCGAATGTCTGTCGGATTTGGATCGTTACCTGTAGAATAAACAGAGTTTCCCTTGAAAAAACACAGACTGCAGTGTGTGTGTGTCCATCAGCGCGGGGCTTGCGGGGGGAAGTGGAAGTCTTCCCGCATGATCTCCATGTAACTGTCCTCGGAAGGTCGCTGCAGTACTTCATTTGTTTTGACAAAGCTAAGCCGTAGCTCTTTTGACAACATCGTCATTCGCTTTTGGAATGAGTGACGCAATCTAACGCAAATATTACGACATTCTAATATGAGTAATTGCAAGTAGCACCATTTTACTAAATGCAACGCACGGAATCAGATGTTCTTTTGTTCCCGGCACTCTGGCACGAAGAGCCCTGCAGCCTGACAGGCATTAAAACGGGAATCGAGATAAACATGTTTATTGTTGATCCCCAGGTATTTGTGACCAGCAGCTGTCTACACATTCATCATATATTTGCCAACTGTTTGCTTCAGATGAAATCTGTAATGTGTCATGCAGGGCATAAAATATAGCAGAAACGGTTTGATAGCTGAGAACTATAAAACATCTCATCCACTGGGCATGACAACACCAAGTGTTATGGAGGCGAGGGTGTAAGTGTGTGTGTTTGTTTCATGGGGCGAAGCCTGTTAAAACAGTCAGACATGCTTAATGCAACTGATAGCTTCTTGGGACATACGGTTTGTATTATGCTTGGCTGTGAGTGTGCAACAGTGTGATTTTCAGAGAGGCAGAGCAAGTCCAAGAAAAAACACACAATGACCTCTTCAGCCGGGCACAGGAGCAGCTGCTTAATAACTTAGGCGAGGCCTTGTAATACGCTTAGACAACACATAAAATTATTACAGGGATATGATGTATTAGGGTCAGTCCGAGCATGCAAATAAAACATTGATCATGTGTTATCAGTGCATATTATAGGGAAATCAACAGATGCTGATTGCATTACATTTCTAACTTCTGACTCACAGTGTTTATTTGCATGTGCAATCTGCACTCCTTTATCGTCTGATTACGAAGGCAGAATTCCTGGTTGTTCAATTTATTCAACTTATTATGCTATTGTAAAGTTTCCTAATTTTTGATTGTTGAGGTCTCCTACAATTGGTTTATGCATCCAAGGTCAAAAACCAGTAATTTTCTCAAAATATACACTCACCGGCCACTTTATTAGGTACCCCATGCTAGTAACGGGTTGGACCCCCTTTTGCCTTCAGAACTGCCTCAATTCTTCGTGGCATAGATTCAACAAGGTGCTGGAAGCATTCCTCAGGGAGTTTGGTCCATATTGACATGATGGCATCACACAGTTGCCGCAGATTTGTCGGCTGCACATCCAT
Source organism: Cyprinella venusta (assembly GCA_038021265.1). Classification (NCBI taxonomy): domain Eukaryota; kingdom Metazoa; phylum Chordata; class Actinopteri; order Cypriniformes; family Leuciscidae; genus Cyprinella; species Cyprinella venusta. The sequence continues at coordinate 6,486,772 of CM075874.1, forward strand.
GATGCGAATCTCCCGTTCCACCACATCCCAAAGATGCTCTATTGGATTGAGATCTGGTGACTGTGGAGGCCATTTGAGTACAGCGAACTCATTGTCATGTTCAAGAAACCAGTGTGAGATGATTCCAGCTTTATGACATGGCGCATTATCCTGCTGAAAGTAGCCATCAGAAGTTGGGTACATTGTGGTCATAAAGGGATGGACATTGTCAGCAACAATATTCAGGTAGGCTGTGGCGTTGCAACGATGCTCAATTGGTACCAAGGGGCCCAAAGAGTGCCAAGAAAATATTCCCCACACCATGACACCACCACCACCAGCCTGAACCGTTGATACAAGGCAGGATGGATCCATGCTTTCATGTTGTAGACGCCAAATTCTGACCCTACCATCCGAATGTCGCAGCAGAAATCGAGACTCATCAGACCAGGCAACATTTTTCCAATCTTCTATTGTCCAATTTCGATGAGCTTGTGCAAATTGTAGCCTCAGTTTCCTGTTCTTAGCTGAAAGGAGTGGCACCCGGTGTGGTCTTCTGCTGCTGTAGCCCATCTGCCTCAAAGTTCGACGTACTGTGCGTTCAGAGATGCTCTTCTGCCCACCTTGGTTGTAACGGGTGGTTATTTGAGTCACTGTTGCCCTTCTATCAGCTCGAACCAGTCTGGCCATTCTCCTCTGACCTCTGGCATCAACAAGGCATTTCCGCCCACAGAACTGCCGCTCACTGGATGTTTTTTCTTTTTCGGACCATTCTCTGTAAACCCTAGAGATGGTTGTGCGTGAAAATCCCAGTAGATTAGCAGTTTCTGAAATACTCAGACCAGCCCTTCTGGCACCAACAATCATGCCACGTTCAAAGTCACTCAAATCACCTTTCTTCCCCATACTGATGCTCGGTTTGAACTGCAGGAGATTGTCTTGACCATGTCTACATGCCTAAATGCACTGAGTTGCCGCCATGTGATTGGCTGCTTAGAAATTAAGTGTTAACGAGCAGTTGGACAGGTGTACCTAATAAAGTGGCCGGTGAGTGTACATCACCTCAATTCTGGGAGAGCTTTGAAAAGTGGAATTCCTCTTCTAGACATGTTGACCCCAGGAACCGAACTCTTCCAGATCTCAACTACAACTACAGTGTTTGAAGGTGGGTCAAAGTAGTTGTTCGCTGGCTGCAAATGGAGACAATAGATGGACGTTCAAAACCGGGATATTAGCAATAACCCAGTCGCGAACGGCCATGCAAATGCCAGCAAAAACCCGAATATGCTCATATCCCGGATTTTAAAAACCGGGATATTATACCTGGGGTACCCCTTTTCTAACCCGAATTTCTGGTCATGTAAACGTATATTGGCATATCCCCATAGTGATTTGTGTTCTGCACATGTTCTATTCGCAAGGAATCTTGGTCTTTTGAGAAGAGAAACTTCTCGGCGCATACAAAAATCCGCGTGCAGCACACCGGAAGTAAACATGGCGAGACCAGGCGAGACACAGCACAGCATACTTTTGGAGCGAGCTCAGTAACGTTACCAGCATCTAAGCGCATACAAAGGCGATCGCTATCTGCCCCAAACTATTCATTATCCGCGTGCTGCTTTTGTTGTTGTCTTTGGATACAGGAAGAAGAATCGGAAATGACGCATATTGCGTCTAAAGTTGTCCGTACGTCTAGATGCTAACGGCACGTCGCCGTTTATATCGGGATATTGCAATTCCATGTATACAGGAGAAACTCTCTCTTCTCACACATGTAAACGGGTTATTCCTAATGTTTCAGAAACCCGAATAGTGACCTTAACCCGACCATAACCCGAAAATTGGCTGCATGTAAACGTAGTCATTGTTACGTAGGTATGTAACAGGAAGTGAAACTGGAACTGCTAAAGACTCCTTTCGGCAGTTCAGAATCTATTCTTTATTTTAAAAGATGTGCCTTTCTTTATGTGCTATGCACTTTGAGCCTTTAAACTTTGCAGACCTTTTACATTTACAAACATCTAATATTTGAAAAAGGATTATGGGGCACATTAAATGTATTTGGCTCCATCAGACGGTGTTGAAATAAATTACTATTAGTTTTACTTGCAATATTTTTTATGTCAGGCAAATAGCGGTGATAGAATTCTTAATTATCCTAATTTATACAGAACTGAAAGCATGCACATATTACTTAAATAATAAATGGTGCTATTCAGTAATCATACACTGTTCGACAGTTCACAGAATGGGCCTGGTTTATCCAGCCCGTTCTCATCCCAAGGCGTCATATACGACGCTTTTGCCAAAGCGTAGACATCAAACCACATGACACCCTTTAGCGTCAATATGAGACGCAGATATATATGGGGCAGAAGGCGCCTCCTGGTGGTCTAACCCTAACCCTACCCCATACCTAAACCATTGACGCTAAAGGGTTCCATGTGCGTTGGATGTCTACGCTTTGGCAAAAGCGTTGTATATGGCGCCTTGGGATGAGAATGTGTTCGGTTAATCTCAATGTTTTTATTCTCCATTTTGTCACCTGGTGAAGGAGTCTTCTTTGATTTTTTTTTTGGCTTACTTAGTTGGGGACATTAATATTCAAAAATATTAATATTTTCAACAATATTACCTCGTTTTCAGACCAGCAGCCCATGGGCGAACAGATAGGTGCTAATGTATTTGCTATTTAAACAACGTGGCACAGGCATAGACAGTAAAAGAAATGGGCAGAGCGATCTCATTGGAACTCCATTGAGACGATTGAAGCCCGTTATGGGTGATTTTTTAGCACTTCCGTCCCTGACGCGCAGACTCGTACAGAGCTAGACTACGTAAATGTGACTTGAGTGAACCGTTTGACTTCTAGTGTGGTGGCATGAGAAATCTGAATCATTCCCTCCTGAAACATGCGCAGAGGCAGAGAGTATGAATAGGAGCTGTCCACGGGCTAGGAGAAGGGGACAAGTTTGCTAGGTATTCTGAATAATTATTTTGTCATTTTGCCTCCACGTTTCCCGATTGCGCGCGAGCTTCTTCTCGTGTCCATACGGTAATCTCAAAACTGTGCGACAGAGAGTCGCGTGGGTATGACGCAATCGTTAGCCTACTTTCACTAAAACTGCTTCTACGGGGCCATAACATAAGCTACAAAGTAATGGAGCTATTTATACATTGTCAAATTTCTTTAGAAATAAATAAAGGACAAATTGGGTCTTCAAACGCCTCAGACGTAAAGTTATTCACTGTCAAAGTGACGCCAAAATAAACGGGAGTCAATGGGAATGCTAACGCAAGTGAAGTTCTGCCACAAGATGTCAGCTCCCACGAGGCTTCAACTTCCGGTCGATGGATTACCCCCTTGGGCACAGGATGTAAAAATGATAACTGCGTCGGGCTGAATCTAGCAAATAACACTTGTGTCACGCTTGGCGCCGAGTGTACTTACGACAGGGCCCTGAAACATGCATATTCCGTAAAGCCACTTTGAAACTATGCATTGTGAAATGTGCTATATATAAATAAACTCAAATTTAACTGAACTGGAGCTAAGGCCCGTTCACACTAAAGGCCCGTTCACACTAAGCACGATAACTATAAAAGTAACGATAAAGATAACTATACATGCGTCCACACCAACAACCGATAACAATATTTTCATTCTAAGCACACGTGCGCGCTCGTGCCTGCACGCGCGCCCGCGCTGAGGTTTCAAAGTAGCGAAAATGGATGACTGCTGCTGCTTTACTTTACAAACAAATATCAAAAGAAAATCAGCCGCTTTTGGGTACACGGTATCCTTAAAAGACGAGAGGGGTTGGGAGCGCATCTAAACAGTGAATCTAGCAAGTCTAATATCTAACAGTGGATTTAGCTGACGAAGTCAATGATGGGATAAAAACATCGCCTAGTCAACACCTTTATGTATACAACTACAACACCTTTTTCACTGCAACTTCAGCAATGTTGTCAACTAGCGCTGGATAGCCTACCTGAGGTCATTTTGTAACACTATGCTAAACTGCATAATATCTCATTGTGAATACTTCTCAGCGTTTATTCCCAGGATACGACCGATTGCTTTCCACATATCCATCTTTTTTATCCTTGAACCGGGGTAAACTTGTCAAACAGTGGAGAATTTTATTTGTACCTCGATGATTAACTTCAATGTCATCTAGGGATGGGACGATAACCGGTTTCGCGATAAACCACGATAAAATATACTGACGGTTAGTATTATCGCTTAAAATTTAATTATCATTAAAACCGTATTCGATTATCGCGATTTTAATACCTCACTGTAAATCCTGTCGGCCAGTCTGACGCAGCCGCGCGCTGCACGCAATGTTTACTACTCGAGAAGGAATGGCGGAAGGCAGTGACCGTGCTTGGGAGATTCAGCCTTTTAAGAGGACCAAATCTGGGGTGTGGTCATAGTTAGGCTTTTACAAAAGTCCTGAGGGAAACTTGATCGAGGATAGTCACCCTGTCTGCAGAACAAAAAGTCACTGTCCAAAAGAAACACTTAAAATCTGCCGAGTCGTCTTCTTGTGTAACCATCACCCGCTGTTGTATAGCGAACGCAAGGCAAGTTAAGACCTCAATACCGAAACTAGGTCTGGGAAACAATTGGGCACGAAATGTTGTTTTGAGTTTAAACATTTTATGTCACTCACTTGAAATAGAAGTGAAGCTTCCGCGAAGAAAATTTTGCAGCAAGTGTCTTTGAGCCGACGAACGAACATCTTCAAATAAGATTATTATTAAGAGTGACGTTTTAAGGGATAGTAATGTATAGATGCATCACGTATTACACCGGTTTAATTATTGAATTGATAATGAGTTTAGCTAATGTTTTAAATCTTACCCGTTTATAAATTCATTTAGTAAAACAATCGTCCAGACAAGATGATCACAATAAATCAACTCTGATTTCATTTTCAAAAAAAAAACTGGAGACGCAAGACGGCCGGCAAGTTGTATTTGAATTAAACGAGCCCGTGTCTTTTGTGATATTGATGTGCGCTGTGTGTGTAGGGACTTTAAACAACAGCCTCTGGTGGAATGGCAACGGCATTCTGGCGTTCTATTGCGCGACATTAACTGCTACTTCTTGACGTTCTACTGTAACCGTCTACTACGGGAGAACAGCTGATTTGCCGTAGTCGTTACTACGTGACAGATTAAGACAGTTAATGTTATGTTTTAGGTTATGTGGCATTGGAATCGTTTCTGTATATCATTAAGTGCTAAAATCAACCCTTCTCTTTCTTTTTAAAATAACTTTCTTTTTGTATTTTGTCTGATGATTAAATTATTCTCTATGCCGTCCTCTTTACTGTTGCTTAGTGATTTTTGCGCTCTTTAGCTATGGCAGTTAACTGTTTATTTTCGGCTGCCGTCGCCGTTCTATCAGCAGCTGTTGCTTAAAGTCCCTAATAATGCGTTGCTATTGACGACGGGCATTATACAGAAGGAAATGCCATAGAATAGAATCTTGCTTTTAAAAAAAACTGCATAGAGCTGCTTGTTTATTTGTTGTTTGTTGATTTTCAATAATAAAACTTGTTAAAATGTTTTCAGTGTGAGCATCAGTTCTTTTTGAACACTTTCCATCTAATTTTAAGAAAACCGTGATAATATTGATAATCGCGATAATTTTGGACACTATAATCGTGATATGAAATTTTCATACCGTCCCATCCCTAATGTCATCTGCCATTTTAAATGCGCGATACCTTTATATTAGAATGGATTCTCATTGGTTGTCAGTGTTTTATCGTTGGACAGCTGGAAAAAATCGTTCTGAAAGTGATTCCAACGATATCGTTCCTCATATCTTTATAGTTATAGCTGTGGTGTGAACTCTGTTATTCTTTAATATGGAAAACAATTTTTAGAATTATATATTTATAGTTATCTTTATAGTTATCGTGCTTGGTGTGAACGGGCCTTAATACGAAGGTTTCCGCTCAAATCCCTATCGTCTATTGCACTTTGGAGGAGTGGGCGAACACTGACTGGCACGTACAAAAACTCTGTTCAGCCCTGTTCAGTCTTCCTTCTGTTTTAGCGTATCAAGCATTAATTTCCTTTCTTTTGAGGATGCCCACCGTGAAGTATAGCTAGACTGTCCGCAGTTTGTACAAAAGATGCACCCCTTTTGATCTGGGACGCCACTATTTCAAAAGTGCGGGACCGAACGTCTTGTCTTTCAACCTGTCAAGCGCAACAGTTTTTCATGATCCTCTTCTAGCCTCGGGTGGAATTCATCAAGGTTACGGCGGGTAGCTGTTCCATTTGTTCTCCACATGAATATAAAGTTGGTAATGATTCTCAGAAGACTTGCACTACAAAGCACTTGTCTGAGCGCTGGGCTGGAAGCTAATTACATTCACACAAATTTGTATTAATGTTGCTGAGACAGAGTACAAACTTTTCCAAGTTAATGACACATTTTGATAGCAATTAACAGTGAAACGCTTGATCTGGGAAATGGTTTGATGTGATCTACTCTTTGTAACAAATCAACAGATATTTCAAATCAAAAATACACATCACAATCTAAAAATTAATTGATGTAGTTTGTTAATATTTAGGGAAAGACTGATCCAGCATCTGAATGGTCATTTTTCTCCCGTTTCCCATTGTTTATTTTAATTACAAATTAATAAAATAATTAAAAAAGTGGAAATACATTTCCTATTGGTTAGGGGTAGGTGCAGGGGAGGGATTTAGGGACAGGGAAAAGCAATGTCCTAATAAGACAGCATTCGTTTATGATTTTAATAATCATCTACACTCACTGTAAAAAAAATATTGTTGGTTTAACTTAAAAAATGAAGTAACCTGGCTGCCTTAAAATTTTAAGTTCATTGAAATGGAAAAATTGAGTTAATACAACGAAGGAGATTGATTTAATCATTAGAAACTCAAAATATTATGTTATCTGAGCCACATAAATAATTTAAGTTGATTTGACAAAAGAAAAAATGTGATTACAAATCAGATTAAGCCAGGATTAGGTCTTTAAAGTAGCTTTCATACACATGCCTTTTTTTTTTTTTTTTACTGGCATTCATGCAAAATATGCATTCTATTCTGGGACTAGACTTAAGCCCTATGTGAAACCGGGGGTCAGCATAAATAGCATCTAATAACTATCTATTTTGTGATGGCTTTATTGTGTTTTTATGATTATTATTATTACATTTATGTTTTTGTTTTGACAGACATGCCATCTTCTAATTCTACATGAAGATCCACAAATATCATATTTTGTTCCACAAAGAACGTAACACAACACACATACAACAACAAGCAGCTGCGTAATTAATAAGTGATTTTTTTTTATTGATTTATTATTTATGCTGTATAATCCAAAGGTTTAGTTCAGGGATTCCCTTTTTTTTGCAGTCAAACTCCTTTGACCTAAATTATTTACCTTAATAAAAGTTAATATTTCAGTAAAGAACACATTCTCATATTCATAGTTTTAAGATGTCAGTTAATTGCCACATGACATGCAGGTAAACAAATTTAGTAAGTGTTTTATTTTGATTATGTTTATTTTAAAATGATTTTTTTTTTTGGCATGTGAGGATTTAATTAATTGTTAGCTTTTCACAAACCCTGAATAAATAAATAAATAAATAAATAAATAAATAAATAAATAAATAAATAAAATTGACAGCTTTAATCTTACATATTTGTTTTGCATTTCTTCCCTACATTAAATTGAAATGACATTAAGTTAAGAGTTTTATTTCTTTTTGCATTAGCCAGGTTAACGTATCCGAACTGGAAAGGAGAAAGTGAATCTGATGCGTCCTCATCTGTATTTGACCTCGTGTCCCACCAAAACCATTGCATGAATAATTCTTAAGCACAAATGAATTGTAAAGCAGCTGTATTTGACCACAGTGCTGCATGTGCTATCATAACTCATAGCTGCTCGTGATCATTTCACCGCAGGCTATTTCACGCAATCAGCAGAACCCGTGCACGGCTCACGCCGCAGGAAAACCATCGTACGCCTCATTGTCCATTCTGAATGGGACTCTACGGCCGAGCGCAACAAGTCCATCTCCCGTTTCCTAAAACGATCATAACCTCGGCGCGAATTAATTACAGACCCTCTGCTGAGCTCAGACTAATACAGAATTAATCGCACTCAAAACGGCCAAATTATTTTTCCAAAAATCCAGACAGAAGAAATTAAACCGCAATTATCATAAAATCCATCATTGTAATGCACATTGTGCTGCGGTGTTTGGATAGGTAATGATTTTCTAATATGCCAATTTGCATAAGCAGCCCTGAGATGGGTTATCGTTTCCGATCCCACACAATTACAATTCCATCTCCATACATCAGAGCTCACAGCTATGTAAAACCACAGTCCTAATTAATAAGCCGTTTACAGGCGGCAGCTAGTTACAGTGGTTGTGCCGGCTGACCTCGCCAAGGATGAGCCGTCTCTGAAGCTCACGCGCACGCCGTCTACACACATAATGACGTGCCAGGAGGGAATCATTAAAAATAATTTACACAAGCCTTCATTTACAAGATCTTTTGATAGTGCGCTTCCCCTGGTGTTTAGATCGGCGCTGGAGAACCCCCTCCCTCGAAGCGAGCGTTTGGAAGGCGGCGAGCGCACGGATACCTAAGTGGTTAATTAAGAACTGTTGGGCCGCTGTGAGAGGCTCCTCCAAATCCCTCTGATGTCTGCCGTGTCAAGTGTCTCTCTCGGGCTGGAGCTTGCATGAGGTGACTGCCACGACTGGGATAATTACCAGGGAGAGCGGGAGCAGATGAGGGAAGAGAGCCCTAAATGAGGCTTCTACGAGCTAATATTTGGCCAATCAAAACCCCTTTGTGCTGCCACCGGAGCTGGAACGAGGGGGAGGTGACGGGGGTGTGTTCAGACTCGGCCCGTTTGAAAGGGTTAACTACCCTGGGCCGGGAATCGTATCGTTTTCCTGACAAAAGGGGGAGGGATGGATTTATCTAAGCACGGGGTCTGTGGAATAACGCTGACGGAACAATGGAGCGCGCCGGGGTCACGGAGAAACCCGCGCTTCCGGAATATTTAACGCACAGCCAGGAGTCTTCGTCTCGCTCAGAACGCTTTTGTCGCGGAGACATTCGTAACTAGATCAGCTACAAAAAAAAAAAAAAAAAAGTTTATTTCTATGGCACTTTTCACAATACGTATTGTTTCAAAGAATATCCATGTTTCAATGTTTCAAAGCCATAGATGAGTGTTTCAATGTCTATATGGCAGTAATATAATGCAATACATGTTATGTGGTTAGTAAACATCATGCAACATGCTGTGATCACAAAACACTCTCAGATAAAATGTGCAAAACGTGCACTTTAGAAGTACAGCAGTTTGTCACTGGGGCAGATCCCTTAAAGGGACAATTGTGTGCCCTTTTACCGCTAAAAGGTTAATAGTACTACTTTAAGGGTGCATATTACTACCCTAAGGTACCGATATGTACCTTTTAAGGGTAGATAAGGTACAAAATTATCTCTTTAAGGGTTCTTTATCCCAAAAGGTACCTTTTTTGCATTTTTTTTTTCCTAACAGTGTATACGGATGACATTTGACAGTTCCGTGCTTTCCTGTAGCTCAAAACAGTAGAGCGTTGGCGTTTGGGAAAGCAAGAAGAACTGATAAGAATGTAAATGTGTACCTTGAAATGCAATGTAAGTCACTTTGGATAAAAGTGTCTGTCAAATGCATAAATGTAAATCAGTCCCTCCAGGATTTCACGATTTTTTTTTGTGATTTTTGCGATCAAAATGACTGATTTTGTGGTGGTAATTTCCAAAAATTTGTGAAAAAAAATTGCGATTTATATATAACATTTACCATAATAGTATTCAGTCCTTCTAGAAAAACGCGGAGTTTTTTTGTGATTGTTGCGGGCAAAAATTGATTGATTACGCGGCCCGTTTTCTTTAAAAATGTGATGGAATATGCGGGATATTTATGCGATGAAATTGCAGGAATTTGCAAAAATTGAGGGAACTTGCAAAAATTGCGGTTTGATGAAAAAGAGAAAAAAAAAGTGATTCCCCCAACACCCTGTTCTCACTAGGCTAATGTAAGAGTCATTTCTTATTACTTCCTTTGATAAGCAAGCATACTACATCATAGAAAGTGCTGGGAATATTTAATTTCTCATCTTATTTTATTTCAGACTTTTAACGAGTGTAAATAAGGTGTGGCCCCTTTAAGAGCTGCGCGCTCCCTGTTGAACTGCAGTGTTATATGTGCGCCTCGAACACCCCGTGTGTGCGGGATAATTTCTGTTTGATGCTACTTCTTTTATCTTATATTGTTTATTAAGTAACGATGTGACGGTAGAACGTGTGACAGACAGTTATACGAGTTCGATTCGTGAGATGTCAATCGCCTCCGTGAGTCTGTCTGGCGTCGCGTAATTGCGTCACTTCATAACGTTCCCATGGAAACGGGGGAAATGGCTGCTCTTGTGTGAAGCAAACACAACATTTTTCAACTTTCTGCTAAGATACATGTGACTTTTTTGCAACGAAAACGCGAGGATTATGAAATTATGCAAACCACACATATTTTGCACGGAAATCGGCAATTTATGCGGCGAACGTGCGGCGTATTTGAAAAAATGCGGCCCCCGCATAAATATGCGGACTTTGGCTGATTTTGCATTGAATTCAGCGATCGCATAATCGCGTTTTTCTGGAGGGACTGGTAAATGTATGTTAATACACAGTTAGCAACATTTGAATGCTTTGCAAGTTATTCAATCATATTTAGTTTGCAAAAATAAGCTCATTCCTGTCCACGATTATTTATTAATAACGATTAATAAATAAATTAATGAAATAATCTCTGCACCATATTCCCCCAAACTTTTTATCCCAGCACGCACAATAGCAATTATAAATTTATGTATGTAGTGCTGTTGGTTGTTTCAGATTTAGACTGAGTTGATGTTGTACACTCTTAGAAGAAAAGGTTCTATATAGAACCTCAAAATTTTCTAAAGCGCTACGTATTTGGAACCCCTACAATCCAATGAGTGTGGATGATCACAAAATTCAAGATATGGGGGTTAAAAAATGTAATTAATAAATATCAGACGAAGAGTGCCATTTCAGTTTTTATCCTCCAAAAATCTGCATGATTAAAATGTGATATTAAGTTACTACAACAGTTTAATAAACAATAATTTAATTACAACTACAAAACGTTGCAGAATAAAGTAATATATGAATGAATAATAGCCTATAAAGAACCTGTGTGCCAAAAGTGTTCTTTATTGTCATTATTGAACCTTTTTTAGCATTAAATGTCCTTTGGAGTTGAGTAAAGAACCCTATATAGAACCCTTATTTCTAAGAGTGTAGAGAGCATATCAATCCTTTTTATGCGATTTTGAGTGTCACCTTCTAACCTTCTCAACCTTCTCGCAAAACAAACTACTGTACATCACTGTCATGTGCACTGTGCAACAAACCAAGGTTTGCAAGAATATGAGGCAAGATTGCTGCATGCAGTTGCAGGAACTTCAGCAATTATATAAAATAATGATATTAATTTGAATCTCTCTCACTCTTATTGTTTGAATGGTAATGGTTACCATGTGCCCAAGTGTGTAAACCCCTGTGGTAGAGGACGGTGCTAGAAACACCAAGAGGCATTTACAGATAAAACGTAGAACTTGCATGCACTAAGTCACTTTGGAAACAAGTGCCAGCAGAATGCTTAAATGTACAAAAACAAGAAAGGAAGGAAAGGAAAAGACATAGAAGTGTTTATTAGCAGACCAAACATCAACAGAAACAGTTTGGCACCTACACCCGCAAATCCCCTTGACAAGCGTATTAGAATGAGCCAGGAGAGATGCCCCGAAAACACGTCCTCTTTAGCATAGAGAATTCCTTGCTGTTGTGTAGAAATGTTGCGGTGGAGGCGTCTGTGCCAAGGACCAGGCCTGAACAATCGTAGACGTGGGCAGGTTGTCGGTTTGGCTGGCTTCTCCATCAGCCATCAGGCTTCCCTCCACCCAGACAGACGCAGGGCTAGTGGGGGCCGAGCCCAGAGACAATAGAGGTTTTGGGCGCCAGAGCCGCCTCTAGCAAAGCGGCTTTCGCCCAGCCCTCATGCTCCAGCCACATCAGCTCCAACAGAAGGCTGGCAGAACAATCATCTTAGCAATACGGTTGATCCGCTGACCCGCAACTGTCCCGCTTTATCTCTCCAACTATTTGCTTATTGGCTGAGCCTGGAGGAGCCACGTTGCGGGCCACTGTCATGGAATGTGATGTGGCCTGGAGAGAAATGATGGGGCGCAGGGAGGCGTTTTCTGTGTTACCCAGATCCTGGGTCAGATGTACAGTAACAACCCAGTGTTTGGGTAGTTTTGTGTTACCCACACACTGGGTCAGATGTAACAACCCAGCGTTTGAGGTAGTTTTTTTGTTAACCAGATCCTGGGTCAGACATTAAAACCCAGTGTTTGGGTAGTTTTGTGTTACCCAGACACTGGGTCAGATGTAACAACTCAGTGTTTGGGTAGTTTTAGTGTTACCCAGATCCTGGGTCAGATGTAACAACCCAGTGTTTGGGTAGTTCTGTAACAACCCAGTGTTTGGGTAGTTTTGTGTTACCCAGATCATGGGTCAGATGTAACAACCCAGTGTTTGGGTAGTTTTGTGTTACCCAGATCATGGGTCAGTTGTAAAATCCCAATGTTTGGGTAGTTTTGTGTTACCCAGATCCTGGGTCAGACATAAGAACCCAGTGTTTGGGTAGTTTGTGTGCTACCCAGATCCTGGGTCAGATGTAACAACCCAGTGTTTGGGTAGTTTTGTGTTACCCAGACACTCAGTCAGATGTAACAACCAAGTGTTTGGGTAGTTTTTGTGTTACCCAGACACTGGGTCAGATGTAACAACCGAGAGTTTGTGTAGTTTTTGTCTTACCCAGATCCTGGGTCAGATGTAACAACCCAGTGTTTGGGTAGTTTTGGGTTACCCAGATCCTGGGTCAGATGTAACAACCCAGTGTTAGGGTAGTTTTTGTGTTACCCAGATCCTGGGTCAGATGTAACAACCCAGTGTTTGGGTAGTTTTTGTGTTACCCAGATCCTGGGTCAGATGTAACAACCCAGTGTTAGGGTAGTTTTTGTGTTACCCAGATCCTGGGTCAGATGTAACAACCCAGTGTTTGGGTAGTTTTTGTGTTACCCAGATCCTGGGTCAGATGTAACAACCCAGTGTTTGGGTAGTTTTTGTGTTACCCAGATCATGGGTCAGATGTAACAACCCAGTGTTTGGGTAGTTGTTGTGTTACCCAGATCCTGGGTCAGATGTAACAACCCAGTGTTTGGGTAGTTTTTGTGTTACCCAGATCCTGGGTCAGACGTAAAAACCCAGTGTTTGGGTAGTTTTGTGTTACCCAGATCCTGGGTCAGACGTTAAAACACAGTGTTTGGGTAGTTTTGTGTTACCCAGATCCTGGGTCAGATGTAACAACCCAGTGTTTGGGTAGTTTATGTGCTACCCAGATCCTGGGTCAGATGTAAAATCCCAATGTTTGGGTAGTTTTGTGTTACCCAGATCCTGGGTCAGACATAAGAACCCAGTGTTTGGGTAGTTTGTGTGCTACCCAGATCCTGGGTCAGATGTAACAACCCAGTGTTTGGGTAGTTTTTGTGTTACCCAGACACTGGGTCAGATGTAACAACCGAGAGTTTGTGTAGTTTTTGTCTTACCCAGATTTTGGGTCAGATGTAACAACCCAGTGTTTGGGTAGTTTTGGGTTACCCAGATCCTGTGTCAGACGTAAAAACCCAGTGTTTGGGTAGTTTTGTGTTACCCAGATCCAGACGTAAAAACACAGTGTTTGGGTAGTTTTGTGTTACCCAGATCCTGGGTCAGACGTAAAAACCCAGTGTTTGGGTAGTTTTGTGTTACCCAGATCCTGGGTCAGACGTAAAAACACAGTGTTTGGGTAGTTTTGTGTTACCCAGATCCTGGGTCAGATGTAACAACCCAGTGTTTGGGTAGTTTGTGTGCTACCCAGATCCTGGGTCAGATGTAAAATCCCAATGTTTGGGTAGTTTTGTGTTACCCAGATCCTGGGTCAGACATAAGAACTCAGGGTTTGGGTAGTTTGTGTGCTACCCAGATCATGGGTCAGATGTAAAATCCCAATGTTTGGGTAGTTTTGTGTTACCCAGATCCTGGGTCAGACATAAGAACCCAGTGTTTGGGTAGTTTGTGTGCTACCCAGATCCTGGGTCAGATGTAACAACCCAGTGTTTGGGTAGTTTTTGTGTTACCCAGACACTGGGTCAGATGTAACAACCGAGAGTTTGTGTAATTTTTGTCTTACCCAGATTTTGGGTCAGATGTAACAACCCAGTGTTTGGGTAGTTTTGGGTTACCCAGATCCTGGGTCAGATGTAACAACCCAGTGTTTGGGTAGTTTTTGTGTTACCCAGATCCTGGGTCAGATGTAACAACCCAGTGTTTGGGTAGTTTTTGTGTTACCCAGATCATGGGTCAGATGTAACAACCCAGTGTTTGGGTAGTTTTTTGTGTTACCCAGATCCTGGGTCAGATTTAACAACCCAGTGTTTGGGTAGTTTTTGTGTTACCCAGATCCTGTGTCAGAAGTAAAAACCCAGTGTTTGGGTAGTTTTGTGTTACCCAGATCCTGGGTCAGACGTAAAAACACAGTGTTTGGGTAGTTTTGTGTTACCCAGATCCTGGGTCAGATGTAACAACCCAGTGTTTGGGTAGTTTTGTGTTACCCAGATCCTGGGTCAGATGTAACAACCCAGTGTTTGGGTAGTTTTGTGTGACCCAGATCCTGGGTCAGATATAATAACCCAGTGTTTGGGTAGTTTTAGTGTTACAGATCCTGGGTCAGATGTAACAACCCAGTGTTTGGGTAGTTTTGTGTTACCCAGATCCTGGGTCAGATGTAAAAACCCAGTGTTTGGGTAGTTTTCTGCTACCCAGATACTGGATAAGACGTAACTAACCAGTGTTTGGGTAGTTTTTGTGTTAGATGCTGGGTCAGATATAACAACCTAGGACTTGAGTTATTTATTGCAAGCTTTTGTGACGTCTTCAGGAGACAGCAGTGCAGCTCTATCAAATCGGTGTGTGTCTTCAGTAAAATACAGGTTTGCGTATTTTTTTTTTGTATCTATACATTTGTTATTGTTCTGTATATCATTTACTTTTATGCAAAGCAAATTTTATGCGGAGCTTAAATGTATGTAATATGTATTCAAAACTATATAAAATATGTAATACTGTAAAATAAGTAATTATCATGCAAACCAGTGGTTGTGGGGAGTATTTTAAAGTTTAAAGGATTAATCCATACTCAATTTATGTATAAAGTAAAAAAAAATAATAATAATAATAAAATAATAATTAAAAAAATAAATAAATAAAACAAGGGTAACAAAGCTTTTACTACACTAAAAATGAATCAAGTATGATGGGTTAAATCAACCCATTATGCTGGGTTAAATAAACAACCCAATTTGCTGGGTAAAATTAACCCAATATGTGTTCTGTCCTATATTTTCCGAGCCCTTGGGTTGAAAACAATATATACAGCTTTATTAGTAAAGCAATGACATAAATAAATGATGTGTATTACCTAGGTTTTAATGGCATTTAAATAAATAGTTCACACACAAAACAATCCGTCATTCTTTTTTCATTCTTTAGGGTGTTTCTCTGCAATGCATTTTGAAGGGCTTTAACTTTTGACTTTCAGACAAACTAAATATTCTATATATTTAGAAGACATTTAATTTATTGATCAATTTGTTATGCTTTCAGAAATATTATGCGTGTCGCTCTGAGGTCACGTAGTGTTGAGGGTGTAGAGCGCGACCTTCTGACCTCATATCGCTCAGGGTTCAGAGTGTATCTTTAGCTGAGGAAGGAAATGTTGGCAGCTTGCTTAACATGCATACCAGACACATAAAGGGGGCAACCTGTACAGGAACTGCTCAGTACTGCTCAGTGAAGGGCATTGTGGGCCAGGTGTTTTCTCTCTCCCTTTTGCTCCCTTGATTTCAGTTCACAGAAATACACATATACATATGCATGCTGTAAGTGCTTCATGTTTCTTTGTACAGACGCTGTCCGGTAACTTACTGCAGTGTAAGTTAAATAAATATATATTTCTATAAATCATATATTTCCTATTTATGTATTGTTTTAACCCTCTGGTGTTCTGGTGTCGGTCAAATATGACTGAATTTATTTATTTATTTATATTTTTTAAATGAATGTATATATTTTAGTTTGATTTTTTTTAATTTAATATTTTCTATTTGTAGGGGATTTGTTTATAGTATAGTATTTGCGCTGTATTTATAATCGCTTTATTCACTTTTTGAGCATAGACCTGAAAATTCTCATCAGTCGTAAATCTTGAATGCTTTAGCACAGACTTAATTTTGATAAAAAGACGACACTTGGCAGATTATTGCCTAAGTGTAAAAAGTTAACTTAAAAAAATCATATTGTTATGAAAAATGCACAAAAATACTATTTTCAATTGTTATATGAAATATATATTTTAAATGAAAAAAAAAAAGATTTTACTCTAAAACTGCAAGAAAATCAAAGCCATGATTCTATGCAAGTTGTGTTCCAAATTTGAGCCTAATATTTCTGAAAGAAGTTAGCTTTAAGTAAGATTTTGTTTGGCCACAGTACCAAAAGTTTCCACTAGATACATTTAGTTTCCCATTAATTTCGAATGAGCTCATTTTTGAGCACGAAGAACACAAGTGTGACTATTTTTTTTACAGGACCATTGAACCTTTTTTGAATCATGTCTATGATGTTTTTGTGTTCACAGAGCAGTTATGAGGAAAAAAAACAAACAAAAAAAAAACGTAAAATTCACCCAGTGGTTGAGTAAAAAGTTGAATGTCTGAAACCACCACAGAAAGTATTCTAAATTGTTACAGTATATTGCATTCCACTCAGTATTTATTAATGAGATGAAAATAAAGAATTCCTCTCGTAATGTCGCATTTTCATGCTTGCCACGCTCCATGTATCTGAAAGAATAAACAGTGGTATCAATGGCTGGCCAGAAAGTAGCAGCATAGAAGCTGCCATGAAAATTGTTTATCTAGCTGCCGAATGCTATTCAACTGGGACTGCGGCATAATGATGCTGCGAGAACTGTCAGCTTTGCAATTAAGTCTGTCTTCAGATGCTTTCCAAGCAATTCATTAACTCAACACACTCCTGCTAAATGAGTTAAAACAGATCAGTAATTACTGAAGAAGTTTGCGTATTAAAGAGCTCAACTTTTTTTTTTTTGAGGGAACCTGAAGAACTTTGTTACGTATTACAGTGTAATTATGCTTTCTCATTAGTCTCTTGCTAATGCGAGATCTTTAATTGCTCCACTGTTGAGTCATTAGACACAATATGAACGCTTCTCTGCTACTATCTGATGTCCTAAGAAGTTCTGACTGCTGCTTTTCTTTTCCTAATGAATGTCACCCAGCACACTACAAATACGCTTATTATTGAGCATAAAATAAAACTGTTTAGAAATTAATCCAAGTTTTTTTTTCTTTCTTTTTTTTTGCCAATAATTAGCAAATATACTACAAATGAAACATTTTATTTGTACCCTCAGCAATGTATCTCATGAATTTGTGGAAGCTTGTTTCCACAACAGAATAAAGCATTTTAAAAGATAATTATGACTTAACATCTCACAATTCTGACTTTATTATTTTTTTTTTTGCAAGTTTTGCAAGTTTTGCAAGTTTTTGCAAGTTTTGCAAGAATTGCAAGTTTACTGCATATCAATTGTGAGTTTATATCTTGTGAGATAATTGTGAGATATACAACTATATATATATATATATATATATATATATAGCAATTGCGAGGTTATATCTCACAATTCTGTGAAATAAAGGTCTTAAATTAGCTTTTAAAATGTTTTATTCTGTGGTGGAGTTTCAATATGAATTGTATGGACTCTGCAACAGTTCCATTATATTTATATAAAAAAAATACCTTATTTTAATCCTTTAATTTACCTTAACCATGCAAACACTGACATTAAATAATAGAAGATGATAAAAGATTATAATAAAGACTTTTTTTTAATTTTTATTTAAAAGTTCTGATACGTGGATTTGTTGAGTATCATGTTTAATACATCATTCTTTTATGGCTCAAATATGATATAGTGAGAATAAGTTCATTCTTGAGAAGAAAAAAAGTTTCAAAGAGTTTCAAACTAAACAAATATATACAATTACGCACAGATGTTGATATTTCCATGGGGGAAAAGCAAGATGAAAATCTGACAGCTTGTAATTGTGATTTTTACAACAACGACTTGCATACAATCATAAAATTCCTCAGTTTTATGATCAAAGCTCTATACAGTAGTTTCAAAACATATAATGCAATGTATTACTGTAATGTATTAGCTGTATGAGTGAGAGATTACATACATGTTCCAAAAATCTTGATGGATGTAATACATGCTTTTTCTAATAAGCATGTATTACATATGAATAATTCATAAAATAAAAATGAATGGATAATGAAGTAAACCTGCCTCAGTCCAAGAAGTTCATCTTGAAATATTACTAATATTTCATAAGTCATTCTTACATTTACTAGTTAAAATCAGTAAAGATGTCAAAGCAAAAAGACATGAATCGCAACATGAAGGTGGACGGTTTTACAATTGTACTAAATTGCCCTTTACTTGTTAAAAAGTATAAACTATCAACGATGACAGAAGGCATGTAGTAGAATGTTTACAGCATTTTTTTCATGTTTTGATCATGTTTATAATTTAGAGGCCTTATGAAATTCCTCATCATCAAATTTGATACAGTTTAGGGCTTTAAACGGTTAATTCTCTCAGAAGAACTTATTCCTTTCAAAAGTTAGTCTTATCAGGTTCTTCAAAATGAACCTCCAAGTTTTAGACCAACTTGATGTTGTGCTGATTAATTTTGTTATCATATAAAGTACTGAAGTAAACAAACCTTGGAATGTTTATGATGTGATGTATCTCATTTTTATGCCTGGAAATCAAAACCATGGCCACCATTTTCTTCAAAAAGTTGACTAGGCTTCAGATCATTTTATTTTTTTTTTATTTTTAATGAAGCGCAAAGAAACCTAATTTCACATGTCAGAAAACCAAAACACAGCTCAACCAACTATAGCAGCAGAGAGTTGGGATGCGAAAGTTTGAAAATGGGAACATTTGAATTCCCTTTGGTCTATAATTGAACTAAAGTTAATAAAATTGATTAATTGTCTAGGACTCACCTTCAATAATCTCCCAAAGGAAGTCACTAACTAGCACCCTATAGGGAGTGACAAATTCCTTTAGACATCTTTTATCAACTATTAGAATAATGCATAAATATTAGCTCTAGAACCTGCAGTATCAGCAAACACAGAAAATAAAGGTCATTGGGCATTCATGGAGATTGTCATCTCTGCGTATTGATGAATCTACACTCTTAGAAGAAAAGGTTCTATATAGAACCTTAAAAGGTTCTATCAGCGCTACATATTTGGAACCCCTAAAAGGTTTTATACAGAACCCTTTTTAAGGGTTCAATAATATGGTTTGTATGCATTTACAGTATCACAGACGCACGAAATGGCATAACTAAAGCCAGCACTGGCATTTGTTTATGTCCTAGATAAAACTAAAACAATACGTCTGAAATTCTACATGCAAATACATGTAAGATTATTAAGTCTTACTTACAGGTTGTGTCCCAACAACTGCAGCCTCTGGTTTTAAAGTTGGAACTGCTTCATGTTTTAGTGACAGTATCTTGTTGAATCCAGCATTGAACTCGTGGAGATTCTGGAAGCTGTCTTCTGTAAAATGCGCAGCACAGAGAGCAAAATTATGATTGTAATTTTCAGGAACATAATCAAACATAAATTGTAGCCATTGTTGATGAACTTGTCCGTGGGAAGCCCGAACACAGAAGACCTGACAGCTGTGTGAACATAACACACTTTTGACGGCATGGCTACAGCTCTCCACTAGAACTCTTGCTCTTCGACAAAGCCGCAAAAATATAGCCATGCTCCCTTTTTTTTGCATATTCTGGAGGGAGGGTTGATGTAAATGCATGGGTTAGTTACGTATAAAACCCGGGAAGTATCTTGTTGTAGACCCATTCGAGTCGTTTTTCGAATCAACGATATCTTTGCTTACGTTAAACCTTCAGTGCAGCAACCGCAACATTACACACTATTTAAAATGAAACAAGTGAAATTGCAATCAACCACCCCTTTAAAATGATATACCATTTTCGATACCACTGGGAAAACTGCCATATCAATATTTTTTTTATTTTTATCTCATCATTTTTTTTTTTTTTTAAATTTGGCTAATTTTAACGCAATAGCTTATAAACAGCACAGGGAGGCTTTATTTGAAACTCTGAACTAAATTTACAACAAAAATAAAAACAGTAAAAAGTAAGTGATAAAATAGGAACAGATAAACAAACTGCAAACGATAGCACAAATAAATACAATAGAAATAAACCGACAAATGAAATAAACATGGCTTTAAGTCGTTCAGGTAGTCTAACAGTACATTTAGACAAGAAAAATACTACATAAATTAAAGTAATCAATTGAAAAAAAAAACACTGCAATGTCTTCATTGTAAATTAAAAATGAATACAGACTAATGCTTACAATTAATGTTACAAAAGTTATTCAGCTAAGCAGTGAGTGCTTTTCTTTTTGTGTTTTGTTACAATGACAGACAACAACAGGTTTATTAGGCTGCTGTCACTTTAAGAGCAAATGCACAGATCCAATATAGTGTTAAACAACATGCGTTTTCTTAATTTAAGGAGGGTCTAACAGAATATTCAGGCAAGAAATTCTACAGAAACTAAACTGATCAATTTAGTTTAAGAAATTAAAGACACTGGATAGTTTTCATTGTAAAAAGATTACAGATTAATGCTTACAATCAAAGTTACAAAATATATTAATCTAAGTATTCAGTGCTTTTCTCTTTGTCTTATGTTCTTTGGTTAACATGACAGATAACAACAGGTTTATTAGGCTTTTGTCACTTTAAGAGCAAATGCACGGATCCAATATACTGTTACACAACATGCGTTTTCTTTTTCAACTATTTACGTTCTAAAATTGCGTTCACCTGAATATTCGCCATGATGGGCATTAAGCGTGAGCATAATAAGCCACAAAAAAAGAACTCAGTTTGGTCTTCACAAACTATTTGAGAGGTCGTTTTAAATGCACGCCACTTACATAGATCAGTGGTGCGCGCGGTTATGGTGTGAGCGCGAAACCTGCAGGAATGAGTAAAATTATGCGCAATACCCCGCACAGAAAATTCAGGGCCTGTAACACCAACACTATTCAACCAAAGCGAATGAGAAGAGTGAGTGAGAGGAGGCTGGTGTGTGTCATTTTTCCATTGGGGAGAAGAGAGAGCAAGAACGTGGAGCTGGTATTGATGTATCGATACTGCGGAAAATCGTTTCAGATATTTCAGTACTAATACATATCGAAATCTCTGTCAACACTAGAGGAATCCCCGCAAGAAAATGAGTGGTGATCCCAACGATTCCAGCTTTGTTGATACAATAACCCTGTCTTGAGTAAACACACCAGAAACGTCAACAAAAATCTCTTGTTAAAAATGGCCGACGCTGACAGAGATCTGATGTGGGGAACCCATGTCGGCCTGGCATGTTGGCTATTTTTCAGTTAATGTTGATTCGAAGCCAAGCAAAAAGTGCCTTTAAAATCTAAAACGCTTCTATCGCCGCCTTTGCGCGCTTGCCAGTTGGCCACGTTTGGTAATATCTCAAAAGTGGAGCGTTAATCTCAAAGCCTGGCTAATTAAACAGCATTAAACAGATTAATTTGTTCTTTGAGTAAGTGGCTGAACCGCTCGTTCCTCCGAACGGCCTGCTGTGGTCCACCGTGCTCGCTCTATTTCATCTGGGGAAAACGTTCGGCCTCCCTCCCTCCGCTTCCATCTGATGTGCTTCCTGGGTCACAGAGGCGAAAGAAGAATTATACGCATATAAATGTCCCTTTTATGAAGTGCCTTTTGAAAAGCCACTAATAAAAATAATAAAGATAATGTCCCGGGCAGATGCATTCGGCTGATCTGAGGCACGGGCCGTGAGCCTTGCAGTCATTCGTTGACAAAACAGTCATCTTATTTACACGCTCCACAATAACCCGCCGCAAATGTCGAAAAGAGGAATAAGGGGGGAAAATAATTAGCATATTAATCTTTTTTATGCCGTCATCTTTCAGGTCCGGGAGAGCACGGTGTAATTTAAATCTAAATGCTTTCCTGGCATTAGAATTCATTTTAGATGGGTCAATTGTTCTGTAATAAAAGGATGGAAGGTGTACTTCATGCAGGAGATTTATGTTTGCCATTTGTTCATATTCATGTGCTACTGAATACCCTCAATTCAAATGGTGATGGCAGCTCATATCAGCCTCAGTGCAGCCCCACACATCACTAACCACCAGCAATGAATTTCATTTGCAGAACAAAAAAAAAAAACCTAAAGAGAGAAAAGAGAAAACGGGGGGAAAAAACATGCTGAAATTAACTCCACCGGTTTATTGATTTTTTTTTTTTCGCTCAACAGAGGCCTGTATAACAGCTCTATTGCCCCCATAATGATTAGTGACAAAAGTTTAATTAAGCAATTATGAAGGCAATAATAGAGTTGTCGGGTTTGCTTAGCTTTAGACTGTTTAAGACTTATCTCCTTGCCGCACATCATAGCGGCAGAAATCTGCTTTAGGAGATTAATGCTGTGAGAACACAGATGCCCACTCTAATACCCCCTCCACCACGCTGACGCCTCGCCGAAGACCAGAACACAAGCGTCCCTTTATCAAATTACAACTCTGTTTTTCATGAATATGTAGTACTAGGGGGAGGGGGAGGGGGGAGAAAAGAAGAGAAATCCAGTTATGGCTTTAAGGTGTAATTATAAAGACGTATGACACAAACGACACGCGCCATTCTGTTTTAGTCATCTTCACTATGAAATGCGCGTGATAATTTTGTTGTGAATAATGATGCGCGGCGTTCTGAGAGCCTGTGGAGTTTTCCAGCCGTTTGTCGCTGCGTATTTCTGAGAGCGCCTTAATGTGCTAATCGATTAGTCCTCTCTCTTTTGTTTCCCGTGTCTGTTCCTTTATTTCATTAGATTTCCAACCCTCTCGGATTCTTGCAGATACATGGGAGACTTTTATGCACGAGTTTGATAGCGGATTCTTGAAATGTGCGCTCAAAAGGGCCGAATGAGAACATCCTCAATGCAGAAACACTATCGTTAGTTCAAAGCCACAAACTGGGCTTTGTTCATTACTTCATGTTTAGTGCTCTGGTTGATTCAGAAGGTGTTTTTTTTTCGTAAGTGCATCCCTAACAGTTGACGAAATAAACTAGTAGTACATATAGTGCGTGCATGGGAATTTACTTTATTTTGATGGTTCCTTTGACCCTATGGTGCTCTGCACAATTATGCCAAAAATAACCAACATTTATTTATTTATTTCAATGAAATTAATGTACTATATTTTAGTTTGGTAATGTTATATTTTGTATTTTTAGGGGATTTTATGGTAATAAATTTAGGGTGACCATATTTTGATTACCAAAAACCAGGACACTCGGCCCAGCAAACAGATGGGCCTACTCAAATGATGCTCGAAGTTTACTCAAAGATACCTTTTTGATTTCAATACATTTAAAGTAGGTTATGCCTCCTCTGTATGGATAGAAAATTGTTATATGAAAACAGGACATGTCCTGGGAAAACAAGACAGTTGGTCACCCTACTAAATTGACACCAGGCAGATTATTGCTGAAGTGAAAAGAGTAAAAAGTGAGAGTAAAAAGAGTAAAAAGTGAACTTAGTTACATTCTTATGAAAATATACATTTTTAACACATTTTTCTCTAAAACTTTGAGAAAAACAAAGCCATAAATCTAAACAAGTTGCCTTCAAAATTTGAGCCTGATATCTCAAAAAAAAGCTTTTATAAGATTTTGTTTGGCCACAGTACCAAAAGTTTCCACTAGATGCGGATATTTTTGACCGCAAGGAGCAGGAGTACTGTAAAAAAAAATATATTGTTGGTTTCACTTAAAAAAATGAAGTAACCTGGCTGCCTTAAAATTTTAAGTTCATTGAACTGGAAAATTGTGTTAATACAATGAATGAGATTGATTTAATCATCAGAAACTCAAAATATTATGTTATCTGAACTATATAAATAATTTAAGTTGATTTGACAAAAGAAAAAATGTTGTGATTACAAATCATGAAAATATTTTTTACCGTAGGACAATTGAACCTTGTTTGAATCATGTCCATGTTTATTTGTGTGTGTTCACCAAGCCAAGTGCGTAAACCTTTAACAAGTTTCGTACCATTCAGATGGAAAAAAAACCTAAAAAAACAAACAAATGTAAAACTGTTCGTTTTTTACTTGTTCCTCTTGCGCATAAGGTCTATAAATTTACAGAATCCATTCTGGTAAAATTAATGAATCTTCTTCCACTCACTCATTCTGTCAAATCAGATGCATTCTAGAATGTTAAAGACCTTCTCTAATGCCTCTTCTGACTTGACTCTTCTGTGAACCAAATTATGTTCACAAATGTCTAAAGGTTATTTGCATTGTAGTGCTCTAAACCAGAGGTCTTCAACCCACTCTCTTGCAGACTTTAGCTCTAACCCTGAACCTGCTGATCAAGGTGTTCAGAGTCACTTGAAACATCACAGGCAAGTGTGCTTAAGGTATAGACCAATTTTAAGCCGGCGTCACAGTTACGACACGGCGCTAGCTGCAGGCAAAACAAAGGGAAAACTTGAGGCGGCCAAAACAAACCAGCACAGATTTGGCTACATAACAAGGAGCTTAAATTATTATTATGATTATTAAATGCCATCTTGTCGTGTTGTTGGGTGCAAGAATCGATGAAAAATGAATATGCTGTATCTGGAATTTTTATTTCTAGAAAATATTCACATCATTAAAATTGCGCCATAATGTCACTTTTTACATTGTCGTCTTCTTGGCGCTAGCTTGGCAGAACTGCGGATCGTACCACACAAGTCTTGTACATGACCAATCATCACACAGTTATAGGCATCTAAAAATGTATATGCCCTCAGTTTCTCTTTACGCTCGGTTTCTCTATCAGATAACGTTATGTGTAACAGTCTCATCCCAAGACGTCATATAACTGACGTCTTGGGACGTCTTTTGACCATACGTCAACATCCGCCTTTTTAGGGTACCCTTAAACATCGGTTAGATGACGATCCCGGTCTGTCTAACACCTGACGCTTTACCTTTAACGTCAATTAGGTGACGGGGTGGGTTTAGGGGTAGGAGTAGATCTGGGGTAGGGTTAGGATCCCATAACGTGATCTAACCGACGTTTAAGGGTACCCTAAAAAGGCGGATGTTGACGTATGGTCAAAAGAAGTCCCACAACGTCAGTTATATGACGTCTTGGGATGAGACTGCGCTGTTAGGTGTAGAGGTCAGGCCACTCAACCGGAGGTAGCGTTAACGTTAATCCTGTCAGATCGTCCATCCATTGACAGCGTGTAGAGTATGGGTCAGCCAATCTTGTTCTGTCTGTTAAAATTAACTTTTGAAAATAACAATTGTGGTCCTTGACAAGTGAGTAACCTTACACATTAAGATAAAATCGAATTTTCTCCAGTCATTGTTAAAAAAACAAGCTAACAAAACTTGCGTTAGGGAAGCAGCCAGAGGGATCATTCTGCCACCACCTAAGCTAAAAAAAAACATCACCATGTTTACCAACTGAAATTGGTCTATAGGAACTAAACTAAACTGCAGGACAGTGGGTCTCATGAGCAGGGATGAAGACCTATCCTCCAAACAACCCCAAATGTTTAGTAACAATGGCAGATACAACATATCTGCTAATAAAATATAAGACGTCTTAAATATTTTAATTTATAACAACACTAAGTATTTATAAAAGTAGTATTACATTATTATTATCAATATTATAAAATCAAGAAAAGTATTTGCTTGTGTTGAGGTAAAATTGACCATCTGTTAATGCCTTTTCTGCTGTTTTTAGAAAACCAACAATCCTCAGCCATTGCAAAAAAAAGTATAATAACGTTAAGCTGAGTTCTCATCATTGGAAAACTCTTTGCACTCAGGCCACAACTACACAGCAAAAAAATAAGACTATTATAAGCTTCGCAGGGCAGATTTGAGAATGCTTACACAGGCTTTTATGCTTGTGTAGCTTAAGACTGCAAATCGAACCACAGATTAGCTTAATGTTGAATGATACGTCTTTTGAGTGTGCCCCCGAACCGGTTCCATGAATTTAATTTTACATGGATACTCGATTGGGAATCTGTGGTCATTGCGTTTAGGCTTCGGTTTAATCTTGGATGCATGGAAATCTCGAAATGACATTATTTGCAGTGAGAATTTTTCTCGAGCTAAAACGCCAGAGCGTTCTTCAGCAAAGCTCTCCGGCGCGGAGCTGCCAAGAGAGCGGACGTCTTCTCCGTTAATGAACTGAAAATCCTAACAGACGGGTGGAAGACTACAACACACTGACGCTTAGACAAACTGTCTACGGATGAAAACACCGGGAGAACAATTCCGACGCGAGTGACTTTTCACACCAATGCGCCAAGAACGTAACAGATCAATGATGACGTGAGAGATAATAACTCCAGAAACAATAGGCACATCCATTCTGCATGGCACGGAAGAGGTTAACGTCCCCCGCCAAGCCATTAGTCTGCCGACTGAAGGTCGAGGTTGGTCGGGGTCACCTCTGCTGTCCTCTTTCTCAGCTGTTGTGCCAGAGAAGAGTGCGGCGGAGGGCCGGCTGATGCCTTGTCCCTGCTGCCTACACAATGAAATGACACACTGAAGGTGGTCTTGCATCTGGCGTGCTATTCAAACAGGCCTGCCACAGCCCAGCTACATGCACCGTTGCCAGATTGCAGGCTAATTAAGGCGCTCTTGGATGACCATCAGTGGCGTCTCCGGGTAAGAACGGCTCACGATGTGAGGCCCTGGAAGAGGAGCGGCGAGCGGACCCTCCCGAGAGCCCTCGGGCCCGTGACCGCTGCCCGGCAAACGAAGGACGGCGCTCTCTCGCCAACGCGCTGTGGATGCGATCGCTCGTTGTTTTTTGTTTTTTTTTTCCCAACCCTGTTCGAGCTGCAGATTTAATGCGGTCTATTTAAAAAAAGGCAAACTTGAACAGTTTTTGACACAGAGCTTCCCCATTCCGCTTGGCTTTTAGCATAATGTCTGTTTGTGACAGGCCGCGCATGCAGCCCGGTAAAATGCGCCCAGTTTGACAGCAGCTCTCTGAGTGGAGAGCAGCAATTGTTTACCCGACTTTATTTTTTGCTGCTCACCGCCTTTATTTCTCAGCGATGGGAGGAAAAGTGAAGAGGGCGAGGGAAAAGAAGAGACAAAAAAAATACAAGACATGCAGCAGAAATGCTGCTGCTCGCTAATAAGATGCCCATCATGCTCGGCGGGCTGATTTGCAGCGCTCCCCCTCTAAGTCTCCATGATTACAGCGTAAAGGCCCCGGCTCTCCTCCCCAGCTGATCCTCATCTTGTTCGCTGGCATTAATGACACTTCAGTCACCGCAGCTTTCAAGCAGGGGCCCTTCCACGGCGAACAGAGAGCTGACATTTCCTGACATTTTCCCAACTAATTACAGTACAAATAATTAAGCGTGTTCGCGTATGTAACAAATGAAGGCGAAAGCCGTCTGTCAGGGCGCCTGTGATTGATGACGCTGGGAGAGAGTTTATCTGATGGGTCCCTGCCAGCGACTATAGAGGGAAGCAAATTTATTAGAACGAACAATGCAAATTTAGAAGTCATCTCATCCAGTTAGGCACCCGAGCAATATCCGTGTCAAGGTGAATGTGACAATGAAAGCAAAATATTTGCATTTTGTGGAGCGGGCTGAGGGGAAAATCAGAGCGAGAAGATGACAGGCCTAATTATTTCGACTCACACAGGCCAAGACAGCTGTTTCTTGTGTCCTGAACAAGGCTGTCATGCAGGTAACCAAATAGGTCTGCACACGAGCCCGTATCCGACACAGACGCGGAAATGTCTGCCGCTAATGACCAATGCTAATGTTGCTGCCATGTCTCGCAGAAAACTGCAGAAGTGTCAGCGCGCACTTTCTGCAAGCCAGTCAACATTTTGCTCCATAATTATGTGTTAGAGAATTAATTCTTGCCTGTCAGTCCCCCTCGGCCCACCGCCGCCAACTGACAAAGACGAATGGCGTCAAGAACCGGGCGGGGATGACGCCGCTTGAGCTCGACGTTGTACGTTTCGGATAACGAGTAAACTGCGTAGTGAAGGTGATTTCGAAATTCTTCATTTGGCTTTATGATTAAACCTTCACACAATGTCCACAGTGGTGGAAAGTCCTCACCATATTGATATAGAGCTTGTCGGTCATCAAATACATCTGTTTTTTAAAAGAAATTATATTCGTACAGGGGGTTTAATCTTTGTACATAAAAACGCATATAGATTTATTAAAAAAAAAAACACATTCATGACCCACCTTTTTCATCTGTTCGCTCACGACGATATCACAATGCTAGTGCTTTTAAGCCACCAGATATCAATATGATGCACACACATGCACTTAAGGGAATACAAGCTTTACCGCCCACACTTATAATGAAGCTACTCAGGGGTAGCTATACAATAGCATGGAGAGGACGGCAAATCCTGGTGGGTTTGGAGAAATCTACATTGGGATCAAAGTATGCCGCTTAGCTGCCTAACTCCTGCTGTAGAACAGATGGGCCCTGGTCACACGATGAGCCCTCCGAGATTTACAATCTAAAATAACTGCTGCTTAGATGGCTCGAGAGATAGACAGAGACAGAAACAACTGGCCGATCTATTTGAGTAGACGTAGATGCTATTTTAATCCAATGCAATTCTTCCTTTCTCCTTGTTTGTCTGTTTACGCCTCATTAATATATTAGAATCTCATTAATATATTTTCAATTTCATTCATCTTTTGCAAGGATCAGCATAAACACACTCAATCAATGCTGAGGCGTAAATATTTTATATTGAAACAGAGCAACTCATGTTTTTGGATATCCTTTCCCTGTAGTATACACTAGCCTTGCTTTCTACCGCCTTCGCCAAAACTCAAAATGGTCTAATATGGAAGCGCTTTGGAACGAGTCACATTAACCGTAACTCCAAGTATTGTGAATGTATCGGTTTTGCCATCTTGGATTTCCACTTAGCTTGTTGCGATACCTTCTATTGATTCAACAAATACATTCAAGAATTTGCCAAGGTTTTTTTTAGCTTTATCTCTACTGTCTAGCTAGGCAAACGGACTAGGTTTCACATATTACTAGACAGCCGTCACATTTCTTAAATGATATTCTTTTTATTGAGGGTGACCTCTATGGCTCCCAGATGAGCTATCATCTCACTCAATATGTTACTCAACATTTCAGAGGGCTAAAGTGGTGTCAGGTTCCGTAGCATTTGACCTTTGACCTTCCTGAAAGCTGATCTGGAGAATCTCTGGACATATTGCCCCCCAGGTGGAGCATCCTCCTTTGGGTGGACGTCCTGACCCTCGGGTGGAGTGGCTTTCCGTCACTGATTTCAAAGCAAGACCAAATTATAGACTGCGGCCGTGATGGAGACAGTATTTCCTTTTGTGCAGATGACGCAAACCTTGGATTGTGTGTCATAGGGAGAAGATTTTTTTTTAGAATTTGGCAAATTTATGTGCATGTGTTAGGAAAAGGAAGCGCACTTGAGGAAAACTGAGATCTCAGTCTTTATGTCTCCCATTTCCACGATATTTTCCGTTCTGGCTGTCTGAGTCACCCAATCTGTAAGGACAATACTGACAGCATCAAATACCAGTGAACGTCTATGGGTTCAGGCTGTGCCAGCAGAGAGAGAGTGAGAGAGAGAGAGACAGAGGCAGAGAGAGAGAGCTTTATATCATCTTAGCTGACTGTTCACATTCAGACGAGATAATTAGGAGTAAAACAAAGACTGTCATAGGACTTAAGAAAGAAAAGGCATTAAACAGCGTAAAACAGGTTTAACATTTCCCATTATAAAGACACCAGTGATCCTCAAGCCCCTGGGACAGAGGACTTTGTTCGAGTGATGCTTTGGGGTGACTAATTTTGTCATTTTTCCTTCTCTCTCTCTCTTTCTTTTCTTTTCTTAGTGTCAGAGAATTTCAGCGACTGCATCTACTGATTCCTCAATGCCGATTTCTGCTTTGCTGGCAATCGGGATTCGTATCGTTGGATGACATCTAAAGGTGACGTCTCTATCTCATAAATTCCCTTCCAAGAGTTCGATCAAATTCATCCGAGCACACAACATTGAAGAACTCTTCAGTAAAGCATTTCAATTTGTATAGTTAATTTCTTTACAACACAAAGTAATTTAAATACAATACTTAGATATTGACCAATGTTATATTTTATGACCTATACCAGTGGTGATTAATTGCATGTTTGATGGGGAATCCACTAAGAATAAATTGCAACCTAAATCAGTTCTGTTTATTTTCTTGCACAGTCTGCAATGTTTTAGAATCTAATTCTTATAAATGATGTGCTTAAACTTGCCATTTTTGCAGGATGGTCCTTAGTGTGAGAAAAAAGCAGCACACTACCAAATTCTGGCATATTGTGACTGAAGTATCGGATCGTACCACTGAAATCCAGATGCCAAAATCCAATATTTAAAAGGCTGAAAGTGCACTTTGCAAAGGTAAATAAAGAACTGCTTGTTTGAATAGGTACAGTACTTTATTTACTGAAGAAACACTATATATATATATATATATATATATATATATATATATATATATATATATATATATATATATATATATATATATATATATATATATATATATATATATAAGTGACAAAAGCCTAATAAACCTGTTTCTGCCTGTTATTAATGTTAAACAACAAAAGAAAATCACTCACTGATCTTGACTGAATAGCTTCAATAATTTAAGGATTAATCAATATTTATTTTATAAAATAAAACTATGTAGTGCAATTTTACATTTGATTAGATTTGATTTGAATATCTGTATCTGAACCTTGTAACTGCTTGTATTTGTTTGTACAGCTGCTATTGTTGATTTATTTGTTCTTATTTTATTACTGACTGTTTACTTGTCTTTAATAATGTAGAAATTTATATTAGTCTAGTTGTTTTGCTGTTTGACTTCTTTTCTTTTTACCTCACTGAAATCGATAAGAATCGAAATTGATACGTCACAAGACTGCCATTTCAGCTAATGCAATTTCAGAATCTAAGCTGACGTGATGCTTCTTCTGGTGGCAATTTTTGAATGCGTGCACAGGATCTGATCTTTATGGTAGACAATGATCACTTTGGGGTGTGTTCTTCACACAAATCAATAGTTTGGCCACAGAACAGTTTGAATATGTGTACTTATTGAATAAATAGTGTATGTAATTATATCTATCTGTTATATCCAGTGTTGGATAAGCAGAATGACTGGTTTTGTGCTGAAGTGTGATATTCAAGGGATAGTTCACCCATAAATGAAAATTGTTCCAAGCTGTTCCAAACCTGTGAGTTTCTTTCTTCTGTTAAACACAAAATAAGATTAGAAAGAATGTTGGTAACCAGATATGTTTATGGCACCCGTTGACTTAGGACCATAATAGGACAAAACTAATATAGATGTCAGTGGTTACTGCCAACTGTCTGATTAGCAATACTGTATCTTATTCTGTGTTCAACTGAAGAAAGAAACTCATACAGGTTTGGAACAAGGGTGAGTAAATTATGACAAAATTATAATTTTTTGGGTGAACTATCCCTTTCAGTACAGGTTTTTAACTTTTGTGTTATTTATTTTATTTTTTGATGCAATACTACAACAGTATGAACCTAATATGAGCAATATATAGAATAATTACGGGTGGCCGATAAAAGCAAAAAAACAACAAAAAAAAACAATATATTTATTTTTTACATTTTTGGTCAACAACGATATATAAATCACAGTATGCACATTTTAATGGAACTATGATACTGAAAAGACAATGTTTTTGTTTGTTTTTTTTTTTGTTTTTTTAAGCATTGCAATGAGAAGCCTAATAAATATACGTATTTTTTAATGCAAACCGTGCGGGTTTTCTATAAATGGTTTATTAGGGGTGGGCAATAAATGGTTACAAATTTCTACAGGTTTATCACCTGCTCCTAATTGTAACAACAATAATTATAACAAAAACATAGCAGTGTTAACAAGCAAAGTTGAGTATAAAAAAAAACTTTCAGAATCAACCTTGCTTGTCAACCCTTCTCTGTTTCAAAATGTTTGAGAGTAAAGTGTGATTCGGTAAAAAAAAAATATTGGTAAAACCGATAATTGGTCTGTTTATAATTTAAGAAAGAGAGAAAGAAAGAAAGAAAGAAAGAAAGAAAGAAAGAAAGAAAGAAAGAAAGAAAGAAAGAAAGAAAGAAAGAAAGAAAGAAAGAAAGAAAGAAAGAAAGAAAGAAAGAAAGAAAGAAAGAAAGAAAGAAAGAAGTGACAGACGAATGCCCTGGGGCCGTGTATGTGACCTGTCTCGTATACCCCCTCTCCATTTTACATATAGAGACACTTGTAAACAGACTCTGATGCAACGCAGCTCTTTGAAACATGCACAAGCTAATGAGATGAGATCCAAAAAAATACATATTACGCTGACAGTAAATCATATTACATTCCTAATAAGCATTAACTGGATAACTGGGTCAAAGCAGAATCATCTTAATTGATTTTTCTAAAGGAATCTGACAGGAAAATGTCAATGCTTGAATATTTCTTCATGCATCATTAAAACAAGATTGGCTTTTAACAAAAGGAGATTCCTGTGCCGAATTGATTCTTGCTCGGGGCTGCCTGCAAGTAAGTGTATTACATAAAAATCTATACAGGATATTAAAACAACACCATTCTGCAAGACAGTTACAATTAAAAGCTGACACCCGCCCCCTTTGTGTTGGTTTCGGCAGCATGCCCGCAAATGCATCGCTGGGTTGCTGAAAGTCGGTCCAATCAATGGAGGAGCAAAAAACGTTGGCTGGGAGACTGGCAGGGGGGATAATTGAGCTGTTCTGGGTTCCACTGCAACACGCGCTCTATTTCCCGCTCGCTTTTCCTCCGATCCATCCGGGCCTGCCTGCTCCAGTCTCCCCTGTTAGCAATTAACGTCTGATTACCATGGACAATCCTTCCAACTGAAAGTACCGAAGTAAGGAAAGCTCAAGGAAAAGAATTAGTCCCACATTATGCAATCTGCTGCAAGGGTTAGGCAGCATTTCGGGAGCTACGGCTTGGGTGTCATTGGACATGCCCGATGGAAATGTTGTTTCGCTAGGTGTAAACGGCTGCTTGAGCTCAAACGCAGAATCTAAACATCATTTCTGTAAACTAATAAAGCTTGCGTTTCATGCTTAAAGCGGGTGTACTTGGCAGCTAACTTGAAATCATAACTTGCCAAGCAACAGAATCATTTTAATTAGCTTAGCAAGTCAAACGAATGTTCTACTTTTAAAGGAGCTGATACTGAATGCATCTATCACATTTTTCTACAATTTCAGATATTTATATGGCAAAAAATAACAATGATAATGTCAATATGAGTTACAGAATAATAAAACTAGACCATATAATACAATGGTCAAGACAATCTCCTGAACTCCAAACTGAATGTCAGAATGGGAAAGAAAGGGGATTTAAGCAATGTTGAGCGTGGCATGGTTGTTGGTGCCAGATGGGCCAGTCTGAGTATTTCACAATCTGCTCAGATACTGAGATTTTCACACACCAACCATTTCTAGGGTTTACAAAGAATGGTGTGAAAAGGGAAAAACATCCAGTATGCGGCAGTCCTGTGGGCAAAAATGCCTTGTTGAAGCAAGAGGTCAGAGGAGAATGGGCCGACTGATTCAAGCTGATAGAAGAGCAACTCTGACTGAAATAACCACTCGTTACAACCGGGGTATGCAGCAAAGCATTTGTGAAGCCACAACACACACAACCTTGAGGCGGATGGGCTACAACAGCAGAAGACCCCACCGGGTACCACTCATCTCCACTAAAATAGGAGAAAGAGGCTACAATTTGCAAGAGCTCACCAAAATTGGACAGTTGAAGACTGGAAAAATGTTGCCTGCTCTGATGAGTCTCGATTTCTGTTGAGACATTGAGATGGTAGAGTCA
The DNA here is from genome assembly GCA_038021265.1 of Cyprinella venusta. NCBI lineage: Eukaryota > Metazoa > Chordata > Actinopteri > Cypriniformes > Leuciscidae > Cyprinella > Cyprinella venusta. The sequence continues at coordinate 6,521,193 of CM075874.1, forward strand.
GAATTTGGCGTAAACAGAATGAGAACATGGATCCATCATGCCTTGTTACCCCTGTGCAGGCTGGTGGTGGTGGTGGTGGTGGTGTAATGGTGTGGGGGATGTTTTCTTGGCACACTTTAGGCCCCTTAGTGCCAATTGGGCATCGTTTAAATGCCATGGCCTACCTGAGCATTGTTTCTGACCATGTCCATCTCTTTATGGCCACCATGTACCCATCCTCTGATGGCTACTTCCAGCAGGATAATGCACCATGTCACAAAGCTCGAATCATTTCAAATTGGTTTCTTGAACATGACAATGAGTTCACTGTACTAAAATGGCCCCCACAGTCACCAGATCTCAATCCAATAGAGGATCTTTGGGATGTGGTGGAACGTGAGCGTCGTGCCCTGGATGTGCATCCCACAAATCTCCATCAACTGCAAGATGCTATCCAATCAATATGGGCCAACATTTCTAAAAAATGCTTTCAGCACCTTGTTGAATCAATGCCACGTAGAATTAAGGCAGTTCTGAAGGCGAAAGGGGGTCAAACTATATTAGTGTGGTGTTCCTACCTTAGTATGGTGAGTTTGTATTTACAATGTATTATAACTGTGCTAAATTATAATTATAACACAGTTATAATACATTGTAAAACTGATGTTTTACAATGTATTATAACTGTGCTAATTAATGCATTACAAGGTGCATTACAAGGCATAAATAATGCATATTTTTATAATGCATTATATATAATATATAAAGGCTTTAAGTAAAGTGTTACCAAAACCTTTTTCTTGGTTATGGGAACGTTAAGGAAATCGTTTTGCAAACATTATGGGAAAGTTACTTGAATGTCCAACTGAAACGTTACGTTCCAGTTTCGCTTCCTTGAAATGTGCTGTATATATGAACAATGTAATGTATATATGTTTTATATGTTTAAAAAAAACAGAAAACTTTGATTGAAAATTCTGTTTGAAAGAAATTAGTTCATATATTTGAGAGAACATTTGCAGAATGTTAGTCAAAGCATTTTTTCCTATTTCCCCCCGAACATTCCCTAGTAGCTAGGCAGTTATTGAGTGTAAAACAGGGTGTTCTCTCTGTATGCTGATGTTTCATATATATATATATATATAATGTTAAAATGACCCATCTAATGGAGCTGCTCTCAGAGAAACCCAACACTCATGGAGAAAGCACAGACGGGCTTAGAGAACACAACACCAGACGCTCCTATTCTCAGTGTACACACAGCACTGAAGGGGAGATAGTGGCAAGTGAAAAGCAGTAAATCAGTCTCGCTGACATCCTGACACTCATCAAGCCACTTCCCAACGATCCTCCATCAGTTAAGATCCAATAAAGCCGTTAGAGCTCTGAGAGAGAGCTGTGAAAACACAGCAGCGCCGTCCCGTAGATCCCAAAGACATGCCATAAATATACTTTCACTCTCATGCACAACAGTCAGGTTTCAGGACAGATGCTGTGTTTAAATAAAGGGTTAGGCACATTAAGATCGTGAGTGTGTAAACTAGACACAGTCAGAACAGAATTCTAATTGAGGCATCAAAAGATGCAGAATTTAAATTGACTGAAATTCTAATAAATTTACATTAGATAGTCAGAAACATTAGATAATCAAATTTCAAAATTCCACTTATATTCATTTAGGATTTATTTTACACTCTAAAAAATGCTGGGTTGTTTTAACCCAACTTTGGGTCAAATATGGACTAACCCAGCCGTTGGGTTAAATTTTTACATTACATTTTTAACCCAACATTTCGGGTTTGTCCATATTTGACCCAAAATTGGGTTAAAACAACCCAGCATTTTTTAGAGTGTATTATTCATGTTTTAAGATAGGTCAAATTATATTCATTAAATAATGTTTAACCTACACACATCACAATGTGTCACTTATTATTATTTCATTGAATTCCCTATTTGGAATAACAGTCAGGACCAGAAAAAAAAAATATCCAAACGTACAAAAATAAAAATGGGAATATACAATACAATCCACTGCTGTAAAAAGTTGGGTTGCACTTTATTTTACAGTGTAATTGTTACAGTGTAATTTTATATTTAAGGACTGAGTAAAATTAATCAACTACATGTACTTACTACAGGGTTAGGGTAGGATAAGCATTTGGTTGAGGGTTTGTTGCATGTAATTATGCATAATTTACTGTTATTACTATGTAACAAGGACACTTTAAAATAAAGTGTTAGCAAAAGTTGAATAAAATATGAGTACAACAAAAATCGTCGTCAAAAACACTATCAGTAATTTTTAACATGATAAATCCTCAAATCTTTATTACAGTTAAAAGTATTTTGATGTTAAATTGAAAACAGGCTTAGACTCCTTAGACTTCATAATAATATTAAATATAAAAATTAAGGGGGGGAAAAAAAACTTAACGTCAATTTACAGTTTTCTATTCACTGGAAATCAGACTATACCCAGCAAGCAATGTTGTGTTTAAAAGACCTCTAATAGTCATCTAAACACAGCCCAGGCATCTAGGCTAAAAGAAGGCAAAATTTGGCCTTTCAGTGAAAATGTAATAGACATCTATACCATAGCCCAAGAATAGACTAGTCAACAATTAGATAAAGATATGGAGCCAAACACCTTGTACTTGTTTACTTTACTTACATGATGGAATATCATACATCTCGCAAGTTATTTTGGCAAAAACGACAAGGTTATTTTGGCTAGAAGTGGGTTACTCATATAGCTATGACTATAACGAGTCTATGGTTAACCTAGATGGTGAATTGCTTGCTGGGTATGATTATGAGCAGCAGTATTGTATTGCAGCACATACAGAGATACGGCAGCCATTAGCCACAGGTTTGAAATCCTTTTGCCAAATCACGAAGGCATCCAGAAAACATGATGCAATTTATTTACAACAAGCGCAGATCGCGTATTCGGAGGTGAGTGTGTATTTAGGATTCCTCTGAGTCTGATGGGAGGCTTGTAATTCTCATTTTACACAAAAGCCTGACAGAAGTGCTGGGCTTGTTTTGTTGCCACCCTTCGGGATCGTCACACATGTGGAAGGAGGGAACGCGCACGCGTGCTGATGTGTGTGCGTGTTTGTGTTGACGCGCATTTGCGATGCAATATTCATGACGAATTCTGCTGCAACTTGTCTGTTTTCCGAGAGGCTGCTAAACAGAAACAAAGAGCGAGGGAGAGTGGGAAATCAGCGCTCACCTGACATCTGCATATGCCATTCAGCGCGCCTGGCGTTCGGTCGGGCCCTCTGCGAGTTCCCAAACACTTTGAGGTCAACAAATTATTAATATTTAGTATTAGCACTGACGACAGCATGGTGTCCTCTCGAGAGACCGAGAAGAGGGAGGAGGAGCGTGTTTCTTGACGAAGAGCGTATTTGGCAGATGGAGCTGTCAGTTTAGCTCTTCATTTAATGCTCTCATGCATATGGCGGCATCTCTTAAAAACCAACAAGCTCATGTATTATCTATGGGGCTAAAAGCACGCGACACAGGACGCAGGAGTTTAAACCTCTGTAAACAGCACGCGCCAGCGATGTAAATGCCATTTTCACTGTCAGAAATATCCAAAACATATGGTCGGAGAAGGGGAGCGGTCGTGTACCTGCGCGAGGCCGCGGCCGCCCACTCCTCTCTTGACGTGATGTCGACTGACAGTGAAAGACGCAAGGAGGGAGCTCGATTACTTTTTCATGAGTTACCTGACAGCTCTGATTCTGACCGGCGAAAAACGCTCAGGCAAACAAATTTTTCGCATCGCCTCTTTAAAGGAACTTGTGCGGGGAGCGACGCGGCAGGACCGAGGATGCTTAAACAGCCTGACAGAGTTGAAGGGCCTGCGAGAGAACATGGTGAGCATATATCATGTTATATGGCTCTCCCAGGGCTTCTCCTGAAAGCCTCACACATTCTTTTGCCTTCATGGAAGGATACAGTTGTTTGACAGGGATCACAATTGAAAAGCTATACAGCAGTGTTGCTGGCGCGCGCTGCACTATACTGCGCTGTTTTAGAGGTTTTTCTGTGAAAGTCTCGCTGGGAATGTTTGACTGCTTCTTGTGTTTGTAGAGGTGCCATCGCATAGACTTGAGCTCAGATTTACTGCGCCGATGGGACCACAGGTGTGTTTGTCTTTCCACTTCATCTTTAGGAACAGAAACTAGGAAATTATAATTAGCAGCAGTCATCAATATTGCTTATATTTTAGATCCAAAACATTAGGGGACTATGCTACCCTATCTCACGACCAATTCAGAGTGATTCAAAAGTGGCTAATTCGTACTAATTCATACGACCTCACTCGTACGAATTCGTACGAATTGCCTAAACCCACGTGATGGTTATGTTTAGGGGCGGGGTTAGGGGTAGGTCAATCGTACGAATTCATACGAATTGGCCAATTCGTAAAATATGTACGATTTCACAAAAATCGTACTAATTCGTACGAGTGAGGTCGTACGAATTGTTACGAATTAGCCACCTCGTAAAATTCGTACGAATTCCCGTGAGATCGGGTTGGACTATGCAAAGTTAGCAAACGTGTGAATACATCAAAATGGATTTCCGAAAGCAAGGTTCGACTTCTGGTTTATCAGTTGTTTGATTAATTCCTGTATCTGCCATGAAGCTGATATGACAATTGATTTGATATCTTTATTTTGAACATGTAAATAAAAAATACAATTATTAATCAATGAAACAAGGAATATTAATTAAAAGAAACAAAACAAAAATGAACAAAGTAAAAAAAAATCCAAACTTTCCAATACTTGAAGAAAAACAAAACAAACAAAAAACAACCCTCTATTTACATGTGCAAAAAGGAGTAGGAAGAAGTAAAACTTATGTACTCCTACCCCTTTATACCATATTTAAACAAATACCTAAAAAAAAAAAATCTAAATAAGTAATCAATCTATAATCCACGAAAGTATTGATTCAGAAGTTCTATACACATAAGGATGTTTCCCGATACATGACAATATTTATACTACAGATTTATTCAATATAAGCTCAAGTTAGCACGGTGTTTCTCTGTAACTCTGGAATATAATTTCTTTGAACAGCTTTTTAAAATGAATTATGTTTTGGACATTGCTTAAATTCATTATTTAGTTTATTCCACAACTAAATAAATATTCCACAATAAAACCAATCAATCGATCAAACAATCCACTCCCGGAATAAAAGGCACAAAAGCTGTCACTGGGACAGTACCCTTTAAAAAGTTCCTAATATGTACCATTTATGTACTAATATTTACACTTTTGGCATCAAAATGTACCTTTATGGTATTGATGAGCACTCTTTAGGTACAAATGTGTACCTTTTGAGAGGGTAACGCCCCAGTGACAGCTTTTATACCTTTTATTTTCAATGAACAATCAATCAATCAATCAATAAATCAATCAACCAATCAACCAACCAATCCTACACTTCTGGTCAAATGACAACTAGTATGCAATGCCACAGAGGATTTGCAGCTTTTTCGGTGTTTGCTGTAGTGTTGGCAACCTATTAGTTTACCAAGTCATCAGATACGCAATTTTCATCTACTGGGCAATACAAAAAATATTTTTAAAAATTGGTACGGACATACATTGAACAAGGCACTTGAATGATTTCTAGATTTCTTTTAACACAATCCAAAAAGAAAACATCTATCCTACACTGCTAAAAATAAAGGTTATTTTTTGTGGTTCCTTGTTGGTTCCGAGGAACCATTATTATTTAATGGTTCCTTGAAGAACTTTTAACATCAATGGAATCTTTCCATTATTTTTAGTAGGAAAAGGTTCCCTTTAGATTATTAAAATATTGGGGGGAAAAATGGCTTAGAACTACTCACAGATAACCACCAAGTGGTTCCTCTATAGCACCGCAGTGAAAACTCCCTTTTCCCAAGCTTTATTTTTAAGAGCGCATAAGAACACGCTAAAAACCCATTAGATTTCCAAGCAGTTTATATTCAATTTCCCCATAGACATTCCGTCATACAGGTAAGGCAGGGTATTTCTGAAATGCTCCCTGTCTGATATTTCCCTTTTCTCCATCTCACCACGCACACCCACTCGATTTCTCATCTCGAGACTCGACGCGGTGCTCGCTCCTTAACCCTGCCACGTCTACGACAGCTCACTCCACGATTTGTGCCAAGAGATCAGCCCTCTTTACAGATAACAGGCTGAGGAGACGAGAGAGGCCTGCGATTCATGCACACACAACGGGAGGGGTTCTCATCTGAACTGAAAAAGGGACAGGTACAGCTCGTCAGCAGACAGAGCGATATGAAGCATCTGGCACGTCCACCTAAAGGGAGTGAGAGAGAAAATGGTTTCGAAAATCTGAGAAACTAAACAAAAGCATCCGCAAACTGAACAGACTGGAGCTGTGATCCATTCAAAAAAGCAATGCATCAGAGATTGCTCCAAACATACAGGAGTGGAAAATAGTTGAATCAATAATTAAACGCCCCTTTTTGCGTCACAACACCACAGTCCTGAGGGAAGACAGGCCGCTTGACTGACAGATCTGGAGCATTTGATTCTGGATAGATCGGCACGGTCTCTGCTCCGAGTGTGAAGTGGGAGTCAGACGCCGCCGCGTCGCAGTCTGGCTGAAATTCTCCTGCATCTGCCAGGTACTCCCAGGTATTAGAAGTATTAAACTTCACAGGGTCATAAAACCCATCTAAAAGACGGATAGAAGCAGCCAGTGGAAATTTCAAAAAAACACATATGCAGGAGCACCTCTGTTTGGTCTTCTCTTTATTCACAATCAAAACAGTTTATAAAGATGGAGATAATGGAGTAATCAATTGGTGTATTAAGGTCTGAAGAGGTATTGATTAGCTCCATCAATAATTCAGTGCGGTAACACTAGCACCCATGCTCGGCCTGCCTTTCATCAACCAATGACTCTGAACGTTGCATTTGTATTCCTTGTGTGATTGAAAGAGCAAATCTTGAGCATTATATGCTGACTTGCACCTCAAGACACATTTCTTATTGGTTTGCACAACTAGTGGTATCTTCAAACAAGTTTCAACCACTGACTGGACTAAACTGGTATAGCAAAACCCAAACTCACAGACTACAGCTCCACTTGGCGCCACAGAAATGACACACTGCGGCTTTGATTTATGGGAGTTTGAGTTAACATCTGAGTCATAGTCATAGACTGGTCAAGTTAAATGCATTGCATTGTGAGATATAGTATTTTTACCGCATTCATGTAGCTCAAACAACAAAACATGGTGCTAGCTAGTCTGTGATTTAGTTCCCAGGGAATTTATAAACTAATAAAAGGTATACCCTGAATGTAATTTAAGTTGCTACAGATAAAGCCCCTGCCAAATGCATAAATGTCAATATAAATACAGCCTTCCTATGTAGCAGTGGTGATTGCTTAAAGACTGCATGGAAAGCAATTTGTGCCAATCTCAGTTCATTATACAGTTTATCTCTGTACAAAATAAAAGGATCACTATTTAGCAAATGTAATTAAGTAGTAGTTAACAGATCCTAATGCGCTTCCCTACTCTTGAACCAGCCACCATCACTGTTGTTGACTGTTGCTTAACAAATGTTATCTATGCATACGAAACATGTGTGTGCTATGCCAGGGAATCCTGCAAAAATAGTACAAGTTACGAAGCTTTTTTCCTGGTAAGCTAAAGTCAAGATTGAGAGGGGGGAAAGGGTTTGGCCTAATAAATTGGCATCTCATTCAGAGATCAGCATGTAGAGTGTATTATTCATTATTCATGCTCATTAAATTCAGGGCCTCATATAAGCACAGGCTGCCATCTCTCTGCCAAACCCCCTCGGTTTTCAGATGTGCCCACTTGAGACCGGCGGATCTGAATCCAGGACACCGCAGCCGAATAACACGCCTGAGGTCCCCAAACAAAAACACACAGTCCGCTTCCAATTCCATCCCAACACATTTGACAAAACACACAATTATCTCCCCTTCCGCTCCCTTTCTCTCTCACACACATGTCCACGTGAAGCGGATTTTCAATTACGCTATCTGTGAACTTGCATATTAATGATCCCGTGAAGCTTGTTTGTTTCGCGAGAGAGAAGCAGTTGTCACCACATGTCCTACGAGCGAGGGATCGCGGTGCCAAATCGCTCCCCTGCGGTACTTTCCTACACACCCCCACTTCCTCTCTTCTGATGAGGTATTAAGGTTTGATGGCCTGCGTCATTGCTTGTCTGCTCTGAACATTTGTAAAAACATAAAGCTAAGAGCGAGCTGGCTCACGTTTCACAGGCCCCCTGTCGATTTGAGATTTTCTCACCATTACAGATCTGCAGTCACAACACTCAAAAGCACATGCCAGGCAACCATGTGAGACGCCTGCAAGTGGTCCAAGGCAGAACGCCGCAACATAAGTGGACCGGCTTTGACTTCAACGCAACAACTGGCAGAGCTCAAACCTCCAGCCTTCCCTCGCAGGACTGGAACATTGAGATGTTTTACAAGCCGAACCCATCGCTAGGCCTCTCCCGTGTTCAGCAATCGAGCGAAAAGTGGATTTGACATGCAGGAAACAATTATTTATAAGGACACGCATGCCCAAAGGCCCAGGCAGCTGGGATGTCCTGGACCCTCCAGCTCGTATTTGTATCTCTTAGGGGCCGAACCCCAGTAGAAAAAATAAAGCCGGAACTTGGGAGGAGAGTCTAATACTTTCCCATATGTTTGTGTGGAATGAATGTGGCCAAAGCCATGGTCAGATCTTTCATAGACTTCTAATGTACTGGAAAGTCTGCTACAGTCTGCTGCCGGGGTTCCCTTTCCAGAGAGCGAGTCCGGTCCCAGCCGCCGTGAGGGGGGCGAATGCCCAGAGGACTGGTTGTTGTCAGGTCGGGTTATGTTTTAATAGCAGACACTTCAGCGCTGGATTTGAGCAGGCTTATGTCAGAAACAAGAGGTCTAAATAAACAGAGAGGCCAGTCCCGCTCCTCATTTATCACCGGCTCTGACAGAGGCAGGGCGGGGGACTCATCTGGAATCGTCCTCTGTGAGCGTCCATAAGGCGAAACGTGAGCCCTCTGCACTCTCGCTGCTCACGGTGCCAGAGCTGAACAGGGCTGCGTGTCAGTCCTCCTGTCTGACGTTTCTGTATGCCTGTCTGTCATGTCCATTTTCACGTGGGTGGTGTGTGAGGGGTGCTTTTTCTGCTTGTCTACAACCAGTAACACTCCAGTACAAGAATATGTCTCTACACAAATAAAAATACACATTTTGTTTTTCTCACTTTGTTAAACCTCATGTTCTGTTTGCAATCTAAGACACTCATGGACTGAAAATTATATGAGACTAAAGAACCTGGTTCATTCTTTCATTATTTTTGACCTATTATAAGCAAGGTTTATGCATGGAATAATAAGCTATTATTGCCAAATAAACCCTGATGTGATACCCACGAAACTAGCGCAGTTAGTATGCATGGGACAACAGTCAATTCGGTGTAGAGCAGTGGTTCTCAACCACGGCCTACAAAACGGGTGGGATCTCCTTCCGATTTTTCTGATAAAAATTGCAACAACAACAACAAAATCAAAGAAGACTTCTCACACTCAAAGCAGATCAGATTGCGTTCATGCTGGAGCAGATTTCAATGATTCCCATTCCAAGTCGCTTCTGTCACAATCAGGCTTGACGCAATGACCAGACCTCAGGCCCCGTCCACACTACTACGTCTTCGTTTAAAAACGGTGAATTAAAACGAATACTATCTCCGTCCACACTAGAGGTCTTCACAGTGCACCCGAGACCCGTTGACCCGGGACCCGACCTGGGACCCGTACGGATCTATATCTTAAATGATCAGCCGGGTCCGGGTCGGGTCCGAATCTATTACTTCGGGTCCTGGGTCTGTTTAACATTGTGTGTAATACCCGTGCGATCGGAATGCAAAGTGCAATCTCAAGCACGTGTCATTCATGTTTCTATGGCAACCAGAGCTTCCGCCAAACCGCGCTTTACATTTTTTCCCATTTTTATAATAATATAAATGAACCGTCTTGTTTAATCTTAAAGTTTTGGTGGTCAGATTCAGACTCAATGAAGAGCAGAGAGAACAGATATGATCATAAGTTATTATGCGAGTTAACTCGAGTCAGAATGTACATGTGCGAGGTTGCATTTGTCATCAATCACTGTGACATCAATTGGACTTTTAAAGCTGAAATAATGAGTGGATTAAGCTTGGAAAAACGAGATAAATAACATGGATAGAACTTTCTTGTCAGTGGATTGTAATGCATCACAGTCAGTCAGGTAACGTTACAAGGAAGTGAGACGACAACTACTAAAACTAGGTAAGACAAAAAATTTTATTTTTCGCAACTCGTGTGAAATAATATGTGACAATCGGGTCCAGTCGGGTTTGTGTCTTCCTGCCGGGTTCGGGTCCAGTTTTCAAATAATAGACGGGTCCAGGTCGGGTCTGGGCAGTACATTTATGACATTTCTCGGGTCTGCAGAATTGATCTCCGTCCACAATAAAACGACTGAAAATGCGGATCACGTGACCATTCACCAACACTAGGCACGCGCATGCCGGTGTAAACGGTGGCTGACGAATCAGGGAAGGAGGCATCATGACTGATGACACCCAATCATTGAGCCGAGCATGAGCCTCTGCATTGTTTCTAAAGTCCCGTGTTGTCCTGTCTTCATTAAAACGCCCTCCGGAGATTCAAAACGCAAAATGGAGCTGCAGCATTTCTTAACTTCTCAGTTTTAGTCGGGAGGCGCAAACGTAGTAAAAGGTCTCCGTTTCTAAACGAAAACGCAGAAATGTGGACGGGGCCTCAAACAGGTAGGTTTATTTGCAGATATGGCAGGAACAACGCAGGTAAGAGCAGATACTTGAGATTGTTATGAGAGACTTGCATTGTTGACTGAGTCTTTGTCTTACAGAATCGTTGGAGCACACACACACACACAAGGGAACAACGTGACAACTTGGCAGTAGCTAGCAAGTTAGTCAGAAACAAAGCAAGTAAGTAGCAAGGTAAGTTGTATTGCCTTGTTGTACTGTATTTGCCTTGCACTCAAAAAAATTGAAAAACACTGGTGTAGCTCCATTATACTAACATTCTGGCTTCAGCAATTCCTTCAACATATTTCAGAAAGCCAACATGCAACAATGCCGTAGAATTAAACTAAAACACTGTATCTTAGGAGGCAACTTAATAAAGTTGCCTACCTTTTGGAACAGCCTTTGCAGCAAGAAGTAGTTTTGTAGACGATATGGTGGGTTCTGGGACAGAGTGTACAAGTACATGGGTGGTGATGGCACAGTGGATAAGGCATATGCCTTTGGTGTGAGCGACCCGGGTTCGAATCCACTGTGAGGCATCAATTTATCCCTGAGCAAGACACTTAACCTCCAAAGGCGTGCAACCTCTGACATATTTAGCAATTATAAGTCGCTTTGGATAAAAGCTTTAGCTAAATGAGTAAATGTAAACAAGTACAAGTATGTATGAGTACAAGTGTGAATAGAGGAGTTTGGATCTCTTAAGTTGCAGGTGCTCAGCTCTCTCTCTCATTCTCACTGGCTTATAGGTCTAGAGTGTTTGAGAACAAACAGAACATCAAAGGCTCATGTTCGACAAAAATAAGGTACGAGTGAACACAAACATGCATTCGTTTAGTCCTGTCTGCCCTTTTTGCATCTGCCTTTAAAGAATCTGTTTGCGAAGATCAAAAGCTTAACCTCGTGACCGAGGAGAATTCAGTCACTGGGTTTGATTTCATAAGGCAACTTTGTGTGGTGTCTGAAAGAATGCAGAGGGCACAGATGCGGAGGAGTTTACTAATTCCACATGTTTACTGATTCAAACTAACAAGTTATGGCAGGCTAAGAAAACAACTGCAAATTAGCAACTTTCACAGTGTGTTTCAAATTGAAAACGGTTCCCCTGTGGGAACCATGTTTACTTATGTCAGAGATAATGCTCTCAGACAACGTCATGGACGAGGTGTCTACTGGACAATAAGAGACTGCTTTGAGTAAAACAAACCAAACAATGTTTTCTTTTCTCACAGTATTATAATGAAATGCAAATATGAGGTTGATTTTAAACCATTTCAAGGGTCATGAAACCCCAAAACATATATTTTTTGAGATGTGAACAGATATGTACAGGCTGCTGAAAACCTGCATCATCCTGCAGGAAGTGTCATTTTGGAAAGAAATTAACATCACCCTCATCAGTAAGTATTATCAATGGATCTGATGAATTCCAGGATGTACTGTATAAATCTGCTCTGGTCAAACTTAGTTCTGATATCATTGATCTCATTCTAATAGCACTTTAAATGTCCACTTTAAACAAAATTTGAGCTTAAACTGGCAAAATTGGCTTGAACTGGCTTTTTGGCCCAAACGGTTAAGTATATGAGGCTCATGTGTTCTTTGCTGACTGGAAAATCCCATTTTAGGGTGACTGAGAATCCTCAAATGCTTGCATGCTAATATGACTAATGCAATTAGTGGCTAAGCCTTTAATAAGGCAAATGGCACATGGCCTATTGAGCAGAGATCTTCAGTGGTTGGAGGTGGAAGCTGCAGGAACAGCGGGAACCGAGTGGAGGCCATCTAACGCAACTGCTCAGAAATGTATCAAAATCAATTAAAAGCAGATTTTACCAGCTTCATATAAATGAGATTAGAGACCATAACAACATAATATACATAATATTCCTCATAAGATGCTCTTACATTTATATCCATTTCTCAAGCAAAGCTACTGAATGGCTTCAGACGTTTGGAATACATATGGGAATATAGACCAATTGTATGGATAATTATTGTGATTGTGCATCTAGCGGTGGATTTGATATAGAGTTTTTTTCTGGGGTCACAGTTAAATATATATATATATGAAGAGTTCAGATGAAAAAGCCTCTAAGTGCCATTTGAAATTTTCTTCTAGAATGATAATTTTTATCAAGCTTGTATATTTAAGTTCAGTAATTTCACTTAAATTGCAATGAGGATTACCTATTAATTGTCATTTAAGTGAAATTACTGAACTTGAATAGATAAGCTTGATAAAAATTATCATTTTAGAAGAACATTTCCAATGGCACTTAGAGGCTTTTGCATCTGAACTCTTCATATATACTGTATATATAGACTGTTTGCTTAAAGGGTTAGTTCAACCAAAAATGAAAATTATGTCATTAATGACTCACCCTCATGTCGTCCCAAGCCCGTAAGACCTCCGTTCATCTTAAGAACACAGTTTAAGATATTTTAGATTTAGTCCGAGAGCTTTCTGTCTCTCCTTTGAAAATATATGTACTGTATACTGTCCTTGTCCAGGAAGGAAATAAAGACATCATCAAAGTAGTTCATGTGACATCAGTGGGTTAGTTAAAATGTTTTGAATAGGGTTGGGTATCGAGAATCGAGTATCGATTGGAACCGGGACTAACTTTTAGTTTTTCCCGGAATCTTTCAAAAGTTAAAATTTCGATTCCTAGTTTCGATATTCACAGTCCTCCGACTAGAAGAAGAAACCGACGAACAACACCAATGAAGAAGCGTCTACCGGAAGTGTTGGCATAACCGCGCGAGTCAAACATGAGTAGCTTACGTCAGCGGTCCAAAGTGTGGCTTCACTTTTCTAAAAATAACAAAATCTCGGCAAAACGCAAAATTTGTGACAAAAGGAGTATTTCCCTTTAGAAAGGAGTATTTCCTTCAGAAAGCTAAACTTTGACCCTGCCTCTTAAAAGAATCGGAATCGAGAATCGTTGGGAACCGGAATCGAAACAAGGAATTGGAATCGGAATCAGAATCGTTCAAATTCAAACGATACACAACCCTAGTTTGAAGCATCGAAATTACATTTTGGTCAAAAAATAACAAAAACTACGACTTTATTCAGCATTGTATTGTCTGCCGGTTCTGTTGTCAATCCGCGTTCAGTAACTAATGAGAGTGAGTTAACATAGTTGCAAAAGAATGAGACGCAAAGTTACTTTTAGTAGTATAATGTCTAAAGTGGACTTTTGAAATAAAGTGAGACAAGCCTCCAAATGAAGATGGATACACATGATACTTATTCTTATAAATTTTTTAAATGAATAATGTAAGCTGTGTCACCAAAGCTACAGCGATGTTTCTGTTATTAGACTGCCCTGCAAGAGCAACTTAACTTTACTATTACAGGATTTGGTATGAGAAATAGTGGCCTCGGTACATACTATAACAATACTGATACACTGTCATAATAAAACTAGTAGAAGCATGGTACATTTTCATGAGGATGTCCGTTAAAGGAGAACTCCGGCGAACAATGAACCTTTGGTCTAATAAAACATCGGTACCTCGTCAATCGTTCTCTGAGGTTTGTTTTCATGATAATCGAATGTAAAGTGTTTTATCTCTAAAAACTGTTTAGCGTATAATGCTAGTACTGGGGGCATTGACCAACTAAAATGAAATCGCTAGTTTATACCACTAACAAGGCTCAAAAGAGCCCCGCACTAACACAGTAATATAACAAGGCTCCATACATGCAAAACGAAGCATTGACAACTTTGTAAGTGTACAGAGCGTTTAATAAGAACATAAGTTATGAAGACCGTTTACTTCGTGTAGACATACAGTAGCCATCTTAGGAAATAGTCTCGAGAAGTCGATCCCCGAATACAGTTCAGAAGTTCGTTGAACTTCATACAGTTCAGCTCACTCAGCACGACGTTCGGGGATCGACTTATAGAGACTATTTCCTAAGATGGCTTCTGAATGTCTACATGAAGTAAACGGTCTTTATAACTTATGTTCTTATTAAACGGTCTGTACACTTACAAAGTTGTCAATGCTTCGTTTTGCATGTATGGAGCCTTGTTATATTACTGTGTTAGTGTGGGGCTATTTTGAGCCTTGTTAGTGGTATAAACTAGCGATTCTTTTTACTTAGTCAATGCCCCCAGTACTAGCATTATATGCTAAACAGTTTTTAGAGATAAAACTCTTTACATTCGATTATCATGAAAACAAATCTCAGACAACGATTGACTAGGTACCGATGTTTTATTAGACCAAAGGTTCATTGTTCGCCGGAGTTCTCCTTTAAATGCAGAAAAAAATAATACTCATCTAATGAAATTTAGTCTTCTCTGTGTTTTTTATTGTGATCACTCACACACGCATACGCACACACTCACACAAAACAAACACCACTAGCTACTATTTTCATCATCAGCAGGAGGGTTGGTTGTTCTTTCAGTGGCTGTGTCATTTAAACACTCAGCCTGTCACATGATCTGTCAAGTTTCCGGCCCCAGGCCAGCTTTGATGATGCCCGTTTTAATTTTCCCTCCAACCCCAATCACTCACTAAATAAATCAATACTGTAAACAATTGTGAGATGGGTGTCTAAATAGCAATCGTGGCCGGAAGGGATAGCTAATCTGTGGGAGTCACAGAGAGAGAAAGGGACCGAGAAAATAAATATGGTGTCTAAGCTGGATAGCTTTACTGCATTTCTTGCTGAAATGATGTACACACTTAAACTGTGCAAAAGAAAAAAAAAAGTTATATACTCTGTCACCAGAGTTATATATGCACAGTCACCAGACTTTTGATTTCTCCAAATTGATACCATGGATGTCATTGGAGTGTAGTGAACTCATTGCCATTGTTCAAGAAACCAGTTTGAGATGATTTGAGCTTTGTGACTGTGTGTTACTCTGCTGGAAGAAGCCATCAGAAGATGCTACACTGTGGTCATAAAGGGATGGACATGGTCAGCAACAATACCAAAGTCCTTTTAGGCAAGTCTTGCCATTTGGCCGCCATCTTGGCAACACCTCTGGGCTAACAAGACCAGGCTCCTATCTAAATGAATGGGTAGAGAGTCAGAACTGCACTTTCACTGGTGACCAGGACATAAAAACTGCTTGTATAGATGTATAATGTAGACAGATTGCCACTGATAGTATTTGTACTTCATCTTAATCAATTAACAAAGTTACAGTGCAAATCTAGAAATATTTAACACGGAATGCTAGTCAGTTCAATACCAAATTTATCATCAGTTATTCAGTTACAATAAGATCCAGCTACATGTCCTGAACATACAGTAGCAGAAAGTTAAATATTTTTAAAGTGATATATTTGTCTTAGTATCTACCTATTTGGATAACGGTCTTGAGAATGACCGACTCTGACAACACACCCTGTGTTAAATTATGAGCTCATGTAAATAGAATGATCAAAGAGCGTGCTTTTATGAGGACTAGAGGGCACACACACACACAGTCCTGCTTTATGGGCCATCTTAAACCCATTTAAATGACAGCAGTAAAGAAAAGCAATTATTACTAGAAAAACCCTTTACTGCTCAGTGAAGCAGCACCATTACGTTCATAATCCCCTCCAGTGTGTGCGTGTGTGTGACATACGTGGGCAAATTATGGCTCGAGTACTATAATATTGCACAAAAGATGTGAAACAGCATGTCACAAGCACCTCGGCTCAGTGATCACACTTTTGCTGAAGCTGGTGGGATATCATGATGGGGCTTGAAATCTGTCCGATTCTTTATGGGGGTTGAGACAATGATCGTCTGCTCACCAGAGCAAGATTTTCCTCAGTGAAGTAGAATTGCATTCTCAAACAATTACTATGGACTTACTATCAAAAACATCTGATGAAATATTAGTTATGAGGTGCCACTCACATGTCCACATCTGTCATCTCAATACTCCACCATGAAGACAAAAATCAAACAAAGATGGGGCTGAGTTATTTGGGATGGATGGTTGGGTGGATGGATAGATGGGTGGATGGATTTTGGGATGGGTGGGTGGTTGGATGGATGGATGGGTTTTGGGAAGGATGGATGGATGGATGGATGGATGGATGGATGGATGGATGGATGGATGGGTAGGTGGGTGGGTGGGTGGGTGGATGGATGGGTGGGTGGGTGAATGGGTGGATGGATGGATTTTGGGAAGGGTGGGTGGGTGGGAGAATGGATGGATGGATGGATGGGTGGGTGGATGGATGGATGGATGGATGGATGGATGGATGGATGGATGGATGGATGGATGGATGGATGGATGGGTGGGTTGATGGATGGGTGGATGGATGGATTTTGGGAAGGGTAGGTGGGAGGATGGATTTTGGGGTGAGTGGGTGGATGGGTGGATGGATGGGTGGATGGATGTGTGGATGGATGGATTTTGGGATGGATGGATGGGTGGGTGGGTGGATGGATTTTGGGAAGGGTGGGTGGGAGGATGGACGGGTGGATGGATGGGAGGATGGGTGGATGGATGGGTGAATGGATGGGTGGATGGGTAAATGGATGGGTGGATGGACGTGTTGGTGGGTGGATGGGTGGATGGATGGATGGATTGATGGATGGGTGTGTGGGTGGATGGATGGATGGATGGGTAGATGGATGGATGGATGGATGGATGGGTAGATGGATGGATAGAAAATGCATGTTTGAGCTGTTTTAACTGAAAGCCACTTGCACTGGCATTGCCATGTCAGTGTGATTGTTTTGTCTCAAAACACACACCATTTTTTTCTTCTTCTTCTAAGGCACATTAATAAAAGCTACGTAAATGCCCTAATTGAACCAAGGCCTGATCCTGGCTTAATCTAAGTCCTTTCTGTGAAACCAGACCTCAGAGAGTATTAGTAGATTCTAGCAGACCATTAGGTTAAGGTGAGGTGTTAGGATTCGGGTTAGCAGAATAAGTTGACACATAAATTGCTTATAGTCAGTAGAATGTGTGTTGGCGAGTATGAAGATAAAGTGTTACCAGATATTCAACAGACAGTCTACTAATACCCAAATGTGAGCTGGTTGCAAAGACACTTATATGTCTAAAGTGTGTTATACTGAAATAAAGTTTTTCCCTAAGTAATGTTGGTGTGAAGTTTCCCCCTTTCCCAGTACAGAATTCATTTTAGCAGACCTCTACAACCCTGAAATGAAAACGAGCGGTGCTGAAACTATAGTAACCAATAATCTGTTAGAGCTGAAAAGAAAGTATGATGGTGTGGGAATGGATAGAGAGAGAGAGAGAAAGATGAACAATGCTCTCTCCACATGCCTGTGTCCAAGAGCTCTCTCTCTCCGCTGGCCGCCTCCTCTCGCTGTTGTGTGGGCCTGTACAGACATGCTGTTCCTAAAATTAACTAAACTGCTGCCTGCTGCCTGCCTTAATGCAAAATAAAGCGATTGGCCACTTGCAGAAAACACCCAAAACAAATGGACGACATTGTTCGCTATATTGCAATCTCATTTGGTGACACAACGTTTGTGGACTTACATTTGCAGAGCTAATTGCTAAAGCAGCCACACTAGCTTAGCACATGGAGTGCTCTCTGCCTCCCTCTCCAATTCATGAAGGTACAAACGGAGGAGAAAATTCACTCAGAGGAGCGGTGAACGTCCACTTCTACAGTGACTTCGTTTTTTTTTTGGTTTTTCTTTTCCCCATACACTGTCTCCATAGAGATTAAAAAAAGGATTGAATATAGATTATAAGCTTTGACACGAACCGACTGAATTATTAATGATAATAATTTTACTAATCAATGACGCAAATTGAAAAACAGCAGCAATACAGTGATTACAAGTAAACAAACCAGTTAAATGTATTGCAAAAATACAGATATTTACAAATGTTTAAGTAGCTTTTGAGCATAGTAGACCAACTAATCTAGTTAAATTGCAATGCTTCATGGGAGTGGGCAGTTGTTGCTGAACTGCAAGTTCCATTTCAAAGTAACAGCGTCTTCTCTTCAGGATTATGGGTAATGTAGTTCCACACCAAATGTTTTTGACATGTTAAACGCCTGTGAAGAGACGACTCAACGCCGGTGATATGTAAATTAATACATGATTAACTAACTGTATTTTTTTTCTATGTACATTTCTGAAATGCACTTTCTGTAAAGCTGCTTTGAAACAGTATTGTGAAAAGTGCTATACAAATGAATTTGAATTGAATTGAATGTTAAAAATCACACTCTGTAGTACATAACAGTTGCACTAGCACATTTCACTGAAAATAATTCGTGTAGGATATACTTTTAAAAAATTTTCACTCAGAAACTGCTAGTAAATAATTACAAATAAATGGAACACTGAATTAAATCTAATAATGTTTGTTTTATTTACAACTTCAACAGATGTTCTTGAAAAATATGTTTCTCTATGGAGACAACGAATGGGATTTTAACTACTGAAACCCAACTTTTGTGCTGTTAGAACAATGCAGCTTTAATACTTAAGAGAAAACTAGGGAAGCTCGACTCTCAGTGTTTCCTCTACCATTGAAAGTCACTTTGTGGTCATTTAACTGCATTTGAGAAACTATCATCATGACATAAACACACAGAAACTCAAAATATCTTTGTGGCAACCCGTCAAAATAATAGTTCAGTTTAATTTGACAGATATTACTGTTGTAAAGTAGAATTTAAATATGCCCCATGTAATAATACACTAACACTAATCCAAATAAATTGTGAATTTTTTAAACAAAACAGATTTTATGGAATAATCCAGGTTTTAATTTTAACAGTAAACCTCAATGGGCTCTATGCACAACTGCACTACTTCCTGAACTTCAGCCAGCTCCTTGTTTCCTGTCTATCATTATTGGACAATTTGATTAATTCAGGTGTGCTTGTCCTCAGTAGTCACGGCAACAATAATCAAACACACCTGAATTAATCAATGTGTCCAATAATGACAGACAGGAAACAAGAAGCTGGCTGAAGTTCAGGAAGTAGTGGAGCTGTGCATAGAGTCTATGTGCAGCACGTTATTTAACAAAAAGTTTATGATAAATTATACAATTTGTGTTTATGGCTTCATTTTATTACCAGCAAAAACACAACACAGACTTAGTGCGAAATTTTTTTCATATATATATATATATATATATATATTAATATATATATATATATATATATATATATATATATATATATGATTTCAATTATCATGCTTTTTGATTTCTAAAAAAATTACATGCCCACTCCGCAACACTATAGGTTCACCACCCTCCCCCTTTTTTTTTAAATCCTATTTTTTCTCATAATTGTGAAATATAAACACTCGTAATTGTGAGTTATAAAGTCTAATTCTAATTTTAAAAAAAACATTTTTTTCCAGAATTGCGAGTTTATACCTCAC
This sequence comes from Cyprinella venusta, assembly GCA_038021265.1. Classification (NCBI taxonomy): domain Eukaryota; kingdom Metazoa; phylum Chordata; class Actinopteri; order Cypriniformes; family Leuciscidae; genus Cyprinella; species Cyprinella venusta. The sequence goes on from CM075874.1 coordinate 6,541,427, forward strand.
AATTCTGACTTTATAACTCGCAATTGCGAATATATCACGCAATTCTTTTTTTATTTTTTATTCTGTGGCGGAAACAAGCTTCCATAGAAAACAGATTAGTTTGTGAAGACTTCCTAATGCACAAAAAAGTCAAATTAAAAGAAAAGCATTTGCAAATATATATATATATATATATATATATATATATATATATATATATATATATATATATATATATATATATATAAAAATATACATATGAAGAGTTCAGATGCAAAAGCCTCTAAGTGCCATTTGAAATTTTCTTCTAAAATGATCATTTTTATCAAGCTTGTACATTTAAGTTCAGTAATTTCATTTAAATTGCAATGAAGATTACCTATTAATTGTCATTTAAGTGAAATTACTGAACTTAAATATACAAGTTTGATAAAAATGGTCATTTTAGAAGAAAATTTCAAATGGCATTTAGAGGTTTTTGCATCTGAACTCTTCATATATATATATATATATATATATATATATATATATATATTGCTATTGTTTGGTCAAACCGGTAATATATCACTCAATGCCTAGTTTGAGGCCACCTAAACAAACCGACTGCACTTCCTTTTGGTGCCACTAGATGCACAGAAAATTGCACACTTCCACCTCTTAAATGAGTTTACTTGCACAAACTGTACAAGTATGGACCACATGTAGCCTTTATACCTTCTGAGCAAGTGATATAAGCAGTAGTGTTTCGCTGAATACTTCTAAAAGGATTTGAGAGAGGAATGTGGCATGCATCCAAAAGGAGCCTTCAGAAAATCTATCAATTTGCAAACACAACTGCATCAGCGAGCCTCCTTTAACACAAACCAAAAATAAATATTCTGCCTCTCAATACTCCAGCGATGCACCCCACTTATGATGTAATTTCATTCGCTCCGTGAGCTCGCTTTCAGTCGCTCTCCCCTTCTTTCTTTCGCTATCGCGCTGAAGGAACAGAGGGAGAGAAAGCCAATTCCAGCAGTGACAGAAAACTGCCCACTCGTCCCCATAAAATTAGAAAAGCTGTTCATGTTTTTATCTTTCAGATTTCCTGGGTTTTATTGCTAAATACTAAAGCACTGGAGGCTGGTCATGCTTTAAGCTACTAGAAGGGGAAAAAAAAAAGTTAAGCTTGCACGTTGGCCAGCCAAGATATCGGCTATAAGCTGACAAGTAATTAAACCAGCATATCTGTAACAACTGTCATCTCTTATTTCTGTGGAGCCTGGACGTAAACCAGCAGCAAGAAAGCTGAAAAAAAAAGCGAGTTGGGAAGGAGAGCGGGGGAGAAAAAGGAGGGGAGAGAAATGAGTGAGACACTTCATATTACTGCTTAGCACCGGGCACGGAGCGATTTAGCAGACTTGAGCATTTAGGGGATTGTCCGGGCCGATCAAAAGGGTCAGAGATGCTCTTCTCAATTAACAGCGGGCAGGGGGACATCAAATAAGGTGTCGATTTCAGCGCAGCACTTTTGAGGCAGTCGGGCATGAAATGCATGTGAATGCTTTTGAGGAGCTGCTGTTTTGGGCCACTGCTGATGCCACTGAGCCACTAAAGAGAGCTTAACATGGCTCAGGATGGCATGTAGCAGGCGTGCTGTGCTGGGGGCTTCAGTCTCAATGCTCTCCTCTGTCCTTCCTTTTGACACGGGCTGCAATCACGGGAACATAGAAGAATATACTGTGGGGGTGCAACATCTTCTACAACCAAACAAACAAGAATTCGGTTGACAATGCACTCTGTAATTGATGCAGATGGTGCCATGCTACACACAAGCAATATAAAACAACAAGGCTGAAACAGACAACTGTGGTATAACACCACATATATGTTCACAAACATTTCAGTTTTAATTAGACAAGTTCTGAGCATCAGGGGTTGTTTCTGGGATTGTCGCAGTGCAAATATGGATGTTTTTCACTGGTAATATGCCGAGTGTGTTTGTGTGTGTGGTCCTGGTCACCCTAAGTTATGTGACCACAAGTCAGTTATGTCTTCCACAAAGATGGCAATATCCGAAATCCTTGTCGGGACGTTTTTAGTCCCCATGAGGAAAATATGAGGCTTATATGTGATGTTTTTTTGATGTATAAGTGCATGTGTAAGATTAGGACACAACATTAGTTTAATCGTAATAAAAGATAAGGCTGTATATGAAGTAATTGTATCTAATTAGATAGTAACGCCTATATATAAAAATCATTGTCTATGAAAAATCCCCATAAAAGATGAAAACCCAATGTGTGTGTGTGTGTATTCTTGTATGATTCTTGAGGACAAAAATGTGTATAATGGCATGGGTATTACAACATGAACATGTTTTATGAGGATACAAATGTGTCCAGAAGAATATTAACACTTTTTTTTCCAAGAGCAAAAAAAAAGCCACGTCCAGCAAGAAAGATCTGTGGGTCACAAACAATGAGAACAATAACTAGGCATATTATATCGATTTATCACTTTTTTTGTGTGGTGGGACCAGGGGGCTCATTCATAAAACTGTGCATAGGATCCTTACTAAAAGTGTACGTTTTTTTGGCGTACGCAAAAAAAAAAAAAAAAAAAAATCAGATTTATAAAACCGTTTGTACGCCAGAACCTACGCAAAATTCACTTTATAAATCCCAGTCAGCGGAAGAATGCGCACACATGCGTCTCCTCCCCGAAATAACCATATATGGAGATTATAACGCCTAGTTTTACTTTGCATATCCTCATCTGCTTATCATTTGCATATGATTTTTCATCCACGTGATACCATGTTTAACGGTACAAGACGTTAGGAAAATATGAAATACAGATTTGCCGTCACATTATTGCAAACACATTTTTTTTTTTAAGTAGCCTACCCTTGCCTTGTTTTTGAATAAATAAATCAAATAGTGTTAAATACATTTCAGAGAAAGGTTTTTTTTCAGTCTTTGTCACTGGCTAAATGGTATTTTTAATTGATTTATATTTTTTGTGACCTTGTTGTGACCTTGTTGTGCATTATTTGCACGAAACTATTATTTCAGTTGAAAACATTATTTGCAGTTAAATTCTCAATCTGCTATTAGCTATCAGTTAAAACATTAAAACACAGCATGCCAGAGGAAAAGTGTTCAAAAGCATTGCATCCACAACAAATAGGTCGATTTCTATTTATTGACTATATTATATTTATTGAATATATTCTTTTTTTGTTGTTGTAACTTAATGGTTTCATGTAGTTTAAGTGTTTAACTCCATTAATGAGCATGGCATATTTAATCATTAACCCATTTACTCCTAAAACGCCTGCTAAAAACGCCTATAAAAACCTATGTTGTTCTAGGATAAATGTCCTTATCTCCTGAGGATTTTCTGAAAAAATACTAAGAATTGTCAACGTCTACTAAAACCTTAATATCTAAGCCTCTGTAGCACTTAGAAACATGAAATAAAATACATTTTAAAGGTAAGAAAGAGTGCGTTTTATGCTGCACGTGTCATGAAAAGTTTGACGAATAAAAATGCTGCGTCACGCAGCAGCCGGCGGGAGTTTCAGAGTTGCGCAACGCAGTAACCGGCGGTAGATGTAATGTTGCGGCGCGCAGCTTCCGTCACAAATGGGTTAAATGTTTATATCAGAAGTAAAACATAGTTTAAATCATTCTTTTATTTATTTAAACTGTTACATGCACTGTATTTATGATTAGGACTCAAAATGAAAATTACTGTTTTACTTCATTTGTCGTTAGATATGCTACGTCGGTTTCATTTGGCACCAGTGGTGGAGGAAGTACTGTATTTCAGTACTTAAGTAAAAGTACAAATAACCAGATAAATATTTACTTTAGTAAAAGTAACACAATGACAACCATACTTAAGTAAAAAGTAAAAAGTACCTGATTTTAAATGTACTTTAAGTATTAAAAGTAAAAGTACTTGCATAACAATTGATTCTCTTAATGACTATTTTCTAATGATTAATAAAACATTTAATTCTAACTGATTCAACCTAATACTCCTATAATGATGTTCAATAATGATGGAAAAAAAAAATGTTGTCACCATTTCTGAAACAAGCTTCCAATTAGGCAATACAAACCATGCTTATTCTTACTATATGTTAATAACTGTGTTTGGCAGTAAACGAGATTAATTTATGGTGTAATTCTGAACCTCTTGGATTGCCATAATCCTAACCAAACGTATATTACACACGGTGTGTTTCCTATCCACGTAAAACAAATTTTCGCGTATAAATTGCGCGATAAACACACTGCGTGCGAGACGCATTTAGTTGATGTATCTATGGCAACCAAACGTCACTGGTGAGACAAACCTGCAACGAACGGACGGTCAGATTACGTTTTGGCAGGGGAAAAACTGATCAGAAAATTTAACGAAAATGTAACGGAAGTTGTAGAAATGTATTGGAGTAGAAAGTAGAATAATTGCTGCAAAATGTAACGAAGTAAAAGTAAAAAGTATGCACTATTTATTCTACTTAAGTAAAGTAAAGATACGTGAAAAATGTACTTAAGTAAAGTAACGAAGTATTTGTACTTCGTTACATTCCACCACTGTTTGGCACAGACATTTAAGAAAGATGTTTGCTTCAAGTGATGATAGGTTTGGGAAATTATATTTGTATTATCTTTCTGTATGTATAATTTTCTTTAGTTTCTCTGCCTAAAAGTGACCAAAAAGACATTTAACTGCTCCCTCCAAACTGCTCCTTCTCCAAAACGTTCGTACGCATGGGTCAGAGTTTGCGTGCAGGTGCTCAAATTTCCTGTCAAGTTTGTTTTTAAAAATTACAACTTATGCGTCGGAAGTGGCGTACGCTTCTTTCAGGGCCTGTTTTGTGCGTACGCAGTGGTTATAAATGAGGCCCTTCGCCAGTAGAATAAAATCATTAGCGTTGAGCCCTGTGTTTGGTAATATAGTGTTAACTCTTCACATTAGTTCACGCGTTAAATATTTGTTCCAAATAGTGGGAAACGTTGGATCAGTTCCAAGTGTTTGTAACCAAAATACTATGTATAAAAAATAATAAAAATCACTGCTTGTAAAAAAACAAAACAAAAAAACACTAGCAGCTGTGTAATTGGTTTTAGATTTAGGCTATGTTTACACGGAAACGATTACGAAGAGAAAACGCAAAAGTGGCGTTGCATTATCACTTTTTATTCGGAGTTTAGACAAGCCCTTGGGTGGGAAATCCATGTGCAAATGGTGACACAAAAGTGTGTGAAATTCAATGTAGTATGCACTCCAGGCGGCTAGGAGTGCATACTACAACAACACCAAGTCTGTGCGCCTGCGTACAACCTTCACTGTCGAGCAGACTTTTGCGTTTTTACCGTTTACACGGGAACGCGGCGGTGGAGCGTTTTTAAGATTTCCACTCTGGAGAGTGGTTTCACTTTTTTGCGTTTTTAAGCCCCAAAAACGCCATCGCCATGCAAACGAAAGGCACATGCAGGGAACTACACTAACTTTTTCCACTGGTGGCACTTGCGCTACTAACTTTTTCAGTTACTCGCGCAAAACATGATTTGGTCGCGCAAATTATTTATAGTAAGCCGCTCTCTGGAATAGTAATGAATAATAATGAAACTGTACTACATTAGGGGTGGAACGGTACAGAAGTCACGGTTGGGTTCATACCTTGGTTCAGTACAATTTCGGTACAATGGAGTGAAAAGCAAAACAAAAATGCAGAAGGCATTTTTGTAAATCTCTTAAACCTCGTATTTTTAAGTTGTTTAAGTTTTATTAATAAAGACATAGAACCAGTTTATTTGTAGTGCACTGACAATAGTTTTATATAATTAGTTTATTACTTAAATTAATAAAAAAACAAAATGACCTTGATATAGTATGTTTGGTAATTGTACTTGAATGAATGTAAAATTCATTTGCTATATTTCAGATCAATATATTTGTTTTCCTTAATTTTAATTAACACTTTATTCGCATCTGAATTATAAATAAATGATTTCCGTATAACACAATTACCATTAAAACACATTTGATTTTCTTTTTTAATCAATGTAGAATCATGGACGCAGGACTGTTGGCAAACTGTGATGACAATAAAATGATAGCTTATAAATATATCTCTGGTTGTTGTTTCTGTTCCACAACATTTTGTATGTCATGTTTAGGGTGTGGGATGAAGAGAGGGATATTTTTAGTAATTATTTAATAAAACATTATATAATTTATCTTCAGTGTGTAGTATTAGCCAATCAGGTGTCTTGACGCGAATCACGCGATTACGAATCAGCATACACAGCACAAAAAAACGATTCTAAAAAACTGCTAGTGATCATATAACATTAGTTGATGTCAATATCAGCGCTAGCAATATAATTAGTTAGCTCATGGCAGAGTTTATCAGCCGAACTCCAGAGCGCAAATCTACCTTTGGTGTACCAAAACCATCGTAAGGTATAGACACGGTGTCTTACATCTCTGCGTCTTTTTCCTGCCGCCATGCAGGCCCAGATGGTAGCCTATATGATTGTGATTAGCATGCCTATTATAAAGACACAAACCTTTTACTATCATGTCCATCGATTTTAAATAATATGCGCGAGGAGGGAGAGAGAGAGAGAGCATGCAAGACAGCGCTTGTGTTGTGTGAAGACGTGAAAGAAGTGCGCGCGCGGCTAGGGCGCGCGCTCTCTCTCACACACAGCTCGTTTGCGCCCTGTCAAACGCAGACATTCTACTATACAACACTCGCCGATCAAAAAAGACTTTGGCGGGACAAAAAGCGGACGATCCGACAGGTTTTACAAGATTAAATACAACCCGAAAGAAAAGAAAAAAAAAAAAAAAAACGACCCGTCAGAATAGTCAGTGATACCTTTGCGACCCATTAAAAATTAGGGTCGCAATGGTATTTCAAAAGGTCACATATGCGACCATTTTGGTCGCAGTGTAGTTCCCTGACATGCGATAAAATATTTTTACGTTTTCACCCGCGAGTCTTCTCGTGTAAACACAGCCTTAGGCTCAAAGGTATAGAGCTTATATAAAGTCTTTCATAAAGCCCTTGTGACAACTAGGCCCACTCTCCCCTATATCTAATGTACATGAATCATCCCCCCTTCAGAAGCCTCTTCTCTTCTAAAATCTTCAGGAGATAAGAACCAGATGAAATGATTGATAAATTGAAAAAAAAAAGCATGTGAGTCACAACAAAGTGATGACAAAAGTCACAGATACTTCACAAAACACCACAGTTCAACCAGACACACAACTCCAAAAACGACACCAGTAAATAGCAGCTAATTACAAACGAGAGTGTGTTGGGGCCTCGGGAGACCCCCTGGCATGAATATCAATCAGCCCTCCGGGGCTCTCACCTGCTTACCCAGGGGCCCGAACACAAATACTGGGCAAGTTTCAAAAACAAGCCTCTATACACACAAGCTTATAGGATTACAAAGATTTCAAATGAGCAGGAGGACATGTGTGAGGTGGCATCTGCATTAGAAAGTAGCTTCAGCCCTGGAGGTCCGACTGAAGGACGCATTTGATAGATTTACGCTAGATATTCTCCTCGCTCAAGTCGTTTATCACGAGGAAGACAGAGAGTTAAGGACGCACAAACTAAGCACTAATTAAACATCACCCAAGGTGCGTGATCTGATCTAATCTATTATCATAAAGAGCCAGGAAAAAGTGACATATGAAAAGTGTCGAAGTGAAACATTTAAAAATGGCCGGGAAACAGCATGCCATCACCGCGGCTCCATTCATTCTTGTGATCTGTGTATGTTTATTTATTCACACTGTTGTGTAGCTCATGTTAGGTAGCTGGCAGCGGTCTAGCATGATTAATTTAGCACCTTTCCGAGTTTCGGGACTTTCTACGTGATGTGCGTTTTAGCGCGACACGTCGTCTAAAGCGATAATGCAAAACTCCTGTCTCGCGGCTGCAGCAATGAAACGGAAAATAATCGTTTGTAATTCAGCAGAGTAATCTCGACTCATTTGGTTGTGCTGAGGGCTGAGGGCTAGAGACAAAGCACACGGCGTCGCACCACGTAGCTCATTATGCCTGCTTTAAAACTATTTGCAATTCAAGGCCATACAGAGTGGTGGGGAGAGCGCTCGCCTTCAAAGACGACGGCCAGGAGTGACCCCACAGCCCATTTCTGGGGTCAAATCCCTGATGAGGACTGGTGAGACCCAATTAAAATAAATTTGAAAACAATCTAACTGCAGGCAGCTCCTACTGCTGCTTACTGAACCTCCATGCTGCAGTGACCTACGCCAACATGTGATATTTCTGCAAATTGCTAAATAGTTTGGCAGGAGGTTGTGTCACAAAGCTACGGTAAATGACAGGCCACGCGAGTAATTACTACTGAGGTGTGAAGATCTGTTTTACCGTTTTGCCAGTAACAAATGGTGCTAAATTCCTCTCTTCCTCTGTACGTGGTCATATGGCCTCATGGCATGTGAAATATGTTTTTGTGTTGGAACAGTTTATTGAACCTTTAGACAAAATTGAAATATTTTTTTAAATAGTTAGCATGTGCATTATGTTTTGTATCATAATTTACACATGAGGCTTTTATGGCTCATTTAATGCAAATATGGAGCTCATACTCAAGAAGGGGGGAAAAAGCTCAATTTTATTCAGAGGCCCAAACTGAGTATAAAAATTAAATTTGGTGCAGATGTTGAGGCTACAAGGTAAAATTAGATTCTGATAGTTAGTAATTTAAATAAATGAGATATTTATTAAAATAATAGCACATTGTATTAAATTATATAAATATCAGTTGCTACTCTGTCTGCCAATAATATTTCTTGGTTACTAGGATGGCATTGAAATGCTTAGTTTTTATGACCAAAGCTCTGTATATCACATTTGGTGGATGGGTGGATGGGTGGGTGGATGGGTGGATGGATGGATGGATGGATGGATGGATGGATGGATGGATGGATGGATGGATGGATGGATGGATGGATGGATGGATGGATGGATGGGTTCACGGACGGGTGAATGTATGGGTGGACGGATGGACGGGTGGGTGGGTGGATGGATGGACGGGTGGATGGATGGATGGATGGATGGATGGATGGATGGATGGATGGATGGGTTCACGGACGGGTGAATTGATGGGTGGACGGATGGACGGACGGGTGGGTGGGTGGATGGATGGATGGATGGATGAGTGGGCGGGTAGATGGATGGATGGATGGAATCGACCGATATGGATTTTTTAGTGCCGATACCGATACCGATTTTTTTCCCATCAGCCTTAGCCGATACCGATACGGGCTGCCGATTTTCTTGAGCCGATATTTGGAGCCGATACATTTTACTCCCTCAATTTACATCATAAAAATACATGATGTTAACAAATGTTACAGGTCTCAATTTAATAAAAGTAAAATTTAATTAACTTCAAAAATTAATATTTAACAAATAGTAAAAACATGTGAGGTAGAACAAGAACAAGTAGATAAACAATTTAACAAATATTAAAAACATGAGGTAGAACAAAAAAAGTTCAGTGCTGAAAATAAATATTTAAGCATAAATTAAATAATTACACTATTGCACACAGTAGCAACCAGCATAAAGTGCACATTGTACTTCATTTTAAAAGAAACGAACTATGTACTGCCATGGTTTCATTTTTTTCTACATAAAATAAAATGAGCATTTCTAGTCTCTAATATCACTGCGATGGGAGGGAGACACACACCACACACGTCCAAACCTCAGCCAGGTGGGTGCTGAATAAATCTCCCACAAAAAGCACAGAACAACGTTGGCATAATCCTATGACCAGTGTTCCTTACAGCACCCGTATGCATACTAGGGCTGTCAAAATTGCTCAAATGGCGTTTGCATATTCCCTCTAAAAACATATTCGAACCTCCCGTTGCGCATTTTGTCATTGACGCGCATTACGTCAATAACAAAACACATTAATACAAAGAGACATAACTACTAGTATTAGATAGTTTATTTGAGTTTAAACATATTTGACAACGTATTAAAAAGCAAGTAAATCAACTAATGGCCAAGACCGCAGAGCTCTCTCGCTCACTCACTGTCTCGCCCGGGCACTCGCTCTCCCTCGCGCTCTCTGCGCGTCAGTTAAATAATCAACAACAAACAAATGTTGAGTGCTTATCAAGAGTCGCGACTCTTGTCCCAAATATAGCAGCTTCATTCATTGATTGAAGTTTCACAGTATATTGAACCGACACTGAGCGCTCCGAGCGAACTGAGCAGCTGTGGTAACTTTATTAGTCTGCAACCGCGGGCAACCGTGTTTTTCCACATTCAAATATTAATTTTCACCTTCAAAATTAATACATATTCAAATTTAGAATATTCATAGACAGCCCTAATGCACACTGAACGGATAGTCTACACCTTAGCTATTTGCAGCTCCCTAATACAATGGCAAGCAGTTAAGTTTTATAGACGAGGCATTCGCGTTTTTCATTTGGACTCACAAACTTGCTTAGCTATATATATATGCAAGCACATAACAGTTATAGAGCAACGTGTTTCCATTTTCAAAGTGTTTGACAATATTTCAGCTGTCAAACATTTAAAAGATGCTTTGAAAGTTTAGGTTACCGTTCTTGTGAAGAGCAGGTTGCACTCTACTAGTGGGGGAGGGCGGGGCGCGTGAGCTACAGTCTCCAGTGGCACAGAGCTGCCCGTGAACGCCTGCTTATAAATAACGTCGGGAAAAAAAACTATCGGCGAACGCGCAGCCGTGTATCGGCCGATTCCGATACACGTAAAAACCGCAAATATCGGCCCGATATATCGGCCGGCCGATATATCGGTCGATCCCTAGTGGATGGATGTCATAAGTTACAATAGCATATCATTTTACTTTATAAAACTCAAAGAATCCACAGCTAAATTACACATATATCACAAAAGACTAAAAGGTCTTTTACTTAAAGAAAAAAATGTATAACCCATCAATCAGACGACAGAAGACATGTAGTAGACAGTGCACAAGAGGTTTTGATCACACTGATAATTTAGAGGCCTTAGAAAGTAGAGCATCAAAAAAAATTATTCAGAATGATCAACCCGATCTCACGGCAATTTGTACGTATTTTATGAGGTGGCTAATTAGTATGAATTCATACGACCTCACTCGTACGAATTCATAAAATCTAGCTAAATCGAACATATTTCACGAGTTGCCCATTTCATATGAATTCGTACAAATTACCTACCCCTGACCCTTCCCTAAACCTACCTCATACTTACTCGTACAAATTTGTACGAATTAGTCGTAGGATAGCGTTGGAATGATTAATTTAGTTAAATGGGGAGGGGGGATGTGGACTTGTACAAGGAGAGACTTGGGGAGTTTAAAGTCGCTATAAAATGAAAATTCACCCAATTTGTTTTTCTAGATGCACCTTTTTTAATTGTGAACAATAAATCCAAGCATGTTTCTTTATTTATTTATTTATTGACCTTTTAATATTTCATCAAAATGTCATAACTGGATCTTGCAGTTATTTTTTGTTATGTATATCAACCTTCTCCAATCATTTACTCAGCCCGTCAACAATCGAATGCAAGCTTACACTCACTTTTTAGTTCCACACACGCACACACATCTCAACAAGTTTCTCTCAAATGACCCATTTTTGAAAATCTCATGAGTATACATTCAACAGTAGTTTGTGTGTGTAAAGTGTTGGTTTACCCAAAAATTTACATTGTGTTATCAATAAATCACCCTTACGTTGTTCCATTCAAACCCATTTGACTTTCGTTCATCTTCAGAGCACATTTGGTAAACATGCTTGGTCAAACATGCTTGCTTGAAGCACAATAATCAATGAGGTTTGTTCTCGCACATCAAGCAAGTACAGTTCAGCTTCCATTTACCATATGTGAGTGTTCTACTGTATGTATGTTTGCTGATTAGTGGTTTTGTGTGAATAAAAGCCTAAATTCAATCTGTTCATCATATGTTCTTCATATAGCAATTGTGTCTCTTCAAAAGACTTGGATTAGTCTAGCATAGCCAGACCTTCAGACTGACAGCAGAAGGTCTGGACTCCATAGCAGCTTTCATTGGCCAAGAAGCGCCTAGAGGCCGTCTGGCTGACAAAGCGACCAATCACATGTCGTTTTGTTCCGATTCATGTTAAGGGTTGTGAAAATGTAACATCAATGTCACTACAATAACAGACTGGTGTGTTATCGAGTCTATGCCGTGAACTTTACATACTTCACATACTTTTGAAAATCCAGCATTTAGTTGATCCTGATAAGCGCTCATTGGGTCTCATTCATGAAACATTCGTAAATATACGAGTAAATATGAGAGTGATTTGCGCGTAAAGAGAACTTCCCGAAAACTCTTCTCCTGATTCACAAATACTTCGTAAATGTCAGATGTGATAGTAAAATGTGTGTATGTGCTAATGAATTCCAACCAATCGTAAATGGGATGCGCGTGCACGTTCATTCTCAATTATACCATTAATCAGGCCCATTATATCCGACTGACATCTATATGCATATAATAACATGAATGCGAATGAAAAAGAAAGATTTCTCGGATGCAGAAATTGAAGTTTCATTATCACAAGTTCATACAAAACGCCACATTTTATTTTCAAGCGTAGCCTACATAGTGGCGCATCAGGTCCTAAAAAAGGAAGCAATTGGCAGCATATTACAGATGCAGTTAATGGAGTTTCATCTGTTAATCGAGCAGTCCCAGAAGTGAGAAAAAAATGGTTTGACATTAAGCTTGACAGCAAAAAACGAATTAGTTGACTTCGGAAAAATCGTATTCAAACTGGAGAAGGACCGCCATCGATCACCAGATCTGCTATTACTGACTCTCATAATAAAAGTAAAAAGAAAAACCGTATGTAATTACTATATAAAATATTTTTTTTTCAAAATGCTGTTTAAATATGTACCCGATAAGGTGAATTAAAATGCAGCCTTATTAATGAGCAAAACGTTCGGATGTTAAGCGCACCATTTACGCGTGGCTGGGAGCAGGTGTAGATTTCTTGCGTACCAACTAACATTTGGAAAATACGAAAATTTTAATGAATCCGAAAATTTACTCCAGAACCATTTTACACACGATTTACACACAAATTCGTTCTGCTCGTGTTTCATGAATGAGACCCATTGTTAGTTGTACACACGTCAGCCTTCTTATTCCATGGTGTCACGGCATCTTTGTAAATGACGAAAGAATGACAGAATTTTCATTTTTAACAACAGCATCGCCTAATCTATGTTCTTTTTTTCCATTCCTACCAGAATCATTACAAATGAATGTATCACACCACCTAAAAAAACTCGTGCAGATGTCGGTTTCATTATTTCAATCATACGTGAATGAAAACAAAACTTGTGCGTGGCAAATTCCACATGGCACACTGCTCCGATCACTCACACCTAGTGCAGCTGTCTCAATAAGACAAACAGAGCCTGAGGTTGGGAGTGGGCGGCTGGTGCTCCTTATCAGTGGCAGACTGATTTTGACTGGGCTGACAGTGACTCAAGTAATCCATCATGTCATCAGCCGCACTGACGGATGTAGCGGCGCTGCGTCTGAGCGCCAGTGTGCCGAGAGGACAACATCGGGGGCCAGGAGGCGAAGTAACACTTAACCCCCGATCGCCTCCCGCCTCATCTGCCTGCCCGTCCACCGCCTGACAGCAAATCTATGGGAATGTTCACCATCTCCAATCATGACAAGCTAACCCTGCAATCATAACAGGCTGAGGGAGAGGCCACCTGATACAGCACAGTAATCCGACGGGGTCACACACTACATCTGTAGAGAGCACACAGATGTTAATAACTAACGCCTCTCCGCTTGATGGGAAAAGTAAAACATAAGGTGAAGCTGATCTTGTGGCGGTGTACTGACTGAGTTCGGTTGCAGCACTACAAGAGGTAACGTCAGTGTTTAGGGGACAAGTTAGGCACGTTTTTAACCATTAGAAGAAGCAGAAAAAAGAGGTTTAATCAATCTCAGACAAGCTGTGTGACATGCCCTCACCCCAAAACATAAACTACACAAATTTAAAAACAAAACAAAAGGTTCTTTATTTGTCACAAGCATTTTACACTGAACAAAATTCTAAACGCAACACACTTGTTTTTGCTCCCATTTTTCATAAGCTGAACTCACAGATTTCAGTCAAATATTGCTCACAAATCTGTCTAAATCAGTCACTACGTTTACATGCAGCCAATTTTCGGGTTATGGTCGGGTTAAGGTCACTATTCGGGTTTCTGAAACATTAGGGATAACCCGTTTACATGCGTGAGCAGGGAGAGTTTCTCCTGTATACATGGAATTGCAATATCCCGATATAAACGGCGACGCGCGGTTAGCGTCTAGACGTACGGACGACCTTAAGACGCAAAATGCGTAATTTCCGATTCTTCTTCCTGTATCCAAAGACATCAACAACAGCAGTATGCGGATAATGAATAGTTCGGGGCAGATAGCGATCGCCTTTGTTTGCGCTTAGATGCTGGCAACGTTACTGAACTCGCTCTAAAAGTATGCTGTGCTGTGTCTCGCCTGGTCTCGACATGTTTACTTCCGGAATACTACATGCGGATTTTTGTATGCGCCAAGAAGTTTCTCTACTCAAAAGACCAAGATTGCTTGCGAATAGAACATGCGCAGAACACAAATCACTATGGGGATATGCCGATACGCGTTTACATGACCAAAAATTCGGGTTAGAAAAGGGGTACCCCAGGTATAATATCCCGGTTTTTAAAATCCGGGATATGAGCATTTTTTGCCGGTGTTTACATGGCCGTTCGCGACCGGGTTATTGCTAATATCCCGGTTTTGAACGGGTTATTGGCTGCATGTAAACGCAGTCAGTGTTAGTGATCACTTCTCCTTTGCCGAGATAATCCATCCACCTCACAGGTGTGGCATTTCAAGATACTGATTAGACAGCATGATTATTGCACAGGTGTGCCTTAGGCTGGCCACAATAAAAGACCACTGTAAAATGTGCAGTTTACTGTATTGGGGGGGTCTGAAAACCAGTCTGGTGTGAACACCATTTGCCTCACGTAGTGCAACACATCTCCTTTGCATAGAGTTGATCAGGTAGTTGTTTGTGGCCTGTGAAATGTTGGTCCACTCCACTTCAATGGCTGTGCGAAGTTGCTGGATATTGGCAGGACCTGCATATATACGCCGATCCAGAGCATCCAAAACATGCTCAATGGGTGACATGTCCGGTGAGTATGCTGGCCATGCATGAACTGAGATATTTTCAGCTTCCATGAATTATGTAAGCTACAGATCCTTGCAACATGGGCCGTGCATTGTCATGCTGCAACATGAGGTTATGGTCGTGGATGAATGGAACAACAATGGAATCGAACTGGATACTCGAGTTTGAGTTTAGTCAGGTCGAGACTCGAGACCCCGATGAGGACGACAATCATGCAGATGAGCTTCTCTGAGATGGTTAGAGCGGCCTTTTATTGTGGCCAGCCTAAGACACACCTGAGCAATAATCATGCTGTCTAATCAGTATCTTGATATAAGTGCTCACTAACACAGATTTAGGCCCCGTTTACACGATAGGAAAACGCAGATATTTATCTGAGATTTGCCCTCTCATTTACACGAAAACTACGTTTTTATCACTGAAAACGATTATTTCTAAAAACTCTGGCCAAAGTGGAGATTTCTGAAAACGCCGGTTATGTGTTGTCGTGAAAACTGAGAGAAACTAAGTTTTAGGTTCTCTATTGTCGTTTCTGAGGATTCTGACTTGCTTTCTTACTTGGCTTGAATGGCTTTATCCTTAACCCCTACACTGCCGCCAATAGGTTTGGCATAGTTATGATGGCGCTCGATGGCGTATTTATGCAGGTGTGTAAGCGATGTTACTTTTGAAAACGGAGAGGGGGAAAATATTTGTTTTGATAAATTCCTGGCTTTGTGTAAACGTGGTCTTAGACAGATTTGAGAACAATATTTGGGAGAAATAGGCTTTTTCTGTACATAGAAAAAGTTTTAGATGAAAAATGGGGGCAAAAACAAAAGTGTTGCTTGTAATTTTGTTCAGTGTACATACATCTGATGTAATGGGTTTTTTTTTTTTGTTTTTGGTTTTTTTTCTTAGTCCCACATTGCAACAACAAACAGAACCAACAAGGAATTACAGACATACACATTTGATAAAAAAAAAATAAAATAAATAAATTAGAATAGAATAAATGTAATCTCATAATAAATCACAATACAAAAAATGCAACAATAAGTCTTGTGGATAGTGACAATGTGTATCATGGATAGTTCACCCAAAACAACATTTCTGTGTGAGGTAATAGAATCAAGTTTTCAAAGTTTTAGAGCCAGTCCTATATTAAACTACTATTTATAATGTTGATTATAATGTATAATAATGCAATGAGGGAATATTTGCTGGTCCTTATGATGCCAAATGTCTTATGTTACCAGTAAAAAGTGTCCTACATTACTTTAAATATCTCTAGTGACATATTTATTGACAGAGTGCAAGCATATTCGTCTAAAATAATTCAGTATTTTCAGGTTCAGAATCATGAATATTTTCATTCTGGTGTTACTATTGTCCTGTGCATGGGTTTCCAGCACCAAGTTCAAGCCTATTAATTTACCCCCACAATTTAATAAAAAAAAATTGCATTTTAATCAACAGTACATTTTTTGTTAACGTTTTACCATATGATTTGGAGTATCGCGATAATATTGCATCGTGATATGTATCAAATCGTGACATGAAGGTATTGTTACACCCCTAAAATATAATGAGCTATCAATAAATGTGCAAATAAAAGAAAATTAACATAGAAAATATATACAAGTCATTACAATGTCTGTACAGTGTACTATGTGTGGTGAATTGTTGCAATCTAAATTCATTCAAAAAGCATCCCATTTATAATGTTGCAAATTAATGGGCCCATACAACTCATGGCAATAATATTAAACTTTTTTTTTTTTAAAGACATTTTGGCCCGGTTTCACAGACAAGGCTTAGATTAAGCCAGGGTTAAAGTCAGGCCTAAAATCAATTTTATAAATGTGACTTCAAGAGAAAAAATAAAACATTATTGCTGTGCATCATGAGACAAAACAATGGTAAAAGATAAAACATTTTAGTCTGGTATTATTCTTCAAACATGCATTTTAAACAGGGGTTTTGTTTACTTTTGCGCAATAATCAATTTTGGTTCTGTGTAAATGTAAACTGGACCTGAAATGCAACATTTAAAAAAAAAAAAAGCCCGTGCCAAAGTGTGTCATAAAAACTTCATGACAAGTGGCTGTCAAAGTGATATTTACTGCAAAATAAATAAATGTGGCAAATGGCAGAATAAGTTTACTACATTCTCTCTGAGGAGTTATAACAGACCAGTGACCGCACTCAACGGTGGTCAAAGAGAAAACTGTGAGCGGTTCTGCTACACAGCACATAAACAACCCCAAACTTGACTCATCTCAGGACTCTGCATGTTGTAAATTCATCTCAAATACGCTGGTTTGGTGCTTATTTCTCCCTTCCACTGCGGTGGCGGCAGCATTATGGGAGGAAAAAGAGAATCAGCTAATCTGCTCCAGGAGGATTAATCAAAAACACTGTTTTTCAGCGTAATAGTTGAAACTTTTTCTCTATTTATCATTCATTTGAAGCAATATATGGGTCGCAGAAGTGGGAAAAGTAGCTTTAGTCTTTGAAAAATAATCTGTCATAGAGGTTTAGAAGAGGTGATAAAAATCAATAGCCTGAATAGAAAATTGCCTGGAAGGGCTCACAACAGTTGCGAGATAAGAGAAAAGATTAAGCGGGTTGTTTTGCTGCGCTCTCGCTCTCTCTCTCTCTTTCTCCCCCTCCCCCTTCCCTCCATTGTTTTCAGAAGAATTTCACTCGTGCCAATATGCGGTGTCGGCTTGTTAATAGGTCAGCAGTTAATTTCGAGGTCCTCGTGTCAATCTTTTGTCACTTCTGGTGTCCTGTGGCAAACTCAGGGCGGAAACAAAGGCCCCCTGAAAACCGGCGATCGATACGCTGAAAGGGAGATGTTATCTGCAGACAGAGGCTGTTGGCTTTGGTAAGGTCTGTGTTTTGCATGATCATCAGCCTGCCTGCCAACCGCTCGTGACCCCGATGTGCTCTCCGCAGACCTGCTCGAGACCAGATAAACGCTCAGAAGGCTTTAAAACAACAACGACAGAAAAAGAAGCGTTACGCCTGGAAATGAGGCAACGAGATGTAAGACACATGCGTGTGGTAAACTTGTGGGAACCGCGTACGCGCTTCTCGTCTCTCGATGGGAATGCGGCGAGAAAATGTGCAGCGGAAACAACAGCACAACAAAACTGGTACAAAATTCAAACAAATCATTCCGAGCGCACTGTTTGAAAACGAACAGAGGAGTGTTTAATTATTTAAGGCGTTTGCATATTCAGTGTGATTACACGGAGTGAAAAACAGGAAGAATTGTGGGAACAAAATGTGAGTTATGTATCTGAGATCTGTTTGTGTATTACAAATGAAGTTTGTTTTTTTTCCGTTCTGTTTACATCTGACTCTCTTATTGGCGAGCCGTCATGCTCAAACAGTCTGACTTGAGAGATCAGTGCAGATTTCGGGGAGTTCGTTTAATGAGGAAGAGAGCTTGCTTTTGATGATAGACATCCTCACTGTCAGAGGACCTCGGACTGGGATGCGACGTCATGTTGGTCCCAGAGGAATTCTGGAACCAGCCACTGTTTCAACACTTCAAAAACATTATTAATAGTCTGATATTTTGATGTGCTAAAGAGATAGTTCACCCAGAAATTATCATTCTGTCATCATTTACCGCCCACATGTCATTTCAAACCCTCAACTCTGACTTTCTTCCTCAGAGCACAAAGATATTTTGAGAAAATGCTGTAAAATCAGTGGCGAACATAATTCACATCTTGCAGGTCAGCACTTAAGGGATATTGCACTTTTTTGGAAATAGGCTCATTTTACAAGTCCCAAGAGTTAAACAGTTGAGTTGTACCGTTTTCGTATCCATTCAGCAGATTTTCTGATATTTAAAAGACTATCAGTAACCAGACAGTTTCTGGTCCCATTAACTTCCATAGTAGGAAAAAATATATACTATGGAAGTCAATGAGACCAGAAACTGGTTGCCACTGAAACCACTGAAATCTGGTTACTGATATTCTTCTAAATATCAGAAAATCGGCTGAATGGATTCGAAAATGGTAAAACTCAACTGTTTAACTCTGAGGGAGTTGTAAAATGAGCCTATTCCAAAAGAGTGGAGTATCCCTTTAGTGTTTGGTTGTGTTTTACTTCGACTGTGTGATGATGTAGGAATCCAGATTGGTTTCTAAGGCCTCTAAATTATCAAAATGATCAAAACATTGCCTACTACATGCCTTATTTCTTCTGAATGATTTTTTTTACACTTTTTTAAATCAAGAAATAGGCCTTTTAATATACCTGCAAAGTCGTTGATGGGACCTTTAGGTTCTGGTTTACATGTCTTGTTGCTGTAAATCTATTACAGGCCTCAAGACTGCTACCAAACGGTCGACCAAAATTTGAGAGTGTGCGACTGAATTTTACATCCAGTCGCACATGTGCGACCAGTAAATTTGCCACACGTTAAATGCATGGTTAAGCGTGGAAAGGGCGCGTCAATGAATCCGTGACAAGAATAGGGCGCGTATACGTCTGTGGGAAGGCGACTGAAACAAATATCATAACCTGATATGTGCGTCTGAGCAATGAGCGTTCTATCGACTCGTCACCGACTGTTTATTAGTTTGGACCAATAATAGACAGAGCAGCGCATAGCCCTGAGACCCGAACTTGCCAGTCGCGGGCCGATCTCGATCACGTGGCACTGTTAATAGGAGATCGAGTGAAGAAATCCATTGAATTTGCCTCAGAATTAATAACATCATCGCTACGAGATCCAGTTAGAAACATTCCGATTCGGAGTTCTGTTATAAACCATAGATATCAGATCAAACAGTGCTGACGTGGAAACCAGGAAAAACATTTATAGAAGGCTTACAGTCCACAAATCAGCAACATTCACCATGGATTTAGGCTAATGTAGTAACTTAACTCGATAATACTTAACCCATATTTAACCATAAATATGATAATGTGACAGAAATAGTCTCTCACATTTTTTTCCAGCACTTCAAAACTATAATATCATATATAAATGTTTTATTTTTTGTATTTTTTATGTGATGACCAAAACATTTTTTGTTCATCCTTCAACGAAAAATTTAAGATGTTGGAAAACTTTTATTTAAACACTTATTTAAAAAAATAAACAATATGGATGTTTATTGGCTATTTTCACTCCTTAATATACATGTTTTCACTACTTTTTTTTAATTAAAGGTGCTATATGGATTTTTTTAGCGGCTTCTATCGGTGATGTTTCAGATTGCAACCAATTTTTACAAGAGCGCTCTTGCTCATGCGCGTGCTCGAACACAAGAGCGATCACTCATGGTACACGGCCAACACTGAGACGTTCAATACACCGGAGAAAGCATCACACAACATGCTGGAAACTCATGTAAACTCCCACTGCAACGTTAAAATAATAAGCTACTTTTATTAGCTTGACGTTGAACTAATGCTCCATGCTAAAACGCTCTGCCACGTCACATCTGGTTTTTGCAGAAAATTTGACCCGAATTCGAGACTTCACATAAAAATAGGAATGCTGGCCTTCAGAGGTAATATCAAAACCTGATAAGTGGATCATTGTAATGTGTGATTACAACCCCTTCACACAGGCATTAAAAAAGTGATTCATTTTAGAAAAGAAAGTCACATTTAGCAACTTTAATATTAAGACATTATAAATGATAATCAATAAAGTTAATTTCATATACATCCTAAATTAAGCTTAGTGATTTATTGTTAGCCCCAGTGCTACAAGATTTCTTTCTTTTTTTTTTTTTTTTTTTTTTTTGTAGAACTCGGTATGAGTTCTTATTTGAGGTGGTGCTGCCCTCAAATTTGAGTCTGGAGCCCTGTGAACTTAAAAAAACAAAACAGCATATAATAATGTTAAGTCTATTTAAAGAACTTTTCAGTATTACAGTTAATTTTGGGGAAAATTTTAATAAATGCATTGCAAGCTGATTTAAGGTGTGCCTATAAAGTTTCTGCTTGCGCTCCTAAAATTTTCAGTCAGGGGCAACAGCGCTCCTAGTAAACATTTAGTCTTGAGCTCTGTATTATCTACTAAATTTAGTAAATTATAAATTAACCTTTATATTTCAAGAAGAAAATGTACTGGACTGAAGCAGCTTATATTTACTTGATTATCCACACAAAATATTTTTGAAGAATTGTTTAAATATTAGTATCAAATATGATCTCTTAGGCTTTAGGTTTATTTGTTCATCTCTCACGCATCATTGTATTGCATTGCATTATGTGATTTTAAAATCTTAGTCAGACATTATTTGGAGATGTACGGTGACAACTGATATTTATAAGATTTTGAGCACTGCTATTCTTTTATAAAGAACTCATTGATTTACAGTACAAGCTAGCAGATTTTTAGATGTTGTGGGAAGGCGGAGGCGACATCCGGCGAAAGTTCAACGCAAATTAATAATAAAATAAACAAATACAAAACGAAAGTAAAAGACACCAGCCCCTCACGGACGACTCTGTCACATATAATAAAACACAACATATATGCAGGCCTGTTCCTCTCTTACTCTTCACTATCGCCGCTCCTCCGTGAGAGATACGAGGCATGTTTGTGC
Source organism: Cyprinella venusta (assembly GCA_038021265.1). Classification (NCBI taxonomy): domain Eukaryota; kingdom Metazoa; phylum Chordata; class Actinopteri; order Cypriniformes; family Leuciscidae; genus Cyprinella; species Cyprinella venusta. The sequence goes on from CM075874.1 coordinate 6,563,269, forward strand.
TGAATGACCATTTAAATTATATTTAAGTATTAAACTAGTGCCTGCTTGATTAACTGCAGGTGGTTAGCAAATAAGAAACAGGTTTACATAAGAAAAAGAGCAGTGCAAAATTTGTGCGAACCCTGCTCAAATAAGCTTTATCTTCCATGAAGAAATCAAATGCCTCTCTCGTGGTGAGCTGGGAGTGTTTGTTGCATGTTAATGCCATCAGCTGTCTGTCTGGCTGCCCATCGCCTTGTTCTCCACGCCTGAGGATCCCGGGAAGAATCCCAGCCCTGGGCGATGACCTCGCCGCCCTTGTGCTACATGACAGCACCACAGGAAACTGCTCAAGATGGTCCGACTAAAGCTAACGAGATTCCCTGCTACAAACACCAATCGGGGGATGAAAACTAGAAGCATTCTGATAAAGATATTAAAAAGCTCGTGCTGAGAACAAGGCCGATGCGCCGCCAAGATCAATCGGCGATATTAGCAGGTAGTCTCTAATAGATTTTAAATGCCTATTACAATTAAAGTTGCGATGGGCGAATAAAGGGCCGAGGAGAATTCATCTGAGCTTCGTCCTTGCAGAGCTTCGGCTCGCATCAGTGCGAGTTTCGCGTCGTTTGAAAGAAAGCGATGACCTACTGAGAGGGTACATGGGTAAACGTGTAGAGATACAGCAGTTATTACTGTTACCCCTCCGGCAAATACCTCTCCCTTAAGCCTATGCACGAGGAGCGTTTTGTTTTATTACCTTGCAAGATAAGTCAGGGGAAAAAAGGCTCTTAAGTACCTGGGGAATTAAAATATTCCGGCTCGTCATATCAGTGTCTGCTCTCGGTTTCACATAATTATAACAGTGTTTTAAATTGATCCTGGAAGAAAGATGGGTTCAAGTGCAAATTAATTTCAGATTACCACAACAAAGACAATCAATTCTCGACGTGCGTGCCAGCAAAATGCTTTCGAGGGGCCTCGAGGTCCCTTCCCAACCTCCCCGGCAATTCGGCGAGAAACAAAGACCTTTTCTGCTTAAATTACGCTAATGATCCAACACGGTGCCGGCGCCTACCTGGTACATCCCCCCCCATCCATCTCCCATCACAGGAGTGCAGCTCATTAACAGGTCTATCAGCCGGAGAGTCTGCTACGACTTCATTAGACCAGCCCAATCCACGGCACAAGGCCCACTTTGTCCTTTGTGCTAAAGAAGTCATCTTGGCCTGCTGGTGTATGAGGAAGGGAAGGGAAGACATGACTATTCATTTCATATCACATGCAGTGGGAGCTTTACAACTGAGCAAACTGAGGACTAAACTGTCCTTTCGACCACGTGTAGCGTTTGCAAGTCTGATTAATTTTACATAATTGTGTTGTTTGAATAGTAACATACCTTGTTTTGTTTTGTGACAGATACATAATGTGTTGATTCAATTATATAAAAGGAAAAGATACTGAATCTCAGTTCTTTCAAAAGAGTAGCTACCCTACATAACTACGGTATTAGCCTGGTTAAAACCAGACCATTCTCAGATGTAACTGAGCGTCATAGACAAATCATTTCAGGAGGGGCGTCACCAACGGACGTCGCAGATAGACCTAAAACCAATCAGAGCGATGAAGGAGATGATGCAAAGCGGCAGAGAAACATCTCCGAGTGTTGTTCTTTGCTTGGATTTTAACAAAAAGGAAACGTTCCAATCGAATGAGTGATGTTCGACAGCGGCATTCATCTTTGTAATGTAGGCTATAAAATCTGCTTCAAAATCCCAGCGCTGTCGTCATCGTGTAAAGCCCGCCCCAACGTTTCTGATTGGCGCCACGATTTCGACAGATTGGAAATGGGCTTGAATGAGCTCTTTGCCAGACTAAATTTCAGAGCAAATCTAAATTTGCCGGAAGTTGTCTAGGTTTTCCCAGGCTACTACTGTATTATATTTGATAAGCAAATTTCTAAGGCCTTTAAATGATCAACATCAAATGATCAAAACGTTTGTCAAAAAAAAAAAAACTGTTTCTCACAATTTACTTCATGCTTTCGTTCGTCTGATCGATAGTTCATACTTTTTCAGTTAGTTATATAGTTAGGACTATTTCTAGATAATACAATAAAAAAAGTAAATGGCCTTTTAGTATAATTGTAAAAAAAAAAAAAAAAAGTCCCTCCTCAGGTTGTGATACTCATGTCTTTTTGCTGTGAAATCTTTTCTGATGTTTATAAAGTAAACAAGAATATTTTTTATATTTAATAGTATAAAATATACTATATTTTTATATTTAATAGTTATGACTATTTAAAGATTTTAACATTTACTGGACTGAATCAACTTAGGTTTAATTATGTGTTAAATTTAGGGCTGGGAAAAGATTAATCGCAATTAATCGCATCCAAAATAAAAGTTTGTGTTTACATAATATATGTGTGTGTAGTGTGTATAATTATTTTGTATATATAAATACACACACATGCATGTAAACATTGAAGAAATATTTGCATGTATATACTTTATATATATTTATACAAAATTAATATTATACATAAATATAAATATTTATTTTGATGTTTATTTTTATGTATATTAATAACACATTTTTCTTAAATATATACATGCATATGTGTGTGTTTTTATATTTACAAAATAATTACACACTACACACACATATATTATGTAAACACAAACTTTTATTTTGGATGCGATTAATCGCGATTAATCTTTTCCCAGCCCTAGTTAAATTATTAAATGATCTGTTATGATTTAACTTTTCAAATTATTTTTAGAAAAATCATGTTAAAATCTGAGCATCAAATATGATCCGTCGTGCTTTTGAGGAATGTTTCTCTCCCAATCATCAATCTATTGCATTGGATTATACGTTTTGGCCCCAACAAAAGTTTTACACATAAAGCATTTAAATATCATCTTACTAAATCAAATTATTGGAAGATATAGAGTGATTAATTAACTATAATGCATTTTATATGTCTGCTATACAGTTCTGAAGATCTCATTGATTTTCATTAGAAATAAATCAGAATTTCTTTTTACTATACGCCATATAAATATCAGCATCTGCATGTATAAAATATGATACTCAAACAAAATGTTTTGTTTAAAGAATCAAGATTCAATAAACAGCTCCATTCCAAAAAAAAAAATAAAATAAAACTATGATTATTGTTTCATCACTTACAGTGTTAAATGATAGCTTGCTGTATGGGAAGCTACAGTTTCAAAGTATCTTCCCCAACACTGGATTTCTTTTCACTTCCTGATCTAAACGGCGAAGGTCATCATCAGGGCCATATTATTCGGAGCGCGACATCCCTATAGGACTCTCAGGCTGATATGGCCTTTTCTTTTCAGACTGCCGTCTGGATTTCATCTCGCTTCAAGAGTTCTGATTTCTTCTCCCCTTCTTCATCCCCATTCTCTCCCTCCTTCAGTTTCCGACCCTCATTCTCTCCACCCTTCCCCTCATGTGCAGTGAAAGGAGACCAAACGCAGAGGCTGAACCCCTGCATCTATCCATCCATCCGTCCGTCAGCACAGCTTCTATAGAAACTAAACATCTCCTTCAGCCCCTCTGGGAAGCTGCCAGGAGTGGAGTGCTGAAAAAATTCAAGTCAAGCCTCATTAGCTTCTCATTACCTTTGCAAACTGAAAACGAGAGAGAGAGATTTTCCAAACCGCCAGGAGTGCAGGGCCATGGGAATCTGCTACGAGAATCACTTTTTAGCGCGTGCACATTGAAGCATGCAGGATCGTTCTTCACTGAGGGAATTAAAGTTTTATTTCCATTTCGGTAACACAATAACGGCGTCATTAAAGCCATTTTTTAAAGTCGAATATGCCATCACTTACTGCTGCCCGAGTCAATTTCCAGGCCTTCAATAGAGAGTGGCAAGTTTTATAAACCTGTCATGTTGTATTACGCCGATGCTAAACATCACCTTTTGAAGTTTCCCTTTTCGTCTCCCTTCTCTCGCTCTTCCGTCTCTCTTGCACAGTTTATTTTTAATAATGCATTTTTGAACCTTCCATTCACTTGCTCCACTAATCTGCATCTCCCCGCCTGAGGGACGCGGCACTCGAGCTCACAGCTGGGGAATCCCTCTCCACCCCTCCACTGCCTTCATACAAAGGGTTGTTGATTCAGGGGGAATTAGGGCATTTGAGAAACTCATTGAAAAACACAAACATAGCACAACACTCCAGAGGGGGATATCATTACAGCATAAAATACATTTAAACAATTTCCGAAAATTCACGTTTGTCGCACCTGTGCATGCATTTGCTCAAAGGTTCAGTTCACTTTTGAAATTTGAAAAGCAAGAGGATGAAAAAAATTATCGATATTGAGAAAAATCTGTCTTTTCTAAATCTATGGCTTTTTTTAGTTCGGTAAAACAAAAATTCAAGAATTCAACTGGAACAAAACAACTCTATTTTGAGAGAATTCATTATTTTAGAATAATCCGGATGATTTTGTATGTGAAATAATAAGAGGAATATACATTTTCTGCATGTAAAATAATAATAGGAATATATATATATATATATTTACTAACTAAAACAATTAACAAACTAAAACAATAAACAATAAAATGCAGTAAAAAAAAACTAGGTTAGTTTATAAATGCCGCCGTAAATCTATAACTCCTATTTAGGAAAAAAAACTTAAAGGATTTGGGTGTTTACAATTAGGCATAAATAATAATAATAATTTTGAGTGATTATTAAATACAAATTATTGACATACTTGTAATAAAGCAATTCAACTGTAAAAAAAAAAGAGTATAATAAATAATATATTTGAATAAATAAATGTACAGCACAACTATATATGAAGAGTTCAGATGCAAAAGCCTCTAAGTGCCATTTGAAATTTTCTTCTAAAATGATCATTTTGATCACGCTTGTATATTTAAGTTCAGTAATTTCACTTAAATGGCAATGAAGATTACCTATTAATTGTCATTTAAGTGAAATTACTGAACTTAAATATACAAGTTTGATAAAAATGGTCATTTTAGAAGAAAATTTCAAATGGCATTTAGAGGCTTTTGCATCTGAACTCTTCATATACACACACACATATATATATATATATATATATATATATATATATATATATATATATATATATATATATATATATACACACACACATACATACATACATACATACATACATATATATATATATATATATATATATATATATTAATTGATGGCTTTATTTCTTAATTTTCCCTCTGAAACATGCAGCACATTTATTTTTGGGAAGCGCCTAGACATACACTTAGATAAACATGTGTAAAATACTCATTTTATAAGATATTTTCATCAAATTTTAAACTGTGTTTGGTAAGGCTTCATGCTGTGATCCAATTGTGTTTTCCTGCTAATAGATGCCAGCTGTAGTTATCTGCAGGCATCTGTTTACCAAAAAAAAATGTTGGCGGTGTAATTTTTCAGTGTGTTCAAAATTATATTACTCAAGACCAGTAATACTTACAGTGATTCTGACTATTTAGGAACAAACTTCTGAGTGTCACCTTTCATAGGAGACCAAAAGCATGCATAAACACAAAATGGTTCAAGAACAGCATGCAATTTAACTTGGATAGGCCTTTTTAGGCATTTTAGGCAAATTTTGCAGGGATTCTAAAAGCTTGATTAAATCACAGTCTTTGAATTATATCACATATTGTGATATCAATTTAATTTCCAAATATTCCTCCTGTTCACTTACCGGTCAACATAGCTTTCTAAAACCGATGCTTTCAATTTTCAATACCAGTGAAATCACCAATCCCTCTTATTTTCCATCCACTTCCTCAACACCGTATTTATGGTGACTTTAACAGAGAAAAACTTGCTTTTTTGGTAATCAAATTACACTTACAACGCAGGTTAACATTCAAAGGACACTTTAAGGCATGAGAAAAGTCATGATTAACTACACCAATATTAATTTAAAAATGTCTAAAGTTAAGAGGGGTGCAATAATGACAGCTATGCCTATGTTTTATTGGATTTTTATAATTAATATAATACGGTATGTAGGTGTTGCACTGATATCTTGCCAGCATTGTGAGAGGGTCTCTGGTTCCTCATCATTAGTTTGCATTAGCATGTGAAGCACCAGGAGAGCAGGACTAGTGAGGAGGCCGTCAGCAGGGGCAGCCAAACAGGATTATCTCCTTACAGTTCAAGGCCGTCTTTCAATATGGATCCTGATCCGTTAGGGGTCACGAGATATTCACACCCTCATGCACTCATCCCAGTCCTGTCCCATATGTTACACTGCCACAGCCACATCACAGGGATAAGAGACTGAACCATATGATTTGATAATGAGGGTCTTTATGAGGAAGATGTCGCTAATTAAAAAGTAGAGCGAAAGTGTTTCAGGGTATGGGTGTTGACTGGAAACTGGAACGTTAAACGTTTGTGCATACGGAGATTTGTAGAGAGAAATTTGAAAGAACAGATTAAAAAGTTCTTATTTCTATTGACAGAGTAATAAATATAATTGTCACACTTTATGATTTAAGCTACAATGTGTACTATTTATCTATTTTACACTAATAAGTAATTCATGTAACAGCAACAGTGATTAAAACAGTTATTGGCCAACATATCAGATATTTTTAAAAAAAGATGATTTGGGTAAATGGAAATCATTCATTATTCAAATTACACAATTTTGAACGGCACGTTTAAAATGAATTTACAAATGCTAAATACAAAAAGTCGATTTTTGCCTCAAAACCTCTAGTATGCTGAGATACTTACAGACCCTCCCCATGTGACAACTGTCCCAACAACATATAAGCTATTTTTCAGACTGATCTCATGAAGTAGCGTGTGTATGACACGCCAATTCGTATTTGCATTTTTGGCGTGCTATCAAGTCGCATAATCGCTTTTCAGCGTGTTTATGAACGCCGTCGACTTAACGTTATATAAATATATGACTTACCTCAACCCCATCCCTAAACTTAACCATCACCGGGGTTAATGGCATTTATGACTGTTCCCTTACCATCCTAGTGAAAAAAAAGATATGACTTACCTCAACCCTATCCCTAAACTTAACCGTCACTGGAGTTAATGGCATTTATGACTGGACATGTGACCGCGTGTACGGACACGCGGAATGACGCAAACGTTAATGGCGTAGACATACACGCACATACACGCGGATAGCTCAAAATGCGTAGAGATAACACGCCATTTGACTCGAAAGTGGCGTGTATGTTTATGCAAAAGTCATGATGTCATGTTGCTATTTTTACTAGAGATGCACCGATACTAAATTTATCTGCAGACACTGATAGCCAATTATTAAGAATGATATCTGCCGAAAATAATAGCTTTCATCGTCCGATACCGATTATTTGCCAAACTCTTACCACTCTACTTCTATTGGCGAATAGAAGCTAATAGCTTCTACATTAAGAGTCTGACACGTTAAGCGCGTTACGCGCAAATGATTTAGTTAGTGCTATTTGTGCATTCACAAGTTTGACAAAAATTTGCGTCTGCCGCCGAGTTGAAAAATCTGAACTTTAGCGTCAATTCGCGCCGCGTTAACCAATCAGGTGATTGCTCACGTGGTGAAGGATCTGGATGCTTCAATAAATTATTTTGTAATATGACTAAATGCGTGTGGTTCTAATGCACAACAAAGCAAAAATTGTATCACTTAAAACTTTATTTCAATACATGAGACATGTTCATTTTGTATTGAATGTTATTTATTCCATATCTAGATTATGTGAAAGATTATTATGATTTAAAGAGAACCAACATACATGTGCATAAGTTCGTGTCTGGATGTGAGAGAGAAAAAAAAAAACACAGGACATGTTAATAACTTTTGGATGCTGGCTCTATTTATCAAAACAAATGACAGATGAGATGGAAGAGGGCCAGGGTGATCCTCGCTCCGGCACGGGACAGGCGGAAGTACCGCTGACAGCGGCCGTCATCCAGCAAATGGTTAAACTCGCCAAACGGTTCGCCTTTGAAGGATCTTGTGGACAAAAATACGGCAACGATGAACCCCACGCCGCAGCATAGCTCTCCAGAGAAAATAAAGAGCGGTGACTCTCGCTGAATGCTCGATCAACATAAAAAAGATGGCTGCCAACGGGTTTCGATTCTGACGCGCGTAAATTTCGCTTCAAACTTTTGTTTTTAAGTGCATCAGTTTCTCTCTTGAAAGCGCATATTCAGGGTAGAGATCCACTTGTCCGACACGACATTCGCGTGTTGTCGCGACGCCTCCCCACATTTGTACTTTGATGGGCGTTCCTCAAGTTTACCGCTATGGGCGTGCTTTTGAGCCAGCGGCCAGTCTAGAACAGAGGACCTACAAGAGACTTCCCCCCGTCTCCATATGCTCTACTTCTATTGGATAGTCACGGTGCGCTCAACGGAATTCATTTGCATAAAGATGGGCATCGGCCAGCTTTTTGACGCGCAGCATTTTTCCAAATGAAGCGCCGCCTTCAGGCCAATTTATACTTCTGCGTAGGGTGCACGCAGTAGGTACGGCGTAGCATACGCACAGACGCGTCCCATACCGCGTACCCTTCACCGTTGCCTGACGCGCACCTCTTCAAAAATGTAACTACACGTCGCGACGACGCGGACCGCAAGATCGGTGATTGGTCGGCTTGGTAGCATCGCATTTCCTCCTACGCATTTCCGCACGTACCTTCTCAAGCAAGCGTACCAACGTACCATCGTACCAACATACCACGTTTACAAACGTACCATCTCCTCCGACGTCTCCTCTCATTTCTGCCTTTCAGTTTTGGTAATTTCACTAAAATGAACTGTTTTTCCATCCCAATAAGCTCCAACTCCAACATGATCCACTCTCTTTCAGTCGCTATTGCTTGTAGTAACCTAGCCGCGAGGAATCTAAACACAGTGGAACGTTAAAACCCTCTGCCGCCTGCTAGCGTTTCGGAGCAGTACTGCAGTGCAACCAAGACCTGAACGCAGAAGTATAAATGCTCACAACGGCGTCGCCTACGCCGTACACTACGGCGTACCCTCGACGCAGAAGTATAAATTGGCCTTTCCCAGGAAGCTTTGCGGGCGCGTTAAAGTCGCGTGACATCACCCATAGGAATAAAGCGGAGCGCGGCGCAACAGAAGTGCCGCACGGACAAGTGGATCCGCACCGTAACACAAAGTGGTCAAGCGTCAAACTAGACGCGGCAGACGTGAATTTGGCGCGCTATTCGCCTCTGGTGTGAATACACAGAAAGAAAACAAAGGAGATACAAAAGCAGAGGAAGAGAAGACAATGATGAAAGCTAGCAAGGTACGAGTGCAACAGCTTGACAAAGATGCCTAGAATGAGAGCAATACTAAACAAACTAGTTATCAGAAAACTGACCCTAACTGAGCAAATGAAGGAGGGGTGTAAAGAGTCTTTAAAAAATATATACTTCAGTTAAAAAAAGTATCTAGCCCAAAACACACTTGAGTTATGAAACCAACACATCTGAACATCTGCTAATAAAAGTGCTTTGCTGAGTGTTCCTAATGTAAGCTGGGATAAAGTTATCTTTGCTCCCATAGCTCTTCCAACTTTTTGTTCCCTTTTAGCGCATGATAAACAGACCCATATGTACATCAGTGCCAGGACCCTGCGGATATCACGGAATAAATGAAGGCCTAGCTGTGATTAATGAAGAGGACTATGATAGTAAACTCAACGATAACAGTCTCGCAAATAATAAATTAAAACTTAACTCTGGAAGAGGAGCTAAAAGAGAAGCAGCAATTTCTTTTAGTGCAGATAATCTCACCCGCATTGGTGAATATAAGCAGTAGTTAGCATTCATGGCAGGGAGAGGTATTACATTGACTTATCATGGCAGCCCTTGTTTGGCTGACTTCTCCTCTGATCCGCTCGAGGATAGGGGAGAGAGAGAGAGAGAAAGCGAGAGAGAGAGAGATGTCTCTTTCTCCTGCTGAAGGGGGTATAACAGGAGTTACTGTACTATCACCTACAGACCTGTACTGAAAGCCAGAGGAAATTGGAAAGCCCAGAGAAGCCGTGTGGTAATTAATCACGGCTCCATGAAGCCTGTCAGAATATCACTGCAGTGCTGATACTGCTGTCAATTACACCGCATGCGTAATTGTTTCAAATGGTATTCTGAGCACAGTTAGAGGCGCAGATCTCCAGAAAAGCATGACCTGGTCCTTTCAAAACGTGCCCCTCTGCTCTTTTTACATTCCACTGGCATAAGAAATCATGCGTTTTACCAGGTTATGATCTGAAGACGCATTAAAGACGTCATTGATGACTCACCGTCATGTCGTTTCAATTAAACGAATGTCCAGTTTGCGTGCAGCTCCTTTCCATACGCCAACAGTTCAGATAGTGACCATGTCTGTCAAGCCCTGAAAAAGAAAATAAGAATCGATTTAAGAAAAATGCACCACAACAGTGGTCAATATGCTTATGCTAAGTTTTATGGTAACTTTGTCTGAAGACTGATATTTTAGAGTTTATTTACTGAAAAGCTAAATTTTCTATTTCTTTGCCAAACCTATGAAATGTGAAATGTGTATGTGTATATATATATATATATATATATATATATATATATTGAGCTAAAACTTCACATGCACACTGTGGGGATATCTAAGCCTTATTTTACATCTTGTGAAAAGAGCATAAGGGCATTATACCACAAACAACAGTAACTTGTATCACTGCAATGAAATTTGAAATGAAATTGAAAATGAAATTTTGATTTAACACATAACAATACCTTCTTTGTTACCTTAAATTGACCAGGTTGGCTTCTCTAAACTATAACTCTGGATTAAAAGTGTTTATTTATATCAGTTTTAGAAAATTGTATCATCGTTTACTTACTCATATTAAATCCACATGATTTTCTTTCTTAGTAGACCACAAAAGGAGATGTTTTTTAACAATATCCTGGACGCACTATGAATATCACTTACAGAAACCTTAGTGAATACGAAATACTAAGATATCGGTAGGCACTATTCCGTTCTATGACATAAGTAAGTTAACTTTAAAGTAAAACTGCTCGGACAGTTCATTCCAAGAAGGATTCCTCAGTATCTCGTTAGTCTTTTTGAATGATTCGTCAAGATATCCGGTTTCTAGTTATAGTCATAGTTTGTGAATCAGGCTACACGGTGTTATGGATTAATTTGAATTTAATTATCTATCATATATGAGTGAAATAATCATTTGTCCGTGAGATACAACGCACATGGATAACGCATTGTGCGCGTGTAAGCGCTGAGGAAGTGATAATAATGCGCACGCGCGATAACTTATGACCTTAAGGAGCAGCGCGCGCCTGAACTTCAGTAAAAAAGAAGGAAAAAATCGTTTTTCACTTAATTGATTGACAGTTTTCATGTTACAAAATTGGTTCGGGTCACAAGAGAACTGTTTGAGAGCCAATTGTTGTTCTGAATTCTGAGTTTTCGGGGAGAGGAAGATTAGTAGTCTATATGACTTCAGAAGACAGAATAGCATACAGTGCATGAATCCCTTACGGTACTTGGCCGTTTTTTTGTTTATTATTTATTTATTTATTTATTTATTTATTTATTTAGAGATAGGTCCAGTCTTCATTACCTTTAATCTGGAAAATAGCTGACAGGATATTTATGCGAAAATAAAAATCCTTATGTCTCATGGAAGAAACAAAATCATTCATACACTGTTTTTACTCAATGAAGTGAAATTTCAGATATTAAATGCAGTAAGAAATATTATTGTTTTACTGAACTCGATTAAAATAAGTTCAGAGTACTTAACTATTGTTTTTTTATAAACTTAAGTTAATTGAGGCAATCGGTTTCCTCAGATGAAATGAGTTAGTGTAACTTGTTGGATTTTACAGTGTAATGTTAAAGATGTGGTAAACTTCCACAACTGTTTTGCAGGCATTTAGACAACAACAGATTAACATCAGATTCATCAAAAGAACATGATGTCTCAAACAGGCCACAGGTAATTACCACCCTAAACCAAGACAAAGAATAAAGTCTCAGTACCACATTCTTACACTTCATGACATGATTAAAACGATTCGGTTAAAAGGCCAACAAGCCTAGTGAGTGGGAGAAAGATGGCACTATATCAAAAACACAGATTAACTTTGTACTCCCATCATCTATGCCTTTAATTATATCCCACAGTGGATATTGCAGATTGCAGATATAGGTACAAGTCTTGCTACATTTGGCAGTCAGCAACACAAGCTGGGGCAAACACAATGTAAATGCAGATCTGTCAGGTTAATCATGAGAGAATCAGAAGAAATATAATAATCCATCTCAAATTTCCATGAATATTTGGATTTAGGGTCTTCAAATCAAAAGCCATTTTGAATTCACTTTTTTTTCTCGGTGTAAAAAGCCTTGATATCCAATAGGAGTCTGTTTTAGCGTCACATGGAAGCGGGGCTAGACTGGCAATCTCTCTCCATTTAACAGACACGTTTAATAGGTCCCTGAAGGACGGCATATTTGAAACAGAATGGGCTAACAAAAGCATAAAGGGTTAATTTAGCTTGGCTCAGGTGAGTTAATTATTCCTTTTGCCCAGTTCACTGCACATCCATAATGATTATTAACTAGCTTAAAATACTCTAGGACCACTGGGAGCTTACGGATAAACACACACACGCACAGAGGGTTGGATGGAGGGGGATCATTATTCTAATGAGAGTGCTGTAAAACTCTCCAATCACAAAGTCACCACAATAATCTTCTGGGACTATGAGGGGTCACAGTCGTCGCCTCCTCCGGAGCCTTGAGTGGAGCTGTGGATGGGCGCTGATTAAAGCACATTCATGCATGGATCCACACTCTTGTGTGTGCTTAAAGACTGGGATAATGGCTTTTTAGCTATTCTGATTTTGGATCACAGCACACTAGCAGACACAAGCTTCCAACACGAGAAAAGAGAGAGAAAGGAAAGGAGCCATAAAGGAATAATTCACTTAAAATTTTCGTTTTTAAGTGAACTGTCGGTGCATCCAAAATCGCATATTGTCTGAATACTATTTGAATTTGAATTTGCGACGATTAAAAAATTATGTTCTAAATAGTTTGAATATGTGTTGTATGCAATTGGGTCATACTGCATACACTAAGTTTTTACAGTCATGTGACCTACATTGCTTCATTTCCATTCATAAATCCTTTCCCGTGGCCTCATGGGATAGTAAGTCCATTGGATGCATACTTCAGAATCTAGGCGGATATATTAGGCTGTAGCCTGTTTTTTTTTTTTTGTTTTTTTTTTTTTAATACTTTTTATTCGGACATATGTAGGCATATTGTTTTATATAGTTGGAAAGTATTCGATTTTGGACCCAGCGTATTATTTACCCACCCAGATGTAGTTCCAACTACACTGAATTAACTCACTTTTTCCAGTTCAATCAACTTAAAATTTTAAGGCAACCAGGTTACTTTTTTTTAAGTTAAACCAACAATATTTTTTTATATAAATTGCATTAATTTTATCTTGCATTGTCAAACATGCACAAAGTTCATCCACTATAGACTGTCTCTGACAACAATTTATCGTGCACACTTATGCAACCTAAAGTAAAATCACCAATGCTGTGTAAGGAGATTGATTTAATCATCAGAAACTCAAAATTAAAAAGTTATCTGAACTAAATAAATTATTTAAGTTGATTTAACAAAAGAAAAAAATGTTGTGATAACAAATCTTGAAAATATATATTTTTTTACAGTGTAGAAATGCTTCAAACATGATTAGCTTCTCATAGTCTGTATTTGTTCCATACACTTCCAGTTATTTTAGCGGTAAAATAACTGTCCGTTATGCTGCGTGATATTGCAAACTGTATAAACTGCAAAGTGCCGCATGACATTTCCCATTTATCACCGTAATCATAAAAACACTGGTTTGCAGTGCAAATTATTTGACCATTTAATGAATTCTGTTTTTCTTTAAAATTTATAAAACTATAGCGGCTATTGAATTGGAAGTTTGCAAACGATACTTTTGCAGTGCACGATAAAGTGAATAGCCAGATGAAAGGGCCTGCATATATATATATATATATATATATATATATATATATATATATAGCCTATATATATAGCCTATATATATATATATATATATATATATATATATATATATATACTCTGAAATCTCTGAAGTATAAAATATCTGAAATATATAATATATCTGAAATCTCTGAAGTACATATATATATATATATATATACACTCTAAAAAATGCTGGGTTGTTTTAACCCAATTTTGGGTAAAATATGGACAAACCCAGCCATTGGGTTAAAAATGTAATTTAAAAATGTAACCCAATGGCTGGGTTTGTCCATATTTTACCCAAAATTGGGTTAAAACAACCCAGCATTTCTTAGAGTGTATATACTCTGAAATCTCTCACATTATGGAAGTAAAATGGGAGCATTCAGCTGTTCAAATTCCCACTCTCCTCAGCTGTGTTTTACCTTCTTCACAGGCAGATGTTTTGCTTTGTGTCCCTTTTTGTTTAATTGAAACCAGGGAGGTCAATTAATTTCGCTCCCCGCCATCTTTTCCCCACATGATTGAAAACGATGTTTGTCTCTCTCTCCCTCTTCAGTGTGCACTCTCCTTCTTTTGTATTCAAATTCCATGTCACTTCACATGGATTAATTGAGCCACTTTGTGGTTAATCTCAGTGTTGCAGTGGTGAGAGACGGTGAGCTGTGTCTATCTCTCACAGCGGCAGTCTTACAGTCACAGTAATTCCAGACCGAATTTAGACGTAAGGCTCAATTCGTCTCTCGGGAAGAACACTGAGGGTAGCAGCTAATGTTTAGCAGATTCTTTATTTCCAAGATGATTAATTATTTTACAAACCTATAAGTAATGGCAGGGACAGTTCCAGTAAAAGTGCATTAACCCCTTGGACTTTTGAGATGAGGACCAGTAGTTCCACGATATAAGCTTATAGTTAAATTTCATTTTAAATAAAAGTGGAAGAATGTATACTTTGAGATATTTCTATTTTATTTCTATTTTATTTTATTTTCTACAAATTGAGAAGTTTTTACTTTTATGCTTAATGACTTATGCTGAAGAGAGAAGCTTTGTTCACTGCATTTCTCCTGCTTAATTCTTGTCTTTTAATGGGTTTAATTTCAGGTAATGCAATCATTATGTTCACATGGTCAAATCAGTATTAACAAGATTGTGATTGTATTTACACAAAGAAAATCTTAATAAAAATATTTTGGCAAAAAAAAAAAAAAGTGCATTAACCCGAGGGTAATTCTAATTCAGAGGATGAAGATTCCAACTTTTGGTGTTGATGGCCAGGTCTTTAACTTATCGGTTAGATTACTGTTACTGTAATATTGAAATATAAAAGGGATGGTTCTGCTCTGGCATGTGATTGGTCAATTCAGCATTCCAGGCATATTAAAATGCATAAAAATAGCAACAAATTGACCTGTTCACATCTCAGCTAACACCAAATTAGCAGAAGAATTACACTAAATAAACTTGATCAATAAAATCAAATTATATTTTTGATGAAAATATTAAGTGCATTTTTTTATGTTGTAAAATTGTATGATAGAAGCAGGCTGCAACAAGTAATTGATAATATTCCATAATGAAAATAATGATAATAATGTGTGTATGTATGTATGTATGTATGTATGTATGGATGGATGGATGGATGGATGGATGGATGGATGGATGGATGGATGGATGGATGGATGTACAGGATGGATGGATGGATGGATGGACGGACGGACGGACGGATGGATATATGGATGGATATATGGATGTACAGTATGGATGTATGGATGGATGGATGGATGGATGGGTGGATGGATGGGTGGATGGATGGATGGATGGATGGATGGATGGATGGATATATGGATGTACAGTATGGATGTATGGATGGGTACAGTATGGATGTACAGTGTACAGGATGGATATATGGATGTACAGTATGGATGTATGGATGGGATGTATGGATGTACAGTATGGATGTATGGATGGGTGGATGGATGGATGGATGGGTGGATGGATGGATGGATGGATGGAAGGATGGAAGGATGGAAGGAAGGAAGGATGGATGGATGGATGGATATATGGATGTACAGTATATATATGGATATATGGATGTATGGATGTATGGATGTATTGATGGATGGAAGGATGGAAGGATGGATGGATGGATGGATGGATGGATGGATGGATGGATGGATGGATGGATGGATGGATGGATGGATGGATGGATGGATGGATGGATGGATGGATGGATGGATGGATGGATGGGTGTGTGTATGTATGCATGTGTATGTATGTATGGATGGATTGACTGATTGACTGATTGATTGATTTTAACTTCTTTCAAATTTAATCAAATTGTAATCCTTTTGTTTGTTGTTGCAAATTTTGCACATTATAATTACTTGCACATAGCCTGCATTTTCCTTGTCTTCAAATTGCACATGGCTTGGACAAAACTGAAAAGAATGTGGAATAACAAGTTTGTAAATAATCGATTAAAAAAAAATAATTATTTAATAATTAATCAGCTTTAAGTTATTTTTCTCCATCCGATTAATCGAAGAATAATCGACAGATTAATCGGTTATCAAAATACTCGTTAGTTGCGTCTGTATATAAAAGCAGGATGTCCCGATGTTGACCGATGTTCTGAGGTGTTGATTATTTTAAAATGGACAGTTGTGAAGTAGTTCCATGTTTTTCATTGCATTACAGTTAAATTATTTGCAAATTGTTGAACACTTTCAAAAGAACTTTCAAATTCAAAGAACCACCCGTAAAAAAAAAAAAATCTGAAAAAAGACGCTAGTCAAGCAAAGTCAGCCCATCAGTGCAAATATGATCTGTTACTCAGCAGAGATGCATATAGTCGAGACACTTGAAAATCTTTTGAGGTAAAAACATGCATGCGTGGTAACTGTGGTATTTGAGCGTTTCAGAAGCCGAGCAGAGTGCTTTAAACTTTGATTGGTTGTTCCCACCCATCTCACAGCTACAGCAAAAGTGCTTTATTATGTTGTGTTTATATAATTATGTTGTACTTAGCAGAACACTTTGAAACATGCCAGCGAACAAAGATCAGAATTAAAAAGACCTCGGTATCAGAATGTGCCTAGACATGCAAGAACAATACTGTGTTTAGACACCATTACTCAGCAGTGTTTTGTAATATTAATCTGCTATCCATCTTACAAGACACATCTAAAACCCGCTGAGCCCTGCACATGTTAGCGCTTGTGTGCATGTGTGCACTATGTGTAAGGATTTCATTGCACTGCTTTGAAGGTGAGCTGGTGTGTTCCAGGTGATTAGCAGCGAAATGAAACTACCCCTCCGCTCCGTTTATGATAACAATGCAAGTATGATCAGCGACCCGCATTTATATGCGCAGTTGTGCACAGCGGTAATCATTTTAATTATTGCATTTACAAGGACATCCAGGGATGTTCTGTGAACGGAATGAACCAAAACACCAGGGGACATGTTTAGTCTGTTTTACCCTGTGTTTATCAATCAGACTTGAGAAGAGAAAAAAAAAAAGCTGCTTAGAGCCATGCGGCAAATGCACAAACAAGTACTTACTTTTTTCAATTACAATTGGCTTTGAGTAAACGGGTAAACATCTTAAAGAGTTATTTGTAACTTCTAAATAGGCGTTTGATTTGAATCGCGACTCGCGAGATTAATTCCTTCTAGGCCGACGCAACGATACTCTAAACCACCCTTAGCGTCCGCTTCACTGACTAATCGGCGCTGTGATCCTAGTTGTGTTGTGTATTGTAGCTTATCGCCAATTCCCTCGGTTCCCCATTCACAATTAAAATGTGTGTGTGATGTTTACGACATCTGAACGTTTGAGTCTGACGAGAGTTTGGTTTAAGTTGACTTACTGCCCTCCCAGCAGTTTCTCTGTGAAGTGCTGACTGGACTAAAGTGTTTCAAACGGCTCCTCAACACGGGGTTGGAGGCCAATCCACTGGGCTTTGTAGTTTGCTAGTGAAAAATCACTTTTTATGCAGGAGGGGAATTCAGTGTAGTGACCTAGCGTTCTCCTCTAAGCTCCCATCGTAGCACACATGAACTCGGCCTTTAAAGAAGCAGCAGTATGAGGTGACCTGTAGCGTGTGTGTGTCAGCCTGGTGGAGGAGTTTAACTGTGCAAATCATCCACCTCTCAAAATACTTTTTTCATAAGTTGCTTTTGTTGGAGGATTGTGTTAATAATTGGTGCATTGGTGGAATGATATTTACTTTGCCATTTGCAGAGGGTCAGGGAATAAAGTATAGGCACGGGAGTGTTGCGGGTAAAAGTTTTAAATGTAAAATAAAGTTCATTTTATTAATATTATTTTATTTACGCCTTTTATGTGTTTTCGGATGTATGAAGTCACCTCTTTCTGTGATTATGACATATGTAATATAGCTCCGCACTGCACAGCAGCCCTCCTTAAACTTCTTGATTTCACATCCGGTGATGCATAAGCAATATTTAGCAAATCTTAACTGCTTAATTGATCATATTGCCGCAAAATGTTAACTTTATATATGAAGTTGGATATAAATTACGGGCCAGCTGATCCGGATAAGCTGGCCGTCTTTGACAAAAACACAATTTTCTCACCTTTTTGTTCAAAATCTTGCTTTTTTTAATGAAACGTAACCCCATTGAAGTTGAAATGGTCCTCACTGTGGAACACGAAATCTTGCATATACCTAAACCTAGGTATATGCAAGGTGATGGCATTGCAGTACACGAGATCCAGGGGACGGAGTTGGATCCAGATCTAAGGGGTGGAGATTGGTTGGATTAGGGGTGGGGTTAGGGATCAGGGGGTGGAGATGTGTCGGATTAGGGGTGGGGTTACGGATCAGGGGGAGGAGATGGCTAGGATTAGGGGTGGGGTTAGGGATCAAGGGACGGAGATGGGTAGGATTAGGGGTGGAGTTAGGGATCAGGGGGTGGAGATGGGTAGGATTAGGGGTGGGGTTAGGGATCAGGGGGCGGAGATGGGTAGGATTAGGGGTGGAGTTAGGGATCAAGGGGCGGAGATGGGTAGGCTTAGGGTTGGGGTTAGGGATCAGGGGGTGGAGATGGGTAGGATTAGGGGTGGGGTTAGGGATCAGGGGTGGAGATGGGTAGGATTAGAGTTGGTGTTAGGGATCAGGGGGTGGAGATGGGTAGGGTTAGGGATCAGGGGGCGGAGATGGGTAGGATTAGGGGTGGGGTTAGGGATCAGGGGGCGGAGAAGGGTAGGATTAGGGGTGGAGTTAGGAATCAGGGGGCGGACATGTGTAGGATTAGGGGTGGGGTTAGGGATCAGGGGGCGGAGAAGGGTAGGATTAGGGGTGGAGTTAGGAATCAGGGGGCGGACATGTGTAGGATTAGGGGTGGGGTTAGGGATCAGGGGGCGGAGAAGGGTAGGATTAGGGGTGGGGTTAGGGATCGGGGATGGAGATAGGTAGGATTAGGGTTGGGATTACGGATCAGGGGGTGGAGATGGGTAGGATTAGGGGTGGGGTTAGGGATCAGGGGGTGGAGAAGGGTAGGATTAGGGGCTGGATTAGGGATCAGGGGTGAAGATGGGTAGGATTAGGGGTGGGGTTAGGGATCAGGGGGTGGAGAAGGGTAGGATTAGGGGCTGGATTAGGGATCGGGGGTGGAGATGGGTAGGATTAGAGTTGGGGTTGGGGATCAGGGGGCGGAGATGGGTAGGATTAGGGGTGGGGTTAGGGATCGGGGGGTTGGAGATGGGTAGGATTAGGGGTGGGGTTAGGGATTGGGGGGGTGGAGATGGGTAGGATTAGGGTTGGGGTTAGGGATCAGGGGGTGGAGATGGGTAGGATTAGAGTTGGGGTTGGGGATCAGGGGTGGAGATGGGTAGGATTAGGGGTGGGGTTAGGGATCAGGGGCGGAGATGTGTAGGATTAGAGGTGGGGTTAGGGATCAAGGGGCGGAGGTGGGTAGGATTAGAGTTGGGGTTAGGGATCAGGGGTGGATATGGGTAGGATTAGGGGTGGGGTTAGGGATCAGGGGGCAGAGATGGGTAGGATTAGGGGTGGGGTTAGGGATCAGGGTGCGGAGATGGGTAGGATTAGGGGTGTGGTTAGGGATCAGGGGGCGGAGATGGGTAGGATTAGGGGTGTGGTTAGGGATCAGGGGGCGGAGATGGGTAGGATTAGGGGTGCGGTTAGGGATCAGGGGGCGGAGATGGGTAGGATTAGGGGTGTGGTTAGGGATCAGGGGGCGGAGATGGGTAGGATTAGGGGTGCGGTTAGGGATCATTGCTGTAAATTGGTTTTGCTTTGATTTTTTTTTTAAATGAACTGCTCAGGAAATCTTTTCATGAAACCAGCAATCTATTCTTATATAATCATCACATTTTCAGACATCCTAGGACATTTTATATTATGTGTACACAAATATAGCCGTTTCATATTGCTCATCAGTCCTTGGCTCATTTCAGGCCGAACATGACCAACAGACTTCAAAACACCCGATTCGAAAGACAAGGCTCAATGAGAGGATAGCATTATAACCACTATGAACAAATCTGACCAACTCGAGAAATGAACATTTGTTGTAAACCGGTTTGCAATTGGTTAACATCATCACTCAAACAAACAGCTCAATGGAAAACAGGCTGAGTGTCACACTAAGTAATAAGCTTGAATGTCTTACTTGTGGATGTTTCTGAAAATTAAACAGAGATTAGTAGTTTAAAAGGATTAAAGGAATTAATGCGTCACCGTTAATAAAGATGCTTGTCATTAATAAACTTCTCCGTTCGGATGTTCTTTTGTTCTGCTCACTGAATATTGAGCAGGTCGTTTATGTATGACCTTATCTGTTGCCTGAAAATCCTTTTCTCCGCAGTCGTGTGCTTTTCAATTTCTGCCTTGTGTGGTCTCGGCTCCTTTACTCCTAAACTACTCACTCCAAGTAATTATCTAATAACCGTCATAAAGGAGCGTAACTCTCTAATCTGTTTATAATTAGCATTTCAATGGTCCCGGCACTAATGGTCGACCTTCAGCAACTCTGACCCGCTCATAATTAATAGTAATATCCGATCCTCGCCGTGTAAGAAGCTAGCCATGACCAAATGAATGATCCTCAGGTACGGCTAATTTCTGCTGCAATTATCTTTTCATGTTGGGAGATTTAGCAGATTATCTGCACGATTTCACACCATTTTATGCAATTCTGTAATTATGAAATCTGGTCTAAATGGCTGCTCGGTTCATGCAGATAGTTTCATGTAGGGCGTTCTGTCGTTGTGGGCCGTAAGTGCCAATTCATTGTGTTCTGTGCTCATTGACATGATGTTACAGTGTGCATGAATTAGCATGAAATGAGGTACTATTGAACTTTGTGTGATGCAGACAAGCAATGTAATTACTGTCTCTCCGTCTCAGCTTCATCAGATATGACTCAAGCTAGTGATGACGCAAGTAAGAAAGAAAGGAAATGATTATCTTAAGAAGGCTGGTTAGAAAATGACATATGTTTTTTTTTTTTTTACAGATGAAGTGGTGTGTGTGTATCTGTGAATCACACAGAGCAGGTCAGGGGAGTATAGTTGAGAGTCAGA